>WAAD01013667.1:0-44967 GCA_013389945.1 Fregata magnificens
AAGATTTCTTCTTGTGTATAGAGGCGACTGATACCGGCATGGGCTGGTTCTCTGGTTCAGCCGCAGTGCCTGTTTGAGTTTGAGTAGCTGCAGTGCATGTTGCGGGGGTTGGAGTAGCTGCAGTGCCTGTCGCCGGGGGTGGAGTGGCCGCAGTGCCTGTTGCCAGGGGTGGAGTGGCCGCAGTGCCTGTCACCGGGGTGGAGTGGCCGCAGTGCCTTGTCACCGGGGTTGGAGTAGCTGCAGTGCCTGTTGCGTGGGCTGGAGTAGCCGCAGTGCCTGTTGCCAGAGGTGAAGTAGCTGCAGTGCCTGTCGCCAGGGGTGGAGTAGCTGCAGTGTTTGTTGCGGGAGTTGGAGTAGCTGCAGTGCCTGTCGCCAGGGGTGGAGTGGCCACAGTGGCTGTTGCGCAGGTTGGAGTAGCTGCAGCGCCTGTTGCGGGAGTTGGAGTAGCTGCAGTGCCTGTCGCCGGAGGTGGAGTAGCCGCAGTGCCTGTTGCGGGGGTTGGAGGGGCTGCAGTGCCTGTCGCCGGGGGTGGAGTGGCCGCAGTGTCTGTTGTACAGGTTGGAGTAGCTGCAGTGTCTGTTGTGCAGGTTGGAGTAGCCGCAGTGCCTGTCACCAGGGGTGGAGTGGTCGCAGTGCCTGTTGCCAGGGTTGATTTCTGGATGGTGTTCTTAAATAGCTGTTTAACCCTAAAGAAGGCCTGAACCATATTCAGGAGACGTAGCAATAGGAGCATGCTGGTTTGAACATCCCCAGGATATTCAAAATTCTCAAGAGCTGTTGTAACTAGCCTGAAGGAGAAAGGGAAGGTGAAAGAGCCGGGGAAAGTGTTCCCCCCTTGTCTCCCCAATGGATTGGTTTTCTGAGGAGAAGAGGTAGAAGGTGTAATTATTAATAGTTTCCGAGAGATGGCTCCTGAAATACGGGAATGATGGCAGTGCTGAGTACAATCTCACGGCCGATAATTTTATCATACCATAAACCAGTGTTACACAGTACAGCAAAGCGATAACTGTAATCCAACTCCCAGAGGTGATAAACAGCACCACAGGGAGTGTGTACGGCAAGTAAGGTGTTCCATAACACAACTCTGAGAACAAGCACAACAGCTCTGAGAGCAAATAAATCAATACTGGGACCAGCAACTATTAGACTAATATAATGAATGCTTATCACAAATTTGTTTTAACATGCTCTGGTCAGATCTGTCGTTATCTTGAACCCTTCGAGCCCCACGTTGGGCACCAAAAAGGACTGTTGTGGTTTAACCTGGTAGGCAGCTAAACACCACACAGCCACTTGCTCACCCCCCCCGCCCCCCCCACCAGTGGGATGGGGGAGAGAATCGGAAGGGCAGAAGTAAGAAAACTCATGGGCTAAGAACAATTTAATAATTAAACTAAATAATAATAATAATAATGTAATGAAAAGGAAAACAACAAGAGATAGAGAAGCAAAACCCAGGGAAAAAACAAGTGATGTAAATGCTTACTCCCCCTGACCGACACCCCTTCAGTCCCCGAGCAGCGATCCCTGCCCCCCCCCAGCCAACTCCACACAGTTAATATGCTGAGCATGACATCATATGGTATGGAATATCCCTTTGGCCAGTTTGGGTCAGCTGTCTTGGCTGTGCCCTCTCCCAGCTTCTTGTGCACCTGGCAGAGCATGGGAGGCTGGAAAAGTCCTTGACTAGTGTAAGCACTACTTAGCAACAACTGAAACATCAGTGTGTTATCAACATTATTCTCATAAATCCAAAACACAGCACTATACCAGCTACTAGAAAGAAAATTAACTCTATCCCAGCCAAAACCAGGACAGCCCCTTAGTGACTTGTATGGTGTCCATCACCTCAGATGCCTGACTGGTTTTTAAATTATGCAATGTCCGCCATATGTAATTAGCCAAGTAAGCTGCTTTCACCTAATCTCAAATGTTTGTAATGCTTATAATCCCAGCTAGGTGTCTGTATAAAGGAGCTCTTTGTTAAGGGCAGAAGGGAGGAATATTCTTCCATAAGAAAGTTAGGGAGTTGACAGAGATGTAAAGATAAAGGATTGTGAGATTGCTTTGTTTTGGCCAAACGTTTGAGGATTTGGGGTTGGTTTTGGACATCCCGCTGTTTAAACTTAGTTATTCAGCAGGTGGTCTGGCAGTAGCTGTACATGAGAAAGCAGCTCACCCATGGCAAGTCCTGTACCCAGTAAGCTATCAGCATCTTAGCTTGTTTTGTTTTCTTTCCAGTCCTTTCTTACTCCTGTTTTAGCAAATGTAACACCATCATCGAGTCCCTTCCTGGGATGAAAATCCATGAGTTCATCAACCAAGATGGAGCTCCAGTTTTGGCCTGATTTGATTTCTGTCTTGGAAAAGCTGAACAGTTGGACGCTCCTGGTGGTTCTGGTCATGTTTCTTTTGATTATTGACCTGGTGAAAAAGAGACGTCCCAGGAATTTCCCTCCAGGGCCACAGCTCTTTCCTCTTGTGGGAACCTTTGTGGACTTTAAGCAGCCCCTCCACCTTGCGCTGCAGAAGGTAAGAGCTCCATGGACATTTCTCCTACTAAAAATATTTTACCTCTTCAGTGACTTTTGTAACCAAACCTGTGAAGCAAGGGCAGCCTCTGAAGAACTAGCTGTATAATAACCATGTATGAGAGATGACCCTTCTTGGTTTTATCTCTTACTATCACCTCCTCTTCCATGGGAGCAGGAAGGTCCAATGGGAAAGAAACCTGTAATGGAGGAAGATCTACATGTTCCTCCTCCTTCTTCCCATATGACCATGACCATTTTCTGCTGGAGCCCAGGAAGGGTTCAGAGGGGCTGGGCCAGGCTGGGGGATGGATGGCAAGTGCTGTGTGAGAAATGAACTGTTTGGACTGTGAACATCACCTCTGGAAATTGTATTGTCATTGTCTTTGCTCAGAGGCCAACAATTTGCCCCATTACATCTGAAAGAAACATTTAAGACCCTGACTTAACCATCCCTGTGGCTTCTTCTGTGTCGCAGAAAGAGGCAGTGATCGCTCTGGAATGGTTTCCAGAGCTTTGACTCCCACCAAAGCCAATGAAAGAGAGATATTTTATACATGTTGAGTATGCTTTTCTGAAAAAGTGGAAGGAAAAGTTCTGACTTGCTGGTTGCAAATATCCTTTCTGGTGATTATTTATCTCTTGCTTTTACTTAGCAGGCTGACACCAGCCTATCTACCCTGGGTTTTCACAGGCCACTAGCACGGGTGTCCCCTAGGCGAACTCTTGGGGAAGGCTGAGGCAGTGTGCTCAGGATATTTTGTCAACACACACAATTATTATTAATAAAATTAGTTGCATTCATTTACATAAACACAATGACTGAGACACCCATTTGGCCCCAGGCTGGTTTCACGAGTCACCACGGCAGTTCAGGGTGACCATGTGTGTCCTTTCATGCATATTCATACTAAGAAGAGGGTGGCCTGAGCTCCTTGGCAGAGCAGGGCCCAAGAGATGATATAATTGCCCTTTTCTCTTATACATCAGAGAGTTAAATGCTGCAGAGGAGACACTAATGTTAGCAAAGTTCATGCAAGGAAAATGGCTATAATTTAGCTATAAATGCATTCAGGCTTAAAATTAGAAGTAGGTTTCTAGCCATCAGCAGTTGGAGCCACTTTCTAAATGGGATAGCTGGAGCAAGAAACCACACTACTTTAGACACAAAGTTGATGAAAGGGATTATTTGTTGTGCTTTGCCCTCAGCAGCAAGAGCTTGGGTGTGGTGACCCAGGTGGTGCCTTCACCTCTTGTACCCTTCCTGTAACGAAAAGGGACAGAGCAGGTCCCCATCAGTTACAAAGCAAGTAATATCCTTGTTATAAGTTAAATTGGTGCAACCACCCGGTGAAACTCAGGTCATACCTGCTAACAGATATAAGCAAACCATCTCTCCCACACCACAGCTCTCTAGCATTTTTATGCCATCTCCAGCCTTCATGGAGTAGTTTCGATTGGATGGGACCTACAGACTTGGGTTTGGATTTTTGTTAAGTCCCCTTGCTCCAAGCAGTACTAAATTCAAAGTTATATGCCATTTCTTGAGGTCTTGTCTAGCTGAGTTTTGAAAATCTCCACCTTCTTGCTCTCAGAGAGCGATGAACTCTCTTTCAGCTTACTGGTCGGTACGGGAACATCTTCAGCGTGCAGTTTGGAAGTCTGACTTTTGTGGTAGTCAACGGGTACCAAATGGTGAGAGAAGCTCTTGTCCACCAGGCTGAAATATTTGCAGGTCGGCCAAATATTCCACTTCTCCAAGAAATATTTAGAGGCTTTGGTAAGCACAGCTACCAGGATTTTGGTTCAATTTTTTCATCTATTTGCAATGATAAAAATTAGAGTGAAAGAAACAGTCTGAATTCAACCCTTCGTAACTGCACCCACAAAAGCTTGCACAGAGGAAGGCAAGAACTGAATTCAGTTCAATAATCTCACAGGTCTACATTTTAATCTCTCTGGGACTTAGGGATGATGATGGGGTCAAAGTCAGGTCTTGACGAAAGAGGAGAAATAAATGCAAGCTGCCCAGCAATCAATACACTTGAAGAGATTTCCCCTTGGTTTTAATTTCTCCTTTGCTTTTTCTCCCCCAGTTGCATACGGCTCCAGAGACGGGGTATGGTGCTCCTGCCTGCAGCTCTGCCAACAGCATGATAGTACTTATAGTATTTTGGCTTACACCTTTTTTTCCCACGCAAAGTGACAAAGTAGCAGATTAAAGCAAATCCATAAAGCTAGCTCTTTAGCATAAGCCAATTACTCTTGAATTTTAATTCCTAGGCAAAGCTATAGTTTTTCAATGTCTACGGGTGCTGTTTGTTTGGTTTGGGGTTTTTGTTCAAGAGGAATGGCCATTTATGAATCCTATCACTCATATGTGACACAGAACAAGGTTTGTTTCCTTGGTTTTTTCCACCTACAGGGCTCATATCATCAAATGGGCATATATGGAGGCAACAGAGAAAGTTTGCTTCAGCAACACTGAAAAGCATTGCTGTAAGTTTTGAGGAAAAAGTGCAAGAGGAGAGCCGGTACCTTGTGGAGACGATCGAGGAGGAGAAAGGTGGGCGGTTAAAGTACAGCATAGTGCCCAAAGCTTCCAGCTAAATGAACAACAAGAAGTAAAACTCCTACTCCGACATGCAGCTCCTAACATGCAAAACATTTCTTCAGTCCCCCAAATCTCTATCTTATACTTCCAGACTGTGCCTCTTAGCACTTATTTTAGACCTCAGGCCTACTATTTTAGTTCTTCCTTATTAATATTAAGCAAATACATACTAGGTGTTTATTAAAACTTGCATGACTGTATGTCTAAGAAAGTCTCTCCTGTATTCTGCGAAGGAATAAATGCAGCTCTCCTGCTATCAGGCACATATGCTCGGAGGCTTAGTTAACCTCTGCTTGTCCTTGGTTTTGCAAAGTATTTTAAAACTTGTTTAGTCAGGCTTTCCTTTTGTATCGTGCACAGATGAAGTGTGTGCCTTGCTCTTTTATGGTTCAGCTTTTAAGAACTGCCAGAGGGATATTAGTAAGAATAATTTGTATGTTGGTACATGGGTGATGTTGCACTTCAGCTTTAAATAGAAGCAGATGGGGTTTAGCTAATTCTATGGAGCTATATATAGTAAATAAGAAAGATCTAAATAGGAATTGTGAAATTATATACTGAACTTGCTCCATTTTAATTGCCGTTGCACTGAACAGGCCAAATACTTCATGTTGCCAATTGATTATAGTCCTTTAGAGTCCTAATCAATAAACTAATTAAGCTGCTGTTTTGGGCCTTTCTTCCCATTAGTAATGACAAATAGTGATCATGTCCATCACTCTAATATCTGAGCACCAGCCCAGTTTAATTACTTTCTTGAAGAGTGGAGAGATCAGCAGTCCTGTGCAGAGTGCCTTGCATTTCAAAGCGATGCTCCCCAGCGTACCAACAGCAGCTCAGGGCTGGACTGGATTCGTTACTGATATTAGTCTCTCATATCACGGCAAGTAGCTCTCTAGGCTGCCTAAATGTGCCTAGGAGATGGTGGTCTCTGCTCGATAGCTCTCACAAGGAACGCAGATGTGACGAAAGTCACATCGCCCTTTGCTCTTTTAGGAGATATGTGCATCACGTCTAAGGGCCATATCAGCTATTGCTGGATTTGTAGGTGGCCGCAAAGACTTGAAATCTTCACCCTCTCCCCTCTCTCCTATCCCACTTTATTTCTTTGTGGTGGACAGTTAAAGGCCAGTGCAATGGCATTTTTGCAGTGTGGTTAGTTCTGAGCTCCCTGCCCTAGACTAAGCTTTGAGGGACCCTCTTTTGGCATTTAAAATTGGCACCAAAACCAGGTTGGAGCATGCAAACCCAACAGCCATAGCATGGCATCCTACTGGTTGTTTTCCCTGGAAAACAATTCAAACCCTGCTTCAGCAGCTCTGTGCTAACGTTGGTGTGTGCCAGTAGCCTGGGCTGGAGATGGGAGGGAATGTCCTTGGAGAAAGGATGTAGTGGCACACAGCATCCAACCTCCAGAGGGATGCTGGAGGTGATGGGGGAGGTGGGGACCCCAGGACACGGGGTGAAGCCTTAGCATCACCATGGGTGAAAAGTAGGTGAGGTCTCACCCCAACTTCACAAATGTTGCTCTCATAGAGAATGTGGTTTTGACTGAGACTTTAAAGAAAAAAAAAGAAAGTTGTCTTTCATTTTGTTTCCTCTAGGACAACCATTTGACCCTCATTACAAAATTAATAGTGCTGTTTCGAACATCATCTGTTCCATAACTTTTGGGAACCGCTTTGACTACCATGACAACCGTTTCCAGGAATTACTGCACTCGCTGGCTGAAATGCTGCTGCTCATCGGAAGTTTCTGGGGCCAGGTAAAGCCGGTCGGACACTTTACTAGCTTCAGCTGCATGTAAGAGCTCGGAAACTGGAGTTTCTAAGGCACTGATGTAATCTGCTTTTATCTGTAGAAAAAGAGCCATGTTATAAGGGAAATGACCACAAGTATTGTTTTACATTAGACTGGGTTTATACACAAAATCCATCAGGAAAGCAAGGAAGCAAGTTAAAATTACTGAGGCACACGGAGAAAAAACACTGCAGGATTGTAAAACCAATCTTATGCCTGACATAACTGAAGAGCAATGGAAAAACCTTAAAAATATCTATGTTTCTACAAAAAGAAGAGTCTGTTAGTAGCACTCTCAGTGAAAACTCCCTTCTTTTCCCCCACCCCTTTCCCAACCAGTTTCTCAAATAACTTTTGTTTATGATAAAACTCTCTGAGAGTCCAGGTTTATAACCAAAGTAGGTAGATTTGGGGACAGACTGCACATAGCTTCTGCATGGCCGCATACCATGGGCCAGGTCTGAACTCTGTCCCCTCCATGGACCCCAGCACTAAGGGGCTCCTCTGCCTCCGCACTGATTTATGACTCTGGTGGCCACCTCACATTAGGTGACAGCTTTGGCCACCCAATATTAGAGAACTTTATCAGCAGAAAACATCTGGCCGATTCTTATCTTGTTTGTACTTGTTTACATCTCTGTAACTACATTGACCTTTGCAGCAAAACTGATTTTTTTCCTGGTAGCAAGCAGAGCTAATAAATTGTACTATCATCTCAACTGTGATACCTGCTTTTTTTTAACTCAAGAAATGCTCTTTTGCTCTGTTTGATTTCTCACCAGCTGTATAATGCTTTTCCTTTGGTCATGAGATGGCTACCAGGACCCTTTAGGAAAATCTTCTGGCACTGGGAGAAACTTCAATATTTTGTGAAGGGAGTGATCGCAAAGCACAAGGAGAATTTGGACCAGTCTGAGGCAGGAGATTATATTGACTGTTACCTGAAGGAAATAGAAAAGGTAAGAGGGAAATATGTAAAGTCACTTAAAGCTTAACACAAGAAATGAGCAGATGAGACTCAAGGCTGTTCTATCAGAGAAGCCCATGCCTCCCGCATTGCTTTCTCCTCCCTACCTCTTCCACGTCAAACTTTTAGCAACAGCAGGAGTCTGATCACTTTGAAAACACACAGATTTTTCTTTTTTTTTTCATTTGAAAGTATTTACACTTTGTCTTCTTCCATTTTGCATTCTGTCATGAGGCGTAGGAGGACTCTCAGGGAACGTGTTCACGTTGATATGAGAGCTCGCAGGCCTGTGTTTGCTATTGTGAAACTTCACATTTAAAAACGCTACCTGCTTTCAAAAGTTGCTCTACAGAAAACAGGGTGTCTTTCAAAGCATTCTGCAGGGCTTATAATTCAATGAAAGTAGGTGGTAGAAATGTCCAAGTCCAGAGGTGATGGACAATAAAATAGCAGCAGGACTTAACTTATGTATGGATGGTTTTGGATTGGGTTCTTGAAAGCATCTCCTCCCTAATAAGAGTTTTCATTGCCATGCTTTTCCTCAAGTTTAAGGGTGACGCCAGCTCATATTTCCATGAGGAAAACCTGCTGTGCTCCACTCTGGACCTCTTCTTAACCGGGACTGAGACGACAGCAACTGCCATCCGCTGGGCTCTGCTCTACATGGCCGCGTACCCCCACATTCAGGGTAGGGCCACTGATGGGCCCTTCATTTAGCCCAAAACCAGATAAGTGAAGCTCAGAAAACAAAGTTATTTCCAGCTTTACCACATGTTGGACAAGCCTATGCCCCAGTTTTCTCATTGGGAACCTTTTGAGCACAGGTCTTTTTTTTTCTCTCTTTCCATAGAGAAAGTGCAGCTCGAAATCGACACGGTGATTGGCCAGTCCCGCCAGCCCGCCATGGCCGACAAGGAGAACATGCCGTACACCAGCGCGGTGCTGAGTGAGGTCCTGCGGATGGGCAACATCGTGCCGCTGGGGGTGCCCAGGATGTCCACCAGTGACACCACCCTGGCCGGCTTCCATCTGCCCAAAGTACGTGGAGACCACCAGCCCTCCCATTGCCCCACCAGAGCGAGGTCTTCATGGCCCGAGTCCCAAACCATCTGGAGGGGAACCAATCAGCAGGATCTTATGGAGATATCACAGTTATATAGAAAATACAAGCCCTCCTGACGGACACTGTAGGGCTCTCATGGGTCTCACCTCCTTGTGGAGGAGAATTGTGAGATCCTACAGTGCTGGTCATAATTTGCGATTTTACAAGGTTTATCCCTCAAATTTTACAGAGGTGCCCTCCAGGCATTATGAGAATAGAAGGTCAAGAAACATAACAAAGCAAACAGTTCGGGTTTGTTAATTCCACAGAGTATTAAAGATCATCTACTAAAAGTAGCATTTGATAAAAGCCAGGTAATAGGTATTGATGCGTACACACTGTTCTGGCATTGTGAAAGCAAATATGAGATTTAGATATATCTAGTGTCTTCCATGTATACGATTGGTTGCGTGAAGGAAAATTAAAAATAAAAAAATCTGGGCATTCTGCTCCACACTGATTAAAATATTTTTCTTTTTCTGATGGAGGATGTGGAGATAAGCCAGATCAGGTTTTTAAAAAAAAGCACAATAAAGCATATCGATTGAAAATTATTTGGTTAAATTGCTTCAAATTCCTATGGGAACACAAAGTTATCCATTTAAAGATGGTTTATATTAACATCACCAGTGACAGCAGCACAAGGTACGGATCAACACTGTGGTGATATAAAGAGGAGCACAGAAGTGAACAATCCTGTAGGCTTTCACCCTCATTTAATTACATAGCTTAGGAAAAAACATTTTGCCCTTAAAAAAAAAATGTAGTTTACGTTGTGTGTGGAACAGAGCTAATAATAAACTAGTCTGACAACATGTCAGCTCCCCTCCATCATGTAATCGCCCGTTTTCTCCACCTCTTGCAGGGCACCACGCTGATGACCAGCCTGACTTCGATAATGTATGACAAAAACGTGTGGGAGACTCCAGACACCTTTAATCCTGAACATTTCCTGGAAAACAGCCAGTACAGGAGGCGGGAGGCTTTCCTGCCCTTCTCTGCAGGTAGGGTGATGGATGGGGTGATGGTTTTCCTTTTTGCAAAGCTTTTTTTTTTCCCAAAGACACCCCCTCCAGAGTAGGGGGCACTGCTCCTTGTCCAGTTTTCAACCCATGTCCAGCAGTGAAAATCCCTGTAACACTTAATATTGACTGCTCGAAGCTGGAGGGAAATCAATTTGTTATCGCAGAATGAAAAAATAAGGCTTTTTCCTCTTGCATGAGCTGCATAAATGGGTTTTTTTCGACAAGTTTTCCCTCTCCATCTATCCGAACAGCCATCGCAGTTTGCTCAGCAGTAAACTTCTGGGGAAGATTTCTGCAAAATGTGTGGGTGAACATTGCCACCTAACCTTTCGAGGAAGAAAAGCTCCTGCAGTCTGTGCAAGGCAGCGCGTGAGAGAGGAGGTGGTTGAAGTTTGCTTGGGACTCAGTGGGGTTATTTTTGCTCCTTCTCCAGGCAAGCGGGCTTGTCCCGGGGAGCAGCTCGCCAGGACCGAGCTCTTCATCTTCTTCGCAGCCCTCCTGCAGAAGTTCACCTTCCAGGCACCAGCGGCTGCCATGCTGACCTTCGCCTTCACACTCAGCCTCACACGCTGCCCCAAGCCCTTCCAGATCTGTGCGCTGCCTCGCAACTGAGGCCGGCGTGGGGCTGCCCTGCGCCCGGCTGCTTCAGCCCTCCGCAAGCCTGGAAAGTGGCCCTTCTCCTATCCACCCCATAGATTTTGGGCCAAAATGATGGGCCACGGATGTCTAGCACCCACCAATGTGCAGGTGGCAGTGGGAAGAGCAGGCGGGCTACATCCTGCACACTGCAATGAGTACAGCCCTTGAGGCTTTTCCCTTAGCCTCCTGCCTCCTCCGCTCTATCGGTTTGACAAAATGCATGAATTTAAAAGCCTTATTACTTAATTTCCGCCGTTAGCACCTCCCAGGAAGGTGTCTGCCAGCTGCAAAACCATGGGGACAGTTGGGTCGATGGTGGCTTTTCCATAGGGGATATGTCCACCACCCAGACACCATTTAACAACCCCTAAATCCCAATGTTGCAGCACCCTGAATGGCCATGGGCTGTGTTTTCCGAGGTCTCCCTGGTCAGTGGGGGCAGCTGGCCTTGGACATACAAGCTCCGGGTCCATGCCTCAGCACCTATTTAAACTTCCGGATGGCCATGGCCAATCCTGAGGCTCAGGTGGCCTTGGCTTCCATTTGGTGTGCATTCCCCACACCACCATGTTGCTGTGTTGCAATGGAAATAGAGATCCTTGCATCAGGAGCATGCAGGTTTTTAATCTCATACATATATGGAAGTTTTAATTAGGACGCTACAGGGTGGTAGAAGCAGCTTCTACCATAGCCAACCTAAGTGGGATGGCATGAGGAGCCATGTCTCCAGGTCGTGAATGGCTATAAAAATGCAATATTGCAATTGTATGATCAGGAAAGGTTTATCCAAAAAGGTTTGTGGTAGTAAAATACACAACGGGAAAGAAAAGTTGCAAAAAAATAATTGCATGGCATTGCTCAGTAGTAGTTTAGCTGAAGCCCAACAGAACAAGAGGCAGCAGTGAGTGTTGGAAGGATCGTGCCTGCGGCGGCTCACCGCTGGCCGTCAGGAAGGAAAAGGCAGCATGGAGGCTTTGTGGTGGGAAGTCACGAGCTCACCCACTTCCCTTCCACTTCTGGCAAAGATTTGTGGCCATGCACGGCGGGCATGTCCATAGCGTGGGGCCGAGGAGGTGGGTTGGGGGCATGGCACTGCCTGTGATGGAGACACTGCTTCTGCCCATACCAGGGTCTCTTTGGAAAAGAGTTAATTACATATGTAACTTGTAGAGAATTTTTCCATTTATGTGACCAAGCATTAATGCTTAGAAATGCTGTCTCTGTGCTTTTGTTTGGTATATAGTCACAGCAAAGATTGGGTTTTTCCATCGTTTTTTTTCTTCTCACCTTTCATAAGTGACTTTTCTATGGGCACCCTCGTAGGATAACGAATATTTAACAGGAAAAGAGGATTAAATCAAGTTTCATTTCAACTGGCTTTAGCCTCCATCTCTGGCAATAAGTCCCTTTGCTGCGTTACAAAGCAATCACTGTGCAGTGGCAGATTTATGCCACATGGGAGAGTCCTTTGCATGTCACATCGCTGCCGTGCCGGGCATACAGGGATTTTGCCAATGAGCTGTGCTGTCCTTCTAATTGATCACTTTAATCCTATTGCACTTTTAATTTGTGTTTTGCAGTTACAGGCTCCCGTGTTTCGGGTTTGTTTTTTTTTTTTCTTTCTAAAAGAGAAAACATAAAAGGTCTGTGGACTTCTTTTCACCTATGAAGTTTTCAAAGCCATTCGGAAGTAGGCACTGGTTTCTCACCATTTTTTTATTCACTCTGGTGTAGGTCTGACCTCTGTTATGTGGCTACAGCTTGTATTATTTGCACTGGCTTGGCAAACAAATGTTGATCTCTTCCCTCTTCCATTTCAAACTTGCCTTTCCCTGTTACTTTAGGGTTTCCTTTCTGAATCATGAAGAGAATAAATGATTGAAGTCATCTTCTTTTTCTTCTTCTTTTTTTAAAATCAGCTGGGGGAAAAAACGCAACCACCCACCCACCCCCCATTTTTAAATGTAATGATCCCATACCATAAAGGCAGGAGGCATGAATTTGTTTATTTTTTGAGTGGAACATCTCATGTGAGTGAAGGGGAACACGTGTATCTCCACAGGCTCATGCCTAAGTGTGCTTAGAAGCCAGAGGTAAAAAGAGAGATTCTCATAGAAAACAGTTTTTCCTCCTTCAAGTTCCACAATAAAACAGTGATCTAACTTTTCAAGTTTCTCAAGTGTAAAGGTTATGCAGCAGCTTTGCTCTCACATGTATGGCATTGCTCCAGCGGCGCTGTTGCAACTCTGTGCCATGTCTTCAGCGCTGAACAATCCCAACGGCCACAACTGATGTCCCCAAAAGAGAGAAAACAAACCCAAATCATCCCCTGGAGCACGAGGTGGCAGCTGACGACTGCAAACGGCCATGGCAGATCTGCATAGTGCAATTGCAAACTGCTGCTGCAAATGCACCTGCTTCTTTCACAATAAAACACAATACATACGTCAAAATTCAGTGTGGTGTACTTGCATGATCAACTACCTGTCTCAAAGCCACTCTTAGATGGGAAAATTCAGCACAGCCTGTTACCAGCTACCACTGAAGGGCCACAGCCTGCAGAGCTGGGCACCTGCTTTGGCTTTTCAGCACCTGCCTTAGCTTTGCCGTGCTTAGGGCAAGGCTTCAGCATGGGCTACAGACTCAAAGGCCAATGCGGGTGGGAAGGGATGGCTGGAGGGCTCAGGGCAGGGCCAACCTCATGGCCAGAGCAGGTTGCTCTGCTTGCACTTGTCTGGCGGAGATCAAAAAATTACAGTGCTTAGAAACCGCTGCAGATCCTGGAAGGCTGTTTGCTTCCAGCCCACATCACCCTGATGCACCGAAACCTCAACCCATGAGTCAGACGGTTTGTGAAAGATTTGTGCAACCTTATCTCAGATGTCCCCACTGACCTGGGCTTCGTCTGGGACTCTTCGTACCAGCGAACGAGCTTCTGCAAACGAGGAAAGTGCAAGGCACTCGGAGCGGCTGGAGCCTTCCCGGCACTGTGAAGCCAACGCCGGGACACAGCACGGTGAGGGTACAAGAGGGAGGAGAGAGCGGGGCTCGCACTGAGCCATGGGCTCGTGGGAATGGCATGGCGAGGCTGCCAGAAGATTTTAATCCCGGCTCTGCAAAGCCCATTTCTGTCCTTTGGACAAGGACACAGATCACTGAGGTTTTGTAAAGCAGTGGTGGGAGGCGGGAAGGGGAAGGGGGAGCTGGGGATGTTTTGGGTTGTGTTTTGTTTTGGTTTTTTCTAATGAGATCAGAGGAAATGCATGCGTTTAATCAAGAAGGCGTTTAATCAAACAGTCCTTGCTGAAACGTGGGAAAGCAGGAGTCCCAACGCAGCCTCCAGGCCAGGTCAGCAAAAGCTGCTCCTTGCTGTCTTGTGTTTGTGCCCACAGCTGCACCAGCACATTGCCCATCTCCCCCTGTCCCTGGGGGCTTTGGTGGTGTCCCGTGAGCGTGACCTGCCCTGACCTGCCACGGGACACATCCCTGCGGAGCCCCACCATCCACCCATGCTGCGCTTCCTCTGGGAGAGCATCTCCTTCCAGGTGCTCCTCGTCTTCCTCATTGTCTTCCTGCTTGTCGCCGACTACATGAAGCACAGAAAGCCGAAGAACTTTCCTCCCAGCCCCTTCTCCCTCCCCTTCGTGGGGCACATCCACCTGCTGAACTTCAGCAATCCCCAAATTGTGGTGCAGAAGGTATGGGGGCGGTGGGCACCGCGGGGAAGGGGATGGAGGGGACTGCGGCTACGCAACCTTTGCAGCACAGGGAGAGGGTTAACCCAAACCCCATGGCCCATGAGGACCTGGAGGAGCTCACCCCGGGGTGGGCAGGAAGTTTGTCCTAGGTCGGCAGCAATGTAGATGAAGTTTGCCCAGGTATGAGGAGGGGGACAAGTGTGGAGTGATCCTTTGGGCAAAGGGCACGGCGTGATACCATGAGTGCAGTCACAGCTGTAGAGGCCCCATAGGTCTGACCAGGGACTGGAAGGGCATTTGGGAAGGGAGTGAAACAAAAGCTGGAAAAACACAGGGCTGAAGAATCAAACCTGGAGCATTTTACTTGATTTATGGCCAATTGACACCAACTCCTGATCAGTGATTCGGGAAAAGAAAAGAGAAAAAAGACCATATGCAGACAAGCAGGCACTTGTGCAAACACGCGGTCTCCTCTCCTGCTCTCAGCTTCCCTTATTTTCACCCATGTCCCCTGCCAGGGCTGTCCCTGTCCTGACAGACACATTCACTGCAAATGAAACCCCTTTTATTTATTTCCCCCACCTCCCAGCTTATTGAAAAATATGGGGACATCTTCAGCATACAGCTGGGCAGCACAACATTTGTGTTCATAAATGGGCTGCGGATGATTAAGGAAGTTCTTGTAAACCAAGGGGAAAACTTCATGGATCGCCCTGAAATTCCTGTCGACAGGGAGGTATTCAGCAAGATGGGTGAGTTATCCCTCAGGACATGTATCTACCTCAGCTGTAATGTCAAAGCATTGACCTTGCAGAGGTCTGAAATGGCTGGAGATAAGGCAGAGCACTGGAGCTTTTTCCCCTCGGTGGAGGAATCTGCCTTGGCTCACAGGGGGGTGTTTCTGACAGGACTGGTCTCCTCCAATGGGCACTTGTGGAAGCAGCAGAGGAGGTTCACCTTGACCACCCTCCGAAACTTCGGCTTGGGGAAGAAGGGCCTGGAGGACCGCATCCTGGAGGAGTGCCGATACCTTGTGGATGTGTTTGGGGACGAGCAGGGTAAGTGCCACAGCCCTCATAAGCTGTGCTGAAGGCAGGAACCAGTATGGCCCATCACTCATGATTCACTGCATGCTGAAAAATACCTTGCCTTGCAAGTGATGCTAGCACCCTGCCAGCATCCCAGCTCCCTTTTACAGGTGTTTTGCCTTCAAACTGACTGGTGAATGCAGCTAGATAGCACCCAAAGTGTTATTCATAGCCCACCTTCAGCCTGCTGCTCTCTTGGAGATCTCTGGAAAATCCCATGTATGTGTAAACACCAATGTTTCCAATGAATTCAAATGACGTCTGCTCTTCTGCAGACCTTGCTTTCCAAAGTAAACAAACATCACCATAATCTGATTGAACTGGGACCGCTGGGCCTGCCCAGCCAAGCTTGGACAGCTTCTGGGGGTGGCAAGGTGTCCCGGGAGAGCAGTGACACAGGAGGGTGCCCATCGGGGCCGCTCATTTCACTCATATTTGTTAAATATTCTACCTCTGACAACTGGGTTTTCTTCTCCTTGTCTGTGAAGACTGGAAGAGAATTGATCATTCCCTTTTTCCTCTCCAGGGAATCCTTTCAACCCTCACTTTAAAATCAATAATGCCATTTCAAACATTATCTGCTCCATCATCTTTGGCAATCGGTTTGACTACCACGATGAAGACTTCCAAAAATTGCTGCAGCTGATGGATGAGACGGTTAGCCTCCATGGGACCATCATGAGCCAGGTACAACCCTCCTGCCACCAACATGGATGGTGTGCAGTTTTGCAGGGCCATAGTTTCTTCTCTGGAATCAACCTCGAAACTCATAGCATTTTCATCACCAAACTTCATTGTCATTCCCTATTCCTTTGCACAGGATAGATTTGCCTGTAATTTCTTTCTGCCTTATTTTCAAGCTGTGCAATGCTCATGTTGCTCTCTCTCACCCAACACCACCTTTCCTGCCCATTGACTGCCAACCTGCCTGCTGTAATGCCGGGTAATGCACAAGTCACTTCATAATAGGAATACCAATCCCTTGTAATGCTTTTCTGGAGCTGAGCTATTTCCACCAACTCCAGCAATTTAGTAAGCGTAGCATTTCAGGCTCCTCAAGTTTTGATAACAGAAGGGGTTTTTAAGTCCTTTATTCAACTTTCCTTTCTCCTTTTGTGTCCAAAGCTGTACAACTCTTTCCCATCTATAATAAAGTTCTTCCCCGGATCCCACCAAACCATTTCTAAAAACTGGAGGGCTTTGAAAAGTTTTGTGAAAGAGAAGATCAACAAACACAAGGAGGACTGGAACCCCTCAGAGAGCCGGGACTTCATCGACAGCTACCTGCAGGAGATAGCCAAGGTCAGCAATACGGAGCAAACCCTTCTGCAGTGGAGTTTAGAAATCAGGAGGGACAAGAAACGAGCCCAAATTCTCCATCTGAGCTGCCTGTGTGGCCATTTATGAGCTTAGGAAGGACATCAGGTTCAGGGCACCCATCGGCACGATGGAGGTGCAGGGGCCAGCAGCTTCTGCAAAATCCTTGCGGTTGGCCTGGACTAAGCCGCGTGTCAGGGCAGCCCTCACTGTTTGTTTGGCACTAATGCACCTTTTTGTGAAGGACAATGGCGACAGCAACTTCCAGGAGGAAAACCTCGTGGCATGCGCGCTCGACCTGCTGTTCGCTGGGACCGAGACCACTTCCACAACCATCCGTTGGGCTCTGCTCTATATGGCCATGTATCCGGAAATTCAAGGTACAATTAGCAAAAAGTCAGTGTTTTTCCTTACTTTTAGCCCTCACAGCTTTGTGAAATACTCTCTTTTTTGAGAGAAAAATTGGGAATCCCCCTGCACCCACACAAAAGAGATGCGGACAGTGGCAGGTGTCCCAGGTCGGTCCTTGGGGGACCTTCACAGCAACCACCTCGTGTTGTTCCAAGGGTTTTTTTTCTTGGACCTTGGCTGATCCCTGCTCTTTCCCACCAGCCCGCGTGCAAGCTGAGATTGCCGCGGTCATCGGGCAGGCACGGCAGCCAGCCTTGGAGGACAGGAACAACATGCCCTATACCAACGCTGTCATCCATGAAGTGCAGAGGAAAGGCAACATCATTCCTTTCAACGTGCCAAGACTGACGGTGAAGGACACGGTCTTGGATGGCTTCTACATTCCAAAGGTAACCCCACTCCTGAGCCCTGAGACTTTAGCAAGAGACTCCCAGCTCCCCAGGCACGTTTCATCAGGCCAGGTTCCTCCTGTGCAGACAGGAGGGGCAGAGCCACAGCATCTCTGCCCTGTCCAGAGCTCACTCCTGTTGAACACGTATTTTTGTCGTCCAACATCCGGCACGTTGAATGGTGTGGGACACCCCCCCACACACACCATCGAGGCACAGATCCCATCTCACACAGCTTTTACAGGAACTTTGGCCCAAGATTACAGCAGATAAAAAATGACACTGATGAGGGAAAAATGTGGGCATATAATCATTGCACCTCTGAACAGACACAAAGTAGGAAAAACCAGCTGTGCAGGGGGTGTTGGACAAATAATTGCAGCAGAATTTGACTATGGATGTTCTTCATGGAGAGGAGACGGAAAGATAAAAATGCCCCTTCTGCTGTCAATGACAGAGAAAGTGCAATTTATTTTTCTTTTCCTCCTTTTAGGGCACTGTTTTGCTCACAAATTTAACCTCTGTGTTGTTTGACAAGAACGAGTGGGAAACCCCCGACACTTTCAACCCCGGGCATTTCCTGAAGGACGGTCAGTTCTGGAAGAGGGAGTCTTTTATGCCATTTTCTATAGGTGAGATTTGCTGGATTTTCGTGCTTCAGTGCTGAGGCACTCGGATGGGGCTTCCAGCTGCAAAGGGCAGATGTTGGCTGCACCCTGGGAGGTGCCGCTCAAGCAGTGCTCACATGGCCACCCCAAAGCACCACAACCACCCTCTGAGCCCTTTCTTGTCTCTCTTCACGTGCACAGAAGAGAGATGAGGATGCATAAAAGACCATAAAAATGCCAGAGACCCTAGAAACACCTTCACCAAGGCAAGAGCATCGGTCTGTGCTCCTGCTCCCACATAGCTGAGGTCACTAGAGCATTCGCTGTTGCCACCACAGGGTACCCCAGCCAACAGCTTCCTCAGGGAGATTGCTTCTAGAACCCCTGTTCCCAGTACCAGCATCACACACCTTCTCTGGTAGCTCTCTTTGCTATAGCTCAAACAAACCACCTCTCCCAGCATGAGCACGTCCAGACCACGTGTATCAGCACAGCTTATCCAAGCAGGGGAGAATACAATGCCTGTGCATATGGTTACACATGTGTGCCCTCACAAAGTCATGCAATTCAAGGGGCAGGCCATGCTGTAACACCAATGCCATTATTGGGGAGCTCAGTTTGGGCTGCAAAACTCATCCTGGGAAGGGGTTAACACAGCTGGACCATGGTCCTAATGGAAGGCAGAGGCTTTTTTGGCAGCAAAAGCAGCTGGGCAGCCAGCACAGACTGAGGATGGTGGCTGTCTCTGCAGGTAAGCGTGCCTGCCTGGGTGAGGTGCTGGCCCGCTCCGAGCTCTTCCTCTTCTTCACGGCTCTGCTCCAGAAATTCACCTTCCAGGCACCCCCAGACACCACACTCAGCCTCCAGTTCAAGCTGGGCATGACGATCGCCCCACAGCCCTACAAGATCTGTGCCGTGCCTCGGTAGGCAAGCCTTGGCCACCATCCTCGCATGGAAAATCCTTTGGCAGGGATGCTGAAAACAAGCTGTCAGCAGCTGCCCTGGGTGGTGGCAATGACCGCCTGGCTCCAGGGAGAGGCTGGGCAATTTGTTTCTTTCGAAGCAATTGCAAAATCATTTCTTTTGCAAGCGGACCTCGCACTCTGTATCATATGAGAAAGGTGATGAGCTTGGGATCTGCCAGGGCGCTTTTAGGCTTGCGATAAATGAATGAGGGGCTTGGGGCTTTCCTGATTTTATGATGGATGGCCATGCTTCACAGTGGCAAGAGAATGAGCAACGCCTTAAAAGATTGCAGTGTTCAGGCTGTGGCTGTGTACTGTGGAAGAGCGGTACCAGCCCTTGTTTTACAACTTTAATAGAGGTAGTGATTGCCAACGTTTTTTGATTTTGTTATCCTTGACAAATAATGTTAAAAAAGAGTTACTCTGTAACATCTCTTTCTCGTGCAACAATAAACCCTTACTGAAACATTTTTGCCTTACTGAAGCATTTTGCAAAGTGAAGACCAACTCAGGCAATTTTTTAGTGCTGGCTGTAGCCTTCAGCTGTGCTCTGTGTTTCGAGGCAGGGGGTGGCAGGGGGCTGAGAGTCCACCTGGGCAGAGGCAGCCGCACAGCACCTGACCCATGTCGCTGTGGCCTTGCTCTCTGTTAGCAGAGAGGTTGGCCCTGTAACAGCAAAGGCAACTCCTACAGAACTGATGAAAATAAATGACCCTGACAGTATGAGTAAAGCAGCAATGAAACCACCAAAGCCTGTGGCCAGGTCCTGGCATGCCACAGCAATTAACAGTGTGACACCTACATGGAGAACAGGGAGTGCCCTCTATGCTGACAGATCTCTCTATAAAACATCTGTACTTGTAGCTCTAGAAGTCATGGGTCTTGCCTCCTAGACTATGCTAAATCCTCCCCATTTACCTGCCCAGCATCTCTGAGCAGCCTGGGGGGCAGAGTGGTGAGCTCCAGCCATGCAGGATGCACAGCTAAGCCTGCTGAGCATGACAGTCTAATGAATAAGAAGGTCCCCTGGAAAATACCAGCAACAAATTACTATTATTTTAAACCATCGCATGCAAGGTGAAACAGTTCCAAGTCACAGTCGGACTGTAGGACCCCGGCAAGGCCCCCAGGCATGAGAAGCTGCAGCTCCAGGCAGGAAGCCACGGCACAACACAGTGCCGATGACACACACCTCCAGCTCCTGCTCACCTGCTGAGGAGGTGAGGAGAAAGCAATCTTTTCCTGCTCGTTTTCAATTTGTCCTGGAGTACTTGTTGCGTGTTCCTAGAGGGAGCAAATTTTTCCCAACATCTCTTCTGAGAATTAAGTCATCTCCTGAAGGAATTAAAAGCATCTGTTTTCATGCAAGCATTCATGCCCAGGTGGGTTTAAAATCCTTTTATTCTAACCTGCATTTTCTTCTCCTCCAAGTGCAGAGGGGAGGCAGCATGGAAGGCTGTGCTACCCCTGCAGACCTGCCCAGAAAAGGGCAGAAACACCCTGTGGCCCCACAGCTGCACACTGGGGCCAAGCACAGCCATACAACATAAAGCAAAATTTATAGCAGGTGAACATGGCCTCTGGCAAGGCTCTTTCAAGCACAGGGCTTGGTGGGGAGGCTCTGCCCCCTCCTCTGATTTTCTGTGCCAGATGCAGCCAGGTGCAGACAAGAGGTTGGACCAAGATGCTACTTCTGGCACTTGAGGCTCCTGTTTCGCAGATCTGTAAGGTGGAGACGCTAAGAACACATGGCAGGAACCAAACCAACCTATTTATAAAAGGCAGGAGACTTGACCACGTTCTCACTAGAAGCAGGATGAGACATCCCCAACCCCAGCTCTCCACCCCTCCTCTCCCCATAGCAGCTGCCCTCCAGACCTGCTCCTGACAAGGGGCTCCCACATCTTCCCTTTGCAGCAGAAACAAGGAAGTTCATTTGACTTTCTAGACCTTATGTTCTTCCTTTTCCTTCCTTCAGAGAAGCAGAAGGGGAAGGCTGGAAGTGGGCTGCATGCCTGGAATCGACTGGGAACAAGAGAGGGGCACAGTGATGAGTTTCTGTTGTGTGCAGCATTACTCCCAAAGCACTTCCAGTTTGCAGGTGTCATCTGACTTCTTTTTTTTCACTCCTTGGCTCAGAATCCTGTTTCCTTTCCCAGGCTGCTGCTATATCCAAAAGCTTCCTCCCCCTCCTCCCTAGGTCTCCACGGGGTTAGTTGTACTCTGAGCAAAGAGCACATTTCACAGGGGCTCCTTGGATGTTTTGCCCCCTCCACCGAAACCATCTCCCACGCATGGCTGACCTCACTGCTTCCCTTTCTTTGCACTCAGGGTCGTACTCCTGCACCTCTCTTCCAGGGACACCCCTCACCTACACATACAAACCTTCTACTGCAGTGCTTGGCTCTTAAGGAGCTACCGGAAAAGCCATCAGCAGAGTCACAGACCCAGGCTCTGCACAGGCAGTCTGCATTTGAACATAGCTTCTTGTGACCAAGCACTTGGAAACAGAGCTCCCCCTGCACACACCGCCCCTCGCTCGCTCCCTCTGCGCTCAGGAGGGCAGTGGTGGCTACCGGTGTGTGCCCTGTGACAGATCATATGCAGGCTGAAAACATCCTGCAGCTCAGCTCAGGCTTCCTGCACAGCTGAGAGCCTCTTCCCTTCCCTTCTCCCCCAAACACACACCTGCAGGTTTTGGTCTTCTGTGTCTGAAAATGCTTTTAAGTCCAGCCAGAGAAAGAAGGAAAAATGGTTCTTTTGTATCTGGCCATTCGCCTCACACTCACTGGGACACTTCTGCCAGTGCAAAGGCCCTTCCCTGTTGAGGTATCACACAAGTCCCCATCCTCACAGGGGTAACAGCTGAAGGCAATAAATAATGGTCACTGACCAATGTCAGGCTAATCAGGGCAAGGATTATGGTTCAGAGACAGGGAAACCCAAGGTCTGTGGCAAAACCAGGTCTGAAACGGGGCCCCTGAAGGAAACTTGTGACACCTTCTCCTTGCTGATCTTCACTTTGGAGGGCTGAATGGCTGCCTGCTCTCATTCCCAACCTCACTTCTGGGTTGAGGTTAGTGGTAAGGGAACAAGAAAGCTGTCAATGAGACTAAGAACTGGGCACATAAATAACCTGCAAAGCAGACTGAAGAGAACAGTCAGTTTTCTTTTCCAAATAATAACAAGCATGGTGATTTAGGAGTGTGCACCTGTCCTCTGTGTCCTCTTAGGTGGGGCTGAGGAGAGTAGGCAGAGATCCTAACTTATGTCAGTAGCAATAAGCAGTTACTGACGTCACTTGACAGCTAATTTGTGGTGGACTTTAGTCTTTCCACTTCACAAGGTCCCTTGGCCAGCTCTCAGACGACTGTCAGCATACTGAGCAGAGGTAACCAGCTTTGGGTGGGAGCAGAACTCTAAGTGGGAATGAACTGAAAAGAGGAGGGGAAGGTAGCACAACTCTGATTTGTTGTTGTTACAGCAAAACATACATACACGCATTATACTTACATGTTACATATCCTATAACATGACATTTTAGATGGTGTAATTATATCAACATGCAGACTCAGTGCAGATGTTGCCCAGAAGTATAGGTGCTTACATCAGCTAGGGACCATTAAATGCATTGCTTCGAATAAAGACACCAAACAATTAATTTTAAAAGTCTTTATGTGAATATAAAAGAATTCTTTCCAAAGAAAAATAAACCCAAAAGTTTAAAAATTAGTGCAATTTTTCAAGTTCTATGCCACACAGTGTTTACATTTGTTTTAAACAGAAGATGTAGACACCGATACACTGAAAAACTTAACTCTAGCTTGACTAGTGGGGGGAAAGGAAAAAAGCAAGAAAGTTAAGAAAGTTACTTTACTAGACATTACCAACTCTTAAACAATTGTTTTCATTTTCTAATTCCTAAACTATTTATGGCTACCTAAATAAAACATCAGTATTGCTTATATATTACTTATTTCCAAATAAGTGTATATTGTAGAAAATAGAGTACCCATATATGTATTTTTAATGGACAAAAAAAATCAGTTAGGTGAAAATTTATTTTCAGTGAACGTTTCTTAATCCACTATAATACAGTTGTTGCAAAAGAATCTTCTCAAAACTGCTGCCTGCCCCACCTTGAGTAAAAGAACCTACTAGGCCAAACTTTGTATTATTGCTACAAAACACTTCTCTTCCATAGTGGTTATTCTTAATCTTATATTAAAAAAAAAATTAACAAATGGTATGTCAATCAGAACATTTTTTTTTTCTTTGGATCTATATTACCCGTTTTACTGGAAACTGGCTAAAGTTATAATAATGCTGATTAAATTCAGCAATATTCAATTATTTCATCTCATAATTTGAATCTGTTCCTAACTGTGCTGTCTGGGCATGATACGAATTCATCTTGCAGCAGAGACAAGTAGCTTCTTTCTTCGTCCTGCCTCAGCAGTGGTGCACATTATATCAAAGAACATTGTATTGACATTGTTCTGCTGCTACGTGTTGCATACAACTCAGCTGTAACACAGCAATGCTATTAGTAGCTTTTTTTGTTTGACATGAATGAAGTTAGCATTAAAATCATACTTATTCTAATGATTCTTTCTGCGCACCCAGATGAGCTGAAGTGAATAAAATACCATGGCTTATAATCAAATATTTATTTCTACAGATCGGTTCCTCATTCACAGTATGTAACCCAAGTTTAACCAGTTAGAAACCAGCCACTCTTAAACAGGTTCTTAACCCCAAAGAAACACTTAAGTTATATTCACAGGCTGAACTTTTAACAGTTCGGAAAAGTCCCAAATAAGTAACCTGAAAACCCGATTCATTTTTGGCAACACCAAAAAGACTATTGGGGACAACCTTGCCCTGAAAAAGGCTGATCCCTGCCTGTAGTTCCACATTTAAATTCTTCCACCGCTAGTCAGAAGACAAACTTCCAATTAAATGATAGGGAGGTTCTTGGTCATTTTTGGTGCCAGGGTCTGCAGTTTTGAGAAGTGTACAAAGATATTTGCTCCAAGTTTTTCACTATTCAGCACCTGATATGACTACTGACACAGCTCTACTACTGTGAGAAGTATGACAAATGCATCGAGCCTACTAACTAGATGAGCATTTGATAGACATCCATGAAAGTTTCCATGCTGTAAAGAACAAGGGTTAAGAGATCCATTCAACACCATCAGTGACAGTTTCACATTTCACTAGAACACACCAAAGTACCAGGCTTTAGAAACGTAAGCATCTTGCTAAGAGTTAGTCTCCTGTTCTACTGCTCACCACCATCTCCCACACCACTAGCAGATTAAACAAGCAATTGTATCTTAAAAATACAAACCCCAATAATATCACTGCAGCAATAAAAGACCTCAAAACCCAAGAGGTAGTCCAAAGAAGCACAGAGTCCTGAAGAACACAACCTGACAGACAAAACTGTCCAACAGCAGTTGGACACAACTCTGCTCACACCACATTTAGCATGAGACTGGCTTTTAAACAATGCCTTGTGTAGACAGAAGTTTTGAAAGAGGAAATCTGTGTTGAATGCCTAACTGTATAGCACTGTGAAACTATCACCACAACTAAGAAGCAATGCTAACTAAGTATTAAAAATGAATACTTCCCTTTTCTCTAGCATTGCATGCAACGCCCAATAAAGAATTTAAGATGCTGGGGAAGGAGGAAATCAAAGAACAAGCCATACTGAGGGGCATGCAAAATGGAAGACTACTCAAATTTCACAATTCAAAACTTAAATTCTGCAAAGCTGAACCCCGCTCTCAAATCAAAGATGGCCTTAATGGTGAAGACAGACATATGCTTTCATTCATGCATATGGTTGAGCTTTATATTAGATCACGGAGTAGTACAGCACCCTCAAATACTTAGAATACTTAGTTTAAGTGTACTCATTTTATTTTGAGGGCTGCTGTAATTTTATTTTATATAACTATGGGCATAATGAATTTGTTCTAGACAGTTTGCAAAGAATGGACATGAACAAGTTTCCTAAAAATACAGTTCACAACAAAAATGAGACATTTGGTAAACAAAGTGACACAAATTTTGTGAAAGATAGCAACTTCCCGCACACAAATTTCAGATATCAATCCCCATATTAACTTCTTCGATCTAGAAACTGCAAAACTATTACAGTTTATGCACTTCTCTCCCTGCCAACAAACAATCTTTGTTGCCACCAACTAGCAAAGCTATCTTTCATTCATCTGCCTAGCACAATTAGTTCAGAATAACTGAAGCAAAACTACATTTAGAAAGAGGAAAATTAATTTCTATGCACCGGGTTGTATAAATAGCTGGAAATAAATGGGGTTCCTTCCCCCCTAACCCACTTTCTGCAAATAAATGCAGTGGACCAATACGCCAGACTTTTAAAACATAGCCCAGACTTTTGAATTATTGTAATAGCTTTTTTTCTTACACAGGAAAAGACAGCTTATTTGGCTTTAGTGAATTCAACATCTTAAAGACAGGTTTTCCTTAATGTATATACGCACAAACTTCATCTTTTCTTTTTTAAATAAACTGAGTAATTCTGCTTCTCATTTGAGACGACAAAACAAATCCTGTCTTCTGTTATATAACAAGTCAACTGGTACTACACCTTTCTTTTCTTTTTCTATAAATGCAAGCATTTTCTTGCTTTTAAAATTGTACTTCCTATTCTAAAAAAAAGTATTTTTTTAAAACATGGTACCAATCTTTTAAATTTATTTTTAGAAGAGCGCAGCAAAAATGCCCAATATTGCCAGTTTCCTGAAGTGCATTTTTGCGTAACATCTTCCCATTACAAAAGCCAACTTTCTAGCCCACACCCATTAAATAAAGTTTTAAATATATAGCGGCAATTTTTATATTTACAATATATTCTGAAGACAAATATAAATCTTTTAAGTTGTGCTTGTAAATACATACTGCAGTTATTAAATCTACTTCTACTTGGAAAACTATGTGCTACCTTCTAGACACACCACTGATCAACTTCATCACTTCTTGATAGGTTCTGATGTTGAATTCGCAGTTGCCCACCATTCTAACCTCCTCTTTCATCAAGTAGTTAAAGTGGAAGCTATAAAACATTTAAGGGCACTTCAGCATATAAGTTTTCCTCACGGTCCTTGTGGTTTAATCAGATGTTGCACCTGGTACTTTAACAGTGAGATTCCTTCTGGTATTGGTGACATGACGTTGTTGAGCTAGGAATGACCGTCCGGGACCGTCTCTGCAGGCAGCACTACTGCCAACCAGTCTTGCTTCCATACCTAGCTTCTGAAGAGTTAGGCTCTGCAAAGAAGTTAAACAACATTTACACTATAGCAAAAACAGAAGAAAAAAATTGGCCATCTTTCATACACAAAGGTCATGCTTACTTAGTATGCACACAGAATTTCTTTTACTGTATTTCTTATATACCCTCTTGCTGCCATAAAAGGTATGAACCAAGGCTGAAGAAAATAAGATTCATTCACATTCATTTAGAATGTGTTAATTTTTGGTTATTGTAAAGTTGTTCCTTTATTAAGCCATTTAATTTTACTTTCCTTTTTTGATTTCCCATTCCAGTCTTTCTTTATGAAACTCTATTTAAACATTGCTTCATATGAAGATAAACAACTTTCTCAAGTCCTTTTCACAGCACTCTGACGTCAAATGTTCTAACAACCTTTGCAACACTGCTGCAGGATGAGAAGATGGCTCTAGCTTTATTTCACAGATATTGTGCTAAAGACACTGAACATCTAAAGCAGGAGTCTGGAAATGTTTTGAACCATGGCCTCCCTTTGTCTCAAGCCCAAAAACTTCAACCACAAATGCTACTGAACATTCAGGAATTTAGCCTGCTAAATCCAAATGGAAGCTGGTGGCAGCAAACAGTGCATTACTAACATGGAAGTCATGGCCTATGCCAAACTTTAAGTCTCCTGTTCCAAAGCACAGAAGACAAGCAGAAAACATATAACAAAATAATTTTACAAAATAGTTGATTGTTAAAATATTTTCCCTTTATGCTGCTATCAAAATGTTGATGCTGGTATTTCCCAAGTTATCCCAATAGGACTGGAAATTCCAGCTAGAACTCACTCAAGTTTGCATTCTGGCTTGAAGTCAGAATTAGCAAGTGGAAGAGTGATCTCATTTTAAACAGGAACTTTCAGGCTTTGTTCCTTTCCTTAGTTCCCTGTTTCTAGACATGAGGCCATGCTAATCTGCAAGTTTGATTTTTCTGCCACAAGTAGCTAGACTACTAGCTTTCTCTCCTAAGCACCAGTTTACAGTGAATCTAAAAAGAAAAAAACAGCGATGTAAGATTTAACAGTTACATTTAGCAAAAAGGGGTTTTCTGATTTCTGAGATACCAACAAATGAACTTTTGACCCACCTTATTATACCATGCAGTTACAATTAGCTTTTCCTCGTAATCACGTAACTTAGCAAGTTTGTATTCAGCCTGCAAGCAGACAACAGAGAAGACAATCTCAATTAAAACACAAAAATAATCTGCATAAACTTATTGCAGTCCATTGAGTGAAATAAACACATGCAGCAGAAATGCTTAAACATGCAAAATAACTAGAAGGCTTAGAAGCGTAAATAAAGATAATTCCATAAATGACTATGAAAGAAGTTACAAACTACTTCAAGAAGAGGCTAAACTTTACACAAGTTGCAGTTCAACTTAGAAACACACTTTGAGGGTGTGTGGCGGGGAAATGCATGAAAGTGTAGGGTGTATCAGAAAGTCTATAAATAATTTAGTAATTTACCTCAAAGTCAAAGACAACAATGTACCTCTAGTGGCTGAATATTCTTATCGTGTTACTGAATTGCTATTATATAGTATACTTACCTAGTACATACACAGAAGAAATCTGAGGCCACAGCATTTACAAAGTCAGACCTTTCAGCCTACTAACTCTTGTTGAGGAATTTTGTATTTGCTCAGGTAACTATTCTAACCAGTCCCATCAGTATTGCTATAAAACTGAATGCAGCATCTCCCACACTTTTTTTGGTCCTTGGACTACTGTCAACAGTCCTTTCAGGATTTCAGCCAAGCAGATTTTACTGAATTAACAGGTTTTACTCTTCTATATAGTTTCATAAACTCCAGTACATGAAACCACTTATATCAGAGGTCTAGTAAATTAAACAAGTCACTGCTCATATACCAGTCTCTCATACAAACTAAGTTACATTACTACTGAAAAAGGTCAGACTTTGCAGCTCTGTACAAGTTACCGTAACATGGCAAAACTATTAGTCTTATGAAGTATTTCACTTATAGCTTTTCAGAGGGTTTAGAAAGAATCCAAATTAGCCTTTCAGTTGTATGTTGAAAAACACTGTTGAAAAATGAACTACTCTGACAGACTTATATTAGAATACAAGGTTAATTAAGCCAAACTAAAAATCTCTAGGTTTGATAGTCTGTGCAGTTTCTAACTGAATGCAGCGTTGAAGTATACTGGATCATCAGGAAACAGTAACTTGAGTGTCTAATATCAGAGACAGCAGAACATATTAGAAGTTATTATTAAATATATGTAAATTTTTACCTCTAGTGTTTCAATTTTTTTGTCTTTCTCTGTTATCTGTTTTCTGAGCAACATGATTTCTGCTGAAGCTGGATTTAGCTTGGGGTCTAAGGTTTTTATCACCTGTACAAGGCAAAACAAAAACATTACAAGTCAAGTTTGATTCTCACCAGCTCTGCATCTCATTTGCTCACAGTAAAAATATGAAAACAGACTGAACTCTAGTCAGGCAATTATGATGAAAACTAGGCTGTTACACTGTGTGCAACAGAAGATATCAAAGGGTACAAAGGAATCATTAATGCATCTCATGCTTTAGCCTAAATCCCATTCTCTCATACACTTAACTGACTGCAGTTGAGCAATTTGACTAAAAATGCAACATGTAGGTACTAATTTTAATTGGGAGGTGGAGGGGGGGACTCAAATCAATCTGTTTAACAATTTATGAGGGAGGAATGCATATGTTCAGAAATATGGCACTCACATTTCTTGCTTTCTCAAGGTACATTTTATATCTTTCTTCCATTGCTTTCATATCCTCATCCTTTTTTCGCAAAGCTGCTTCCAGCTCTCCAATCTTCTGGGCTATTTACAGAAATTATCAACACAGACATACAAAATAAAAATAGACATGGTACTTTCAAGGCTTCTGTATTCTCTTGATTTAACCACTCCCCAAATAAACTTTCTAGCTACTACACAATTTCCTAAGTTCTTATTTTTGTTTCAGTTGCACCATAAGGTCCCACCTGACCCTGAATTCTCATTTTGCAGAGTATTGTTCAACAAAACTAAGCCCCCATGAACCTCTCCCTCCCCACCACCGTGTGCAAAAAAAAAAAAAGAAAAGAACCCCAACCCTCCCCCCACCTCCCTGTTTCAGGTTTAAAGCAGAAAGCCTTATCCAGACAAGTATCCCATAGCCCAGTGGCTATGGGGATCATTTCAGAAGAAGCTTAACATAGTCTCATAAAAAACACCCAAAACCCACACAAAACAACTTACGGCTCTGACTAACATCAGGCTGGAGTTCTGCAAGATCAGCCTCTTTCTTCTGTAACTCATCATGAACTTCATTCAACTTTTCCCTACGAATGAAAGGCTGGGCTAAGGATTAAGCTCACAAATAATTCCATGCACAGTTTTAAGAGTCGAAGGCCAAAACTTGATGGTAGAAATGTTTAAACAACTACTTTAAACCCTGGCAATTCTTTTGAGTTTAAATAGAAATATTAGTATGTATTTTTGAAGAACCATAAAAGTTGTGACTTCTGAATTGAGTCTCATTTACCTAAAACTAGAAACAAAAAAGAAAATGAACAAAAAAACCCCTCCAGCATCTCCTTAGCAGGAACTACATCTGCTGAAAGGATGGAAGTATTTCCGAAGAATGAAATAAGTTTTGAGTCCAGTAAGAGTGATGGTTTTAGCAGTCTGTTGTAGAATCAGAACAGTTAGAATGCTATTGGTGATGAAGAGACATTTAAGTGGATACTAGAATTACAAGATTATCATGATCAGAGCAGACAAAACTAGATCGCTAGTAGTTAACTCACTGCATGCATGATTCTCAAATCAGTGGCTTAGAAAAACAAGACATCCCTACAAAAACTTAGACAGTTTCTGTGCTACAACAGTCAAATTATTTAGCATAAATAAGCTATTGTGGATGCGTGTGCCTTACTTACATATGTGCTGCCAACTTCTGCTTCAGGTTGCTAGACTATGAAAGGAAAGAGTTAAAATTCAGTTATATTTCAGTATTTCATACCATGCAATGTTAAAGTGCTCTTACAAATCAGACAAGAATACTTAGCACACCTAAATAAGTCAAAGCAAATAAATCCTAAGAAAACTGCATTTTTTTCATGCATTTCTGTAACTGCATTCATATTTTTTGCATCACACAGATACCAATTCCAGCATCATTCTTCTTTAAAGCTATCCTTCTCACTGTACCACCATGTAACGATAAAACTAGAGATTTTTAAAAGTAAAGGTAGAAGAGTTACAGTTCCTTAAAGAAGGCAGGGGGAAGGAACCACATAAAACATGAGCTTTTCAATTGAAATGCAGTTGGTGTGGGGGTCTCATGGATTCTCATACCATAGAGACTAAACTCATCTGCTCTGAATACAGTGGAGCCAAGTCTGTGTTAACTAAACTGAGGGAGTTGTTTTTAGACTACATTGAATAGCCTCAATTGTTTAAGATCTTTGCTTGTAAGGTCTTTTAAAAGGTGTGTGTTTGTTCNTCTTAGTAGTTATCAGCACTAGACACACTGAAGAAGAAGAGGCACATCTAAACAAAGGACTTGATGTTACACTGAAGGATTTTAAATGAAACTGGGAAGATGTCTTCAAGGTCAAGAAGCCTGAACTTTCACTTACTCCTTCAGTCTTGGATCCCTGCTCCTGTAAAGCCTTTTGCAGATCTTCAATCTGCTGCTGTAACTCCCCAATACGCTCTTCATTTAGCCTTTTAGGAAGAAAAGACAGTTATTATCCATCTAAATAGATCACAACAGACAGATTTTTCTGTTTCATGTCTGGATGATAATTTTTCAGAGGGTCTACCCAGCAGGACTTAAGCCACAAAGAAACTGATTTCAGATGCTTTTAGCTTGACTTGAACTTCTGCTGAAACAAACACATGGTAGCTTTATTAAACATTTTATAATGAAGGACCTAGAATCATTTTAAGTTTTGAGAAAACTTAACTACCCAAAATTCTCATATCCTAGTAAACTGCTTTCAGCATTCACTAACAGAGAAATTCAGACCATATCGCAGTGTCACAACATGATTAGTTTGAAGTTCTAGAAATAGTTTACATCCATTCTTGGTCTACCAAGAATCATTCAGAGCTAAGAAGAGCATCCTATAAGCAACACTTTCTTCAGAGTACACTACACACAGATCTACCACATTTTACAACACCATATTTAAGCTACTTTCCTTCTTGCTTGCTTCACAACCCTTCGTTAATGATTACACTGGTGAAAGAAAAGGATAATCGGCTTCCTGCACAGTGCTACGCTACAGATGCAAGCCACAAGGCCACTCTGAAGGTCCAGAAATCACTTTTTGCTATATTTTAAGATGCTGCTTCACCCATCACCTTTTCTCAGTTTCTAGTTCGTTCACTGTCCGATGCTTTTGCTCCAGCTGTTCCTGGAGCTCTGTAATACGTTCATTTTCTGATCCTTCCTGTTGTAATAGAAGCATCTTATTTTCATGCTGCAGCCGAATAAACATTTCTCTGAATCAAAAACAACAAAGTCACTATTAAGAAAAAGGTGACTAAGAGTAGGAGGCAATATTCCTGTTCGCTCCCCCCAACCTTAAAGTGAGCAAAACAAGGTCTGCTTAAGGATATAGTTGGGGTAACAATGCATTTTTTTATTAAAAGGTAACTTAAAAATGTCAAACAACACAGTAGTTTTTTTAAGAGATATGAACGAAGTTTTAAATTAAGTCACTCCAAACCCAGATTTTATTGTGCCTTTATGTTTCACTCTGCCAGACTTTAAAAGTAATATTAGCTAGCCTTTAGCTGTTCTGTCTGTGTATTATTTATTTATTTACTCTGTCTGCCAATGGCAAGATAAGAACTGTTTCGCTCCTTAAAGAGGATGTTTCAATCCAAACTTTATATACAGCAACCTGATATGCTTTTAAGAAAGAATGTAAACTAATTATAGTATGGGGAAATAATTATTAACAGCTACATTGGGGTCCAGGCAAGCATCATGGGAGGGAAAGCAAGAACTGGGATAAAGAGTCATGTTGCCGAAAATATTGAACTTTCACAGAGACAATATTATGCCCCACCCATGAAAATCCCAAAACAACCCCAACCTTTTTGTCTTACCTATACTCCACTGGCAGAATTTCAGCAGCAAGATTCTCATGGCTTTTAACACGAGATGCACCTGAAATTGCATGGGAAGGTTAATTTAACAAACTTAAAGAAATCACTAATATACATGAAAAAGCCTCTGAAGATAAAGCAATACCTGTTTGACTCAGGTGATCCTGCTGCATCTGTGAATACCGGAGCTCTTCATTTGTCTCTTTTAATGCATCACACTGTACTATCAGTCTCTAAGAAGATATATTTGAGGTGGAATTGAGTTATACTGCACCACTTTACGACCAAGTAACAGCAATCAGGAATAGTACTGACACACACACATTTTAAGACATATTTTAGGTTTTATATGTGTATACACACACACAAGGCACTAAACTTCATTGTCATGGTAGCATTACTTCTGGGAAGGTTTTCCTCAAGCAGAGCATTTGAGAGAGATTTATTAAATGTTCAAATAAACTCTTGTTCAAGAGATTTACCTCTCTTTCTTTGATTAAAGCTTCATGTTTTTCCTCAAGTCGCTTCATTTCAAATGCCAGCTTATCAGCTCTTTTTGATTCTTCAGACAGTTTGTTATGAAGCTCCTGGACCTTTTCATAAAAAGACTATATTCAGCACATGAATGTTGCAAGATGCTACGTTTAAAAGGTATGTTAAACCTTCACTCCTGCCCAATTCAGCCAAAATAAACAGCTGGTCCTCCAAGCTTGTGGGAGGGGAGATGGGATGGGGGCCTGTGTGTTTGGGGTTTTTTGTTGCTGTTGTTTTGTCTGGGTTTGGTTTTTGTTTTGTCTTTTGTTTTTTTAAAATATTTAACTCCTCAATCTCTTAATTACTACTGAAATAAGTGAAATTGTAATAAAACTTCTACAGTTTAAAATAAATTTCCATTAAGAAAGTTAAGAATATTACATAGAAGTGATCTCAATAACAGCTGAACAACCTCTCCCAAGCACACAAATTACCTCAGTTAAAGTAAAGAAGAAAAGCCTGCAAACCACGGACAACCAACCAGTTGAGAGGGCAACTACAGTTAAGCTTGCTAGTTTAATAAACAGGGAAAACCAGAAAGTGAATGGCAGAGTATGAGGGATTTTTCACAAATAAGAAATTCTAAGGGGACAATACAGGTTAAGCCCATGGGCTGTTAAATTAAGCTGTTCAATTTTTTTCATTGAAACATAATTAAAATAATTTTATTTAGGTAAGATGACTATCTGAGGAAAAAGTAACATCTTAAGTATAGATGCAGCCTTACCTGTCTTTTGTAGGTTTCTAGCTGGGCACGTGCTGCATTGGCTTTCTTCAGTTCATCCTCCAGACTGACTGTATTGTGCATATACATCATGTTGGTTTCCTGCAGAGATTTGACTTGTCTGCGGAAGTCATTCAGATCCTGTAGCTTTTTACGATACACTTCAACAGTTGATTCCAGCTTGCTTGCCTTGTCTGCAGTAGTCCTTGAAGTATAAATAGGAATCAGAAGAAAGAGTATGTTTCTTCAAAAGATTAAAAAAGTAAAATTCTGCTTTCATGCACATTCAAGCTATTTTCAGAGAGATGCAATGTGCTTAACAGCAGAGTTACATCTTACTGCTTTATTTTCAAATGCATAATCAATGCAAACTTGCATTACGCAAAGATTGCTTATAAAACCTGAAATCACCACAGGGTTTAAGTGGGAATAAGACTGATAGTCGTATGCCAGCAGTACAACCAAGGGTTAGTATGTGTATTGGGTTTGTGTGGCAAGGTTTTCGCAGTGGGGGGGCTACAGGGGTGGCTTCTGTGAGAAGGTCCTAGAAGCCTCCCCCATGTCTGACAGAGCCAATGCCAGCCGGCTCCAAGACAGACCCGCTGCTGGCCAAGGCCGAGCCAATCAGCGACGGTGGTAGTGCCTCTGTGAGAACATATTTAAAAAAATCTGTGCAATCGCAGCTGGAGAGAGGAGTGAGAATATGTGAGAGGAACAACTCTGCAGACACCAAGGTCAGTGAAGGAGAGGGAAGAGGTGCTCCAGGCCCCGGAGCAGAGATTCCCCTGCAAGCCATGGTGAAGACCATGGTGAAGCAGGCTGTCCCCCTGCAGCCCATGGAGGTTAACGGTGGAGCAGATATCCACCTGCAGCCCGTGGGAGACCCCACGCCAGAGGAGGTGGATGCCTGAAGGAGGCTGTGACCCCATGGGAAGCCCATGCTGGAGCAGGCTCCTGGCAGGACCTTACAGACCTGTGGAANAGAAACGACGTGTGATGAACTGACCGCAACCCCCATTCCCTGTCCCCCTGTGCCGCTCGAGGGGAGGAGGTAGAGAATAATCATGACTGAAGTTAAGCCTGGGAAGAAGGGAGGGGTGGAGGGAAGGTGTTTTAAGACTTGGTTTTATTTCTCATTACCCTACTCTGATTGGATTGTTAATAAATTAAGCTAATTTCCCCAAGTTGAGTCTGTTTTGCCCATGACAGTAACTGCTGAGTGATCTGTCCCTGTCCTTATCTCGACCCATGAGCCTTTCATTATATTTTCTCTCCCCTGTCCTGCTGAGGAGGGGGAGTGATAGAGCGGCTTTGGTGAGCACCTGGTGTCCAGCCAGGGTCAACCCACCACAGTATGTCAAATATCTCTAGGGAATTCTGTGGGGTGCAATGTAAATGCACCACAACATCCTGTGCTAGACAGTCATCTCAAAGTACTGGTACCAGGTAAGGAAAAACACACAGATGTTCTCACTGCAGGGTTATACATAATTAGAATGTAATTGCACTATGAAAATGATCATTGGCAGATATGACCAAGAATTACCGTTGATCATTAACAAAAATCTATGTGGTAAGAAAATATTTGGATCATAAATACACAAATTAATTTTAATATCTGTGTTTAGTATCTGCCATCTCATGTAACTAGAAGCTAGTACCAGAAAGTTATGGAAGAAAATCTATAGTTAAGATTTGTTTCAGATGTTATTTAAGAACCACTATAAGTTAAACACCTGAAACCACTTTTCTTTCCATGTTTTATTCAAACTATTTTATGAATAGCAGACTTGCTCTTGCAATATGATTTGCTTTGGATATTTCTTGGGTGGTCTGGTTTTTAATTTAGCTTACACAAGCTGGAATGTTACATTAAATTCTCATCAAGGTTACTGTGTATTTCACCTTCATTTTGTTAATCATATTGCTAACCTAAATCTAGCCTAGAATGTTGACACCAGAAGTTATGTCAAAGTTCTAGCCGCATATATGCTTTTCTACATCAGAAAAGGCAGCCTCTTGCGAACACAAACATCCCCTTAATAAGAAGGCACCCCCCAAAAAAAATTTCCTAAGTCTTGCAGAACTTCAACCTTCCATCCCACATGAAGAATAATTATTTCTGTATTCATTAATCCTGCTTCACAGAAAAATTCCATGTTGCTATTCTTATGCAAACAATGGAGGCTATGCCTGAAAGCTTGCACTCTGTCTCTGCTTTGTCAAAGGGCCCTTTTCCAACATTTATTTTAGATCTCATTCAGATAAGATCTATCTGCAGAAGTAATGCCTCAGAAAAAGTCTTGTTAAATAGAAAGCCTTGGATTTAGTCATTAAATCCTCCTAAATGTGTGTGTGGGGAGCTCTCTCTATTACATACCTAAGAATATCATTTTCATCTTTCAAGGCTCTCGATTCTTCTGCCAAAGAGGTTAGTTCATTGTTTCTATGTTGCAGTTCAATCAATTGTTTTTCTAGATCTTCACAATGGACACGATAATCATCTTTTGCAGCTTCAAGCCTACCAGATCAAAACCAGGAACTCTGTTAAGAACTCATCGTTATTACACATTTTTCATTTAGTGCTAGAACTACTAAAAATAAATAAGACAAAGGAAACCTATTGATTTAAGTAGCCAGAAAAATGTTACTGTAAGCATGGAACATTTTATTTTCTACCTGTTAAATCATAATGGATTGTATACTGCAAATTTACCATATCAATATCAAGGGATCACACAAAAAGGGATTTTTCTCCCCCATAGGGATCACAGGAGGACGAATATGTAAAAGAAATTAGTACAGTAAAGACATATGGTGGGTTTGGGGGGATTTAGAGGGGGGAGGGGTTTGTTTGTTTACACACAAATCACTTTGGTACTAATTTTCTGCCTTCCATCACCTTTTTTGAAGTGTCAAATGGCTACATTACAACAATTGCTAAGTAATATTTTCGACAAGAAGTAACAGTTTCTTTTTCTTTTTAAGGGTAAGGACTGTCTTTAAAATATGTTTATACAGTACTAGAAAGCTTTTACAGCAAAAGAAATTGAGATGGAAAATCCTGAAAGAGTACCAGAAATTCTCAGGATATATTTGACATGACAAGCAAGGGATTTTCGAGAGAAATCATTTCATACCTGAAGTTTTCTTCTTGCAGTTGTTCCAGCTGCAACTGTGCATGAAAATACTTTTTTGCAACCACAGTATTTGGATCATCAAGAGAGTCATCTAATTGCTCTAGCCTGTCATTCATAATCTCATTTTCTGACATCAAGCTGTTTTTTTCATCCTGGAGGGCAGCCACCTAGTGTAGATAAAACAGCATCAACATTGTAAGACCTGTCCAACTGGAAAGAACTAAAGCAAGACGGCAGTACGTCACCAAATTAGTTTATGAAAAAGGTTGAGTGTTTAGAGACTTTAGAATGTAATTTACATAGCATACTTGAGCATACAAATGCTTTAGTGTATGACAGTTATGAAGCACTAAAGGAGAAGTCCCTCTAAAAAAAGACAAATTTTTGTAACTGAAACCATGGTAAAGGCAGACAATGTGATGGGGAGAGAAACTGGTACTTTCATTAGAAAGGATACCATGGACGCTGTACAAAAAACTTCAAGTACTGGTGTAAAGGTACTCTCCATCTTGCTTGTACTTAACAATAAAAAGCAGGATGGCACTGGCTAGCACACTAACACAGTACTGCCGTGCGCTCAGCAGTGAATGGATGCGCAAAAAGCCGTTTCAGGCGCCATAAGCTAGGAAGCACACACGCAAAAGAAAAAACCTAGACAGCTTCATATAGAGCATGCATTTTTTGCAACAATCAAACAAGTTTGATATTGAAAGTGTTCACAGCTAAGCAAATGAGAATACAACACTTTATTGAAACAGTAAGTGTATTAACAGCCATAAAATGGGGAAGGATTAAGAGGATAGAACCTGTAAAGTTTTTCTAGTGAAAGCTGTTGTGTTAATTTTAACATCCTGTCAAACATAAGAGCATGTAGCATGTGTTAGTTAACTGGCATTTAAACAGGGACAATATGCTTTTTGGGTTATGCTTTCCTGAATCATAAAGAAAACCTACCTTTCTTATACTCTTGGAAAATATCAAGGAAGACTGAGACCTTACAAGTGAATTTATTAAGAATTAGTTTAAATGAGAAGCGTCAGTTAATAATATGGCTTCAAATAAAAAAAAAAAAAAAAAACCAACACAAAACCCATATCATGGTGACATTATTAGATTAAACATCAGATAAAACCTAGAGTATGCAATATTAAGAAACAGTCCGTTTGTGATCATAATTTAAAAGCCTATCAGTCAAACAGATGTAAGAAACAAAACAGTAATTGATCTACGATTTCATTAGGTGCTGGCTTTCTAGGTTCACTGCTTTTTACATACCAGATGTCACTTTACTATATACATGCACACACAAACACCTGTGAGTAGAGAGAATATCTGAGCCTTGCTCAGCGTAATACTTCCTGTTCAAGGTTCAGCCACTCCTTAAACATGCACAACATTCACACTTTTAGAATAATGTCTCAGACTTAAAAAAAACCCCAAAACCAAAAAACGAAAAAACTTTCACACAACTCAGAGCAAGTTTTTCATCTTTTCTCAGTTCCTTTCCGATACCTTTCTCTCTTTTCTATTATTTCAACGTAACAGAAGCAGTGTCGAAGTCAACACAAATTATGAAGAGAGATTACAAAAACACATCCCAGTATTAAAGAACTATGGTATCATTAACTCATCTGTTTATACTCACCAGTACATTTCCCTCTAACACCTTTCACACCTTCACCTGGCCCATGCTATGTTATGAGCAACTGGCTTTGTGTAACCTATCATTAATTGAGAAATCTCGAAAGAGAAGTTTGTGGGAGACAGGACAAATCCTAGGACTTCTCTAGTGAGACATACTAAGTCTCCTAATAGAAGCAGAAAGTACAAGTAAATTGTTATCCCAGCACTCCTAGGACCTTTTGAACAGTGAACAGACTTTTTGAAGTTTAACAGCTGTAGTCTGTGAGCTCAGCTGTCAGATCAATCCTCTTGCCCATTTAATTTAATCATTTTCTCCTGCAGATTCGGCTCACAAGCATTTTTAGATCTCTGCTTTCAGTAGGAAGCCTTGCTACTGCCTCAAGAAAAAAGGAAATGAAATATCCATTCAATTCTAACAACAGCTTCCTGGGCACAGCAATTAGCTATGAGCTACTTCATATACAAGTATTCTACTTTTTCAGTTGTCATTACCTGTAGGAAATGTAAAACTGGCCTCTGGTTTTGTGAGGGGTTTTTTTCAGAGACCAATACAGCCAATATAGCACTCTGGTTCCTATAAGAAGATGCCACCCAAATGTTCTCTTTACAGAATCAAACCTGAGATGAATTGCCTTACCAGATAAACCTCTTTCTATTCTCAGATTATAGTGCTGTAAAAGACTTAGGGCTAACAAACAGATCTTTTTTCTTTTATCTTTAAAAAGTTGATTGAAATGCAAGTTCCTGTTTATTGTTATGAAGTCCTCTCTCCTTTTTCTAAAGGGTGACTTGATTAACTTCAATATCCACTAAAATCAAAAAGTAGACCTATTATCCGTGTGGTTTGAAAGGATCTACTAGTTTCCATGATTTTTATTTCCTGAAACATCCCCCATGTTGCAACTGTGTACAAGAAAAAGTTAGTAAATTTTAGATAAATTTCAAATTTTATTTTTTCCATCAACTCCTATTGAAAACAGCATCACTTTCCCAAGATTAAATCTAATGACTGATTATTACATGAACTGGATTTTTTGGACACAGTTCAAAAGACTAGAGGAAGCAGTGACTAAAAATGAAATGGGCATGATAACATTGTTCTGACAGCTACCTGCTACTAAGGGTAAACATAAAGCTAGCAGACCAAACAACCTTTGAGTTAACAGTTGGCACAGGACCTCAGCTTACACTTCCATCAGAAGCTATTTCCTCTAATTGCATTTTGGAGTACAGAATGATTGCTTTTCCCCCACAAACAGCTAAGAATTCTCATAGAAACTTAAATAAATGCAAAATTCACTTTGCCCTTCAGAATTTCTGCATCTTAATAGCAGCACCATTACATATTAAAGAAATAAGCAACATGCTGTTTCTTACCTGTAAATCTAGCTCTTGACATCTTTGTGCCAACTCTTCTTTTTCTGCTAGTGCTTCCTGAAGATCTTCCAAAGCTTTTTTAAGCTTTTAAAAAAATAACATAGTCAATCATTCTGGCCCATATCCAAAGTACTCGCAGTTCTAGCTTTCAAAAATGTCTCAATTGCTGATACCAATTGTTTAAGAAGGATGTTAGGTACACATTGACACAGAAACTTATATATACACTGCTAGATAAAGATCTCTGTTCCTTTCACCTGCATTTTAAATGACTACCACATGTAGTAAGTAAATTATTGAAACTCAGAGTAACATCCAGATTGCACACAACAACTTGGGCTAAAAGCATAACAAAACCAAACACAGGAGCATTCACGTTGTCACAATTTCAGTTTTACCCCATCCAGGAAGATGACGTAGCAGTCACTACATTTTTTTAAAGAAGCTATAAAATAGCACATAACTTTTCACTTAATTAGCACTGAAAATAGCATTACTTTATTGTATATTCTCTGCCTACATCAGTATGTTGCTCTGCCCTTTGAGAATCAGTATGGTTTAATAAGATCAGCTCCGAGTGGAAAACAAAGCAAGCAGTTTGTGCAGACAGAAGACAAAACAGTGCTATTTATTGTCGAGGTTATTTTTTTTTTTAACTTTTAGAATTGGAGAGGAAAAGCAGCCATCCTCTTCATTTAAGGGATGGCATGGTACCAACTTACTGTTCAGGCTTGAACTACAAGCGCAACAAATGTTAGGCAGTTACCTGCTGTTCCATTTCACTTGATGCATCACTTGTGGAAGGACCCGTTATCTCCTTGCTCATGAGCTACAGAAAGACGCCACAGGAAAAGAAGGTTAAATTAGAAGTTAAATATCTCTAAGGTCACTGTCTACTGAGTACCAATTGTATTTTCTACCACGTCCTTGCATCCCTTGCATGTATCAAAACAGATTAATAATAATAAAAAAACTACCTCATGGTTGGTAAAGGATTTAAAAAAATCTACAATAAGATTACTTTTTTTTTTACCTCCCCCCTCCCCAAATTAACCAAGTTAGCAGTAACACCTTATTGGATTAATCTGTGATCTGTTGAAGTTATTGCTACCCCTTAGTCAAGTTAAAATGGAGTGAACCAGAGGATGGGATTCCACTCAATTAATTTAGTAGTTATCACACTTCTTTGTGTCACACTAATTGCCACTAAACAAACAATGGGGACATTAACATAGCTCTCACTGATCTCCAGTACAAAGATGTACACAGTATGTTAGTCAACAATTAAAGGGCTTTACTTCTTACTCAGGAATCACAGTATTATTTCTAGACCTTCTTCAGAAAGAAAGTTTGATTAGTCAGAACACAACAAACAATAGGTTTATGGACTTATTTCTTCCAATAGGGCACTTATAACTTTAAAAACTATATAGTCAATTTAAATCTAAGTTTTAAAGCCTACTACCAACTCCACTGTCACCTTGATGAGGGTGCAATTACACATTACATTTTCTTCAAAGTCAACATTTAGTTTTTCCCTCCCTCCACACTCTGCTTCACAGTCCTGAAGCTCACAGATGTGAGTGTTCTGGTTTGGCTGGGATAGAGTTAATTTTCTTCATAGTAGCTGGTATAGTGCTGTTTTAGATTTAGCATGAGAATAATGTGATAACACACTGATATTTTAGTTGTTGCTAAGCTGTGTTTACGCTAAGTCAAGGACTTTTCAGCTTCCCAGACTCTGCCAGCGAGGAGGTACACAAGATGCTGGGAAGGAGCATAGCCAGGACAGCTGACCCAAACTGGCCAAAGGGGTATTCCATACCATATGACATCATACTCAGTGTATAGACTGGGGGGAGTTGGCTGAGGGGCAGTGATTGCTGCTCAGGAACTGGTTGGGTGTCAGTCAGCAGGCGGTGAGCGGTTGCATTACTTGTTTTTCCTGGGTTTTGTTCCTCCCTCTCTCTCGTCATTTTCAGTACAATTCAGTACAATTTTTTATTATATATTATTTTATTTTAATTATTAAACTGTTCTTATCTCAACCCACGAGATTTCTTACTTTTGCTCTTCAGATTCTCTCCCCCATCCCACCAGGGGGCGGGGCGCAGGGCGGGGAGTGAGTGAGCGGCTGTGTGGTCCTTGGTTGCTGACTGGGGTTAAACCATGACAGTGAGTGACTGTAGAGCTATGCTGTGAGCTGGATCACTAAGATGATCCAACTAAGAACAAGTCCCCTAACAAGGGGAGTACCATGACAAGAATAGAAGAAATGCAGCTGGGAGTTTATAAATCAGATGCTGGAATGGTCTGTCAGAACAATGTAGCCTCACAAACAGTTACGATCAGCTTAACTTCGGGCCCAAGACTACAGCACTGGGACAGAAATTTCAGAACCTGACTCCAGTCTAATCAGCAGTTGGCAACAAGATATGTTTCTTGTGTGAAACAGGAAATCTTAAGTATTTTTGTTTCCGTAAGTTGTATGTTTGGGCATACGAGACTAAAATCAAAACCCCTTGCTTGGGGTCCGGGGCCTCTTGGTCCTGATTCTCCCAGATAATTTAGGGAAGTACTTACACTCTTCCCTGACCTTTGCTTGGATGAGAGAATTCACGAAGATCAACAAATGGATATTCAGACTTCTCAACTGACAGACTTAGGCTATGAATTATTACTTACCTCTTGAATGGCAGTCATGACAACATGCTGAACAGACTCTTCAAGGGTCATGATATTCTGTATGTGTTCTGTGAACAAGAATTTGTATTGACTCATGACAATGTTCACCTTAATGGCTTGAGTAACATGACATACTGTTTGCAGAAAGATCCAGAAGACGCTATTCTCTACAAAGATTCTTCAAAACAGGTAGTGCTCTTTTTATACAGAGCACTACCATTAACCAACAACATTATTTCCCAGTAATATGGTAGATAAGCATAAGAGATTATAATCTCTTAAGTGTACAAATTTATACTATGCATAATAGAGCAAGAAGATTTTAAGACATCTATATTTCCATGGTTCTTTCTTCATACATACATCTATGTATGTATATACATAAGCTTTTGCAAAGAGTCAACAAATTTGCAATTGAGTTAATAAATTAAACTTAATGAAAAAAAGTAATTGCTAGCATCTTCATTCCCAATGCAGCCTGACAGCTTACTTCCCAAACACCCTGAGTGTGCTGGCTGCTCATGGCTAGGACAGGCACACCCTTCGCTGGGTAAAAAACTGGCTGGATGGCAGGACCCAAAGTGTTGTGGTGAATGGAGTTAAATTCAGTCGGTGGCCAGTCACAAGTGGTGTTCCCCAGGGCTCAGTATTGGGGCCAGTTCTGTTTAATATCTTTATGAATGACCTGGATGAGGGGATCAAGTGCACCCTCAGCAAGTTTGCAGACAACTCATGTTGGGTGGGAGCACTGATCTGCTTGAGGGTAGGAAGGCTCTGCAGAGGGATCTGGAACAGGCTGGATCAATGGGCCGAGGCCAACTGTATGAGATTCAACAAGGCTAAGTGCTGGGTCCTGCACTTTGGTCACAACAACCCCATACAATGCTACAGGCTTGGGGACAAATGGCTGGAAAGCTGCCTGATGGAAAAGGACCTGGGGGTGCTGGTTGACAGCCAGCTGAATATGAGCCAGCGTTGTGCCCAGGTGGCCAAGAAGGCCAACAGCATCCTGGCTTGTATCAGAAATAGTGTGGCCAGCAGGAGTAGGGAAGTGATCATCCCCCTGTACTTGGTACTGGTGAGGCCACGACTTGAATACTGTGTTCAGTTTTGGGCCCCTCACTACAATAAAGACATTGAGGTGCTGGAGCGTGTCCAAAGAAGGGCAACGAAGCTGGTGAAGGGTCTAGAGCACAAGTCTCATGAGGAGCGGCTGAGGGAACTGGAGTTGTTTAACCTGGAGAAGAGGAGGCTGAGGGGAGACCTTATCGCTCTCTACAGCTACCTGAAAGGAGGTTGTAGTGAGATGGGGGTTGGTCTCTTTTCCCAAGTTGCAAGTGATAGGACAAGAGGAAATGGCCTCAAGTTGCGTCAGGGGAGGTTTAGATTGGATATTAGGAAAAATTTCTTCACCAAAAGCATTGGAACAGGCTGCCCAGAGAGGTGGTGGAGTCATCATCCCTGGAGGTATTTAAGAGGTGCAGATATGGTGCTTAGAGACATGGTTTAGTGGTGGACTTGGCAATGTTAGGTTTACTGTTGGACTTGACGATCTTAAAGGTCTTTTCCAACCTAAACAATTCTATCCTATTCTATTCTTTGATGCGGTCGTTTCAGACTACCTAGGAATCACACTTATTCCACTAACAGAATCATGCTGAGGACTCCTTATCCATCATAGCATGGAGCATTAGCTCTGGTAAGGGCAGAGAAAACTCAACTAATTCAGTCTTGAGCCTCTGCAGATAAACAAAAGGCAATTTCTACTATAAGTTTTTTTATTTAATTTGCTTGATTTGCATTTGAATAGCAAGTTTTAGGTCTTGGTACATATTTTAACAAGTATAAATAATCCACACACACTTCAGACTATTTTTTTAAACCCACCCCAAGCAAAGTTTGAGTTTTATTCATGGAAGTTTCCTATAGATTTTCTGCTTTTAGGTGAATTCCAGTTTCAGAATAGGCATGCAACATATTAACAATAGAGACTTTTTGATACATAAGAAGAAAAGTTTCTACATCTCTTCCACCTTTACAACCACCTGAGGCAGTTTGCTGTTTGTTGAACAGATTAAGGTAGTGCGTACCTTGTTTCCTTTCACAGTTGACTGCACAACCTAAAATAAGCTGCAGAAGCCTGCCCAGTTCAGTGGGATCCGAGTTCTCAGATATCTGGTTTAAGTCTGGAATAAGCTCTTCTGAAATCTGCTGACCCAAGAACTGGGGGAAAAAAAAAAAAACAAACAACAAAA
>WAAD01013667.1:54996-113569 GCA_013389945.1 Fregata magnificens
TCCAACATGGCGGCCGCTGCCTGCTCCCGCCCCGGCGGCCCGGGCCGCGGCTGCCTTTTGGCTGTCACAGCGGCTGCCGTAGGCCGGGGACGGACGGGCGGTGGAGGTCACGGGGCGAAGAGCTCATGGCGTGGTTCAGACTTACCTATGCCTACGGTGTAGGTAGGTCAGTGTACCTGTACCACCCACAAATGTTGCTTTCAGAGCAGGATACAGAATTGCTTAAAGAACACCATTGTTAAATGAGGCAAAAACACCAGTTCCTTCTTACGGGGAGGCGAAGGGTGGAAAGCACTTACGCACGAGGCTGATGAGCAATTGCTTCAACCCTTCTCCAGGAGGTGGGGCAACATGCCCCCTTCCAACAGTGCAGGTGAAGATTGAGAAGGGCTACGGCAGTTTTACCTCTTTTTACATTGTAATTTTTTTTTTTCTCTCCTCAGCCTCAGAGGCTCTTGTTAGTACTACCAAAAACCCACCAGACTGCAGTGTCTCACGGGTGGCAGCCTTCACCCCACCAGTGAGGCGGGCAAAGGAGGCCTGACAGTTCAAGGGCCACTGCTGAACTGCTCCTCCCCAGCAAGTCTTTCAGCCGCTCGGCAGTGCGCAGGGCATGCTGCCAAGTCTGCGGGCTGCCCTGTAATGGCTGCCTGCACAGTATGTCAAACACCACCAGATAGGCACCATGCACATTCTTTTCATCTTACGTATTTCACTACATGGTATCTAAAATGTAGGAATATGTCTTTGTTTGATCTTTTTTGTTTCAGAAGAAAACACACCAAAATTCTTTCACTTGCTTTCCTCTACTAGATTTGTTTCAGTAGGAAAAACTTACTTGATCAGATCTTGGGTATGCCTGGTTCACGATCTTGTCTTCTATAATACCCTGCCTCAGACACTCCAGAGAAAAGTCTAAGTACCTTATATTAAGAAGATGAGATTACTCTGTCCCTCTGCTGTTTCAGCACAAGAACTCCAGTAACTTTTCTCTCCAACAGCCTCTTTTACTAATTGATTTGAACTGTTATTTTTTGTTAGCTGATTCTGTGCTATGAAGATTCTTACATTGCCTGTTGTTACTGGAATGTGCAGGATGGCATTAAACACATCAGTGTTTAGGTCAGCCTAAGAGTAGACTAAGTAACTTGAATAATAGCTGTTACAGGCATCATATGCTCTTCTTTTTTGGCTATTTTGGCTATTCTACTTTAAGATACATGCTTTAATTTTCTGTTACTGATTCTACTTTGACTCACAAAGATTAAAATTGTGGTGGATGACACGGACAGTATTTACATGACTATTTCCCCCCATGGTGCTATCCAGAATTGATAAAGTCTTGAGAGTGGACTCGGATTTCTGGAAACCCTTTGACTGTTTCCTTCACCAAAGGTTCTTAAAGAGATTTGGTTGCCATGGAAGATTATTGGAAATCCTTATTAGAAATAGAATAAGGAATAAAAGGTTTTTACAGTAAGATCCCACAAAGTTATGTGCTAGAATTTGTACTGTTGAGCATGCTCATTTTAGTTTTTTAATATCTTTGCTCTTTTATATAGTTTTTCTTTTATCCCTCTTCATTTGCTTACTCTTTCTCCTTTCTATTATTTTTTGTCCTTTCCCTTCTCAGGAAGTATCACATCCTAGCATCTGTCACTTCCTACCAAGCTTTACCCAGTTTCCTATTACCAGTTTCACAGAAACATATAATTCTGCATTTCAACTTCTTGATTTCATACGCTCTTTCTCTGCAGATTCAACCTCTCACACACTTGCTTTCTTTATAGAGGCAACTCCTTTTTTTCCTGGGTTTACGCTACATAAGCCAGGGAGCAGCAAAAGCCAGCTGCTTGCCAGGGACCATGGAGCCAAGAGCGAGAACACAGCCAGCAGGGCAGGGGCTTCACCAGCCAGGGCTCCATCCCACAGTATCTGAGCAAGGCAAGCAGGGGAGGTCCAGGGATGTTCAACCGTGAGTTCAGATGGTCAGGCAAGTTCATGGTGATGAGGCAAGTACAAGGTATAGCCCGGAAAGCAAACCGCTGGTCAGGGTCAGGCCCAGCAAGGTTAACCAGAGTCAGGCACAGTCCCATGATCACTGGGCAGTTCTGAGGTCAAGCTGGGAATTCAGTCCACAGGTCACAGTCCAGATCAGTGGAGTCCATGGCCAGGCACAGGCATGACTGTGACTCTGCTGAAGGCCTAGGGTTGAGCTTAAATAGAGTGGCCCATGGGCAGAGGGTGTGGATGGAGGCACCAAGTGAGGGCATTAAGGTCTATTCGTGTACTAAGGGCCCAGACAACATACTCTGTTTCAGTGGGGTCATCTTCCATACATGCAAAAACTACTGCAGAGAACAGTTTTCCACTAAAGGGCTATACAGTGCAGACAGGAAGGAAGGGTGGAGTGTAATCAGATCCAGCCAAGGCCTAATACCTGTTTCAGGGTTGCTCCTCATTCAAAAGCGTCTAGAAATTATTATTCATAGGGGATGCCGATGCTGGAAAAGTGTTACAGACTGTCGATAGTGCAGGGAGCTTGGCTGAGATCTGTGGGAGAGGCAGTTGTTTGAAATAAAAGGCAGGCTATACAGGTTTGGTAATCTGGGATTACCAAATTACAGAAGAGATTGGCTCACCCATGCACTCCTGGCTGTTGCATCCATGTCAAACGGCTGACTCCGAATGATTGAGTGCTTACCCAGATAAACAAGTATTAGCACACAGCAAGGGTCTTCTAAGGAACGTTACATTTATGGCATACCAAGTTCTACAGAGAACTACAATACAAATATATGTGGAAATCTGTGCAGCTATTTTACATCTTTCCAATTGCAGCTACACAGGGGCATATCAGGAACACCACAGCACTGACAAACTGTGCTTAGAGTTCAGCTGAGGGGCAGAAGAAGTAATAACAAAGGGAAGCTATCTAAGTTATGTAGAGTAAGGTAGTTTGTTTTTATTTTTTATTTTTTAAGCCTGGTTGGAAATTTCTTCATGAGCTGCAGCTGACATGAATCTCTGGCAGCAAATTCTGGGTTTGTGCCAATCAAAGATTATGACCTATATTAACATTCTAGAAACAGGGAAGACTAGCTTGGCACCTCACGCCAGGACTGCAGTTCTACCTCCTGACACCTGATGTCCGCTGTTACTACATTTTAAAGTTGGCTTAAATTACTTCTCACAATGGGAACTTGTTCACTCTTTTTGATAGTGCATCCTTTGCCTTCTTGACAAAGCATCTGACAATCTCTCAGTAAGGGTTGTCTACCATTCTTAACAAAAAAGAAGAATGGCATTTGCTACAGTAATTTAAATTGCTAGGCTTAAAAATAAAATCCGATTCCTAAGTTTTTTTTATTTTCAATGAGACTTACATTACTGTATCCAGTAATATGAACAATATTTAGTTCAGACATTACTTGGTGGCTTGCTCAAGAAAGCTGCATATCCAGACACTTGAGTTTTCCTGTACCTTGTGTGGCAGATATGCATGTCTCTTGTAGTTTAAAAATACTCTTATTCTTCCTGGAAAATCCTCATTTACAGGACTGCATCTAAAAGGGATTTTCTAAGCACTTGGGAACAAAGACATCAGAATGGAAAAATACCGAACAGTGACACTTGGTGGTTAGTTATATAACTTGCACATTTCTTGCCATTAGAATACATGAGATGAAAAATGATCCTCAGCTTTTCAGTCATATTTAGTAGCTTGACTGGTATGGTTTATGGAAACCTGCACTTCCCGAGCATCTTTCAAAAGCTTTAGAAGCATCAAATAAGCCTCATGATGTTCTGTGGCACTGAGGCATATATGAATTTTTCAGATGCAGAAACTAGAAACTAACCAATTGCCAAAATGTGTGCAGTTAATTATTACACAATACAAACTGATTCGATACCTGCTGTATTCCCTGGGCCACATGTCCCTTCCTGTCCTGTCATAATCTCTTACATCTTCCTGGCATATACACTCCCACTTCCTTTTGAATCAAGCTCTGTGTGTATTGGAAGTTATTATGTTTTCATGAAAAAGGCATAGGCTATCTGTCCCCCCAAATGTGGCCAATTTAGGAGTCCTTATAATCAAATAAAGATTATTCAGCATAACTGAACACCTAAAAATCGTAAAATACAAACAAAAAACCACATCATGATTCTAATGTGAACTCACGTTATTTGACTGGCTGAAGATTATCAGTACCTTGCTGGTCTCACCCAGGTTTGTGTTTCCTGATTGCACAAGAGACGGAACAGGCTTCCAAAAACTGCAGGTCACTGGCAGTCAGCACTCACAGTCTTGTGATTACTGCTGTACCCCCAGGGCCCGATGGCTCCTTAGAAAGTTACCCAGGAGACCCGTGTCAGCTGTAAGAGCCATACCAATTCATTGCTTACTCCATTTGGGTGTAAGGGGGGGGGGGAGGGGATGGGGTACATGGATGGCTTATTTCATTATTGCTTTCCCATCTCGCCATGAATTGCATTTTACAAGAATAGTAACTCCCAGAGCAGAGAGCGGTTGAGGTACGGAGATCTTACAGTGACCTGAAAAGGAGCTGTTTGGGCACATGATACTGGCTTACCTCCTTAATTCTACTTGAGAAAAACGGCTCGAGGAGATGGAAAGAAAGGATAAAACCAGAAACAGTAAAAAGAGGCAGTCCTGGTGGCTGAAATACTACTGGGGTAGCTGACCATTTCACAGTGTTTCTGGTCTATGCACTTGTATGATTTTTGGTGATGGCAGGAGGTACTGTTATTGGTATTTGGGGGGGGGCGGCGATATAGGGTAAATAGGGTATGTCTATATTGCACAGTTAGCCAACATGACTGACTGCTGTGTTGTGTTTGAAAGAGATCCCATTGCTTTTTCTCTGAAGATGCTCTACGATACTTTCTAGGTCAATTATGGCCTGAGGGAAATGGGAGCAATGTCATGATGATGAATGTAAAATTTTTCACTATGTAACAGAAGTATCTATTTTGTAAAATACTCTGAAATATTTTGTCTGGCTATTATAGGAGATGAAAGTCATTATAATCTATTCATTATGAAAAATAGTAGAAACTCTGGATATTTTGTATATTAATTCTGAAAATTAATACCTTTTATGAGAGTATATTCATCGAAGGAGTCTTGTATTCAGGCTTTTCTGAAAGGTGGAAATATTTTCACATGGAATAAGCATCTTTCAAGTATTTTTACATTTGATGGAAATACTTTCATCACTTGCGGCCCTTCTTGGAAGTCATTCAACTGTGAGAACACTTGCTTTTAATAAGACTGTTTTAAGCCAGTGGGATTCCTGGGATTCCTGGAATTCCTCAGCCACTTATGCTCTTCTTTACACTTTTCTTAGCACGTCTTAACTCAATGAACATTTTCTTTGATCCCCACAGACTTAATGGTGGTAAGAATCATAGAATCATAGAATCATTAAGGTTGGAAAAGACCTCTAAGATCATCAAGTCCAACCATCAACTAACACCACCATGACTCCTAAACTAGGCCCTGGAGTGCCACGTCTACACCTTTTTTGAACGCCTCCAGGGTTGACGACTCCACCACCTCTCTGGGCAGCCTGTTCCAATGCCTAACCACTCTTTCAGTAAAGAAATTCTTCCTAATGTCCAATCTAAACCTCCCCTGACGCAACTTGAAGCCATTTCCTCTCGTCCTATCGCTAGTTTCTTGGGAGAAGAGTCCAGCACCCGCTTCCCTACAACCTCCCTTCAGGTAGTTGTAGAGAGCGATAAGGTCTCCCCTCAGCCTCCTCTTCTCCAGACTAAACAACCCCAGGTCTCTCAGCCGCTCCTCATAAGACTTGTGCTCCAGACCCTTCACCAGCTTCATTGCCCTTCTCTGGACACGCTCCAGCACCTCAGTGTCCTTCTTGTACTGAGGGGCCCAAAACTGAACACAGTACTCGAGGTGCGGCCTCACCAGTGCCGAGTACAGGGCCACGATCACTTCCCTACTCCTGCTGGTCACACTATTCCTGATACAACCCAGGATGCTGTTGGCTTTCTTGGCCACCTGGGCACACTGCCGGCTCACGTTCAGCCGGCTGTCGACCAGCACCCCCAGGTCCTTTTCTGCCGGGCAGCTCTCCAGCCACTCTTCCCCAAGCCTGTAGCGTTGCATGGGGTTGTTGTGACAAACCACCAAAAAAAAAGAAATAGTCTTCTCATTAAAACCATGAAGGCTTGGACTAGCATTTCTAGTATGTCTTACAATGAATTTTGTTTTGACTGAAGTAATTCTGGGGTCCTTGGTTACAAAATTTCAGGTATAGTTATCTTAGTCCATGTGATACGGTGAGTGTGTATGTAGAGTACAAATGCATCTACACCTGTTACACAGAATAATAATAACACAATTATTGTGTTATTATTTTAGTATATTTAGTTTATTATAGTAGTTTCAGAAAAAAATAACAAGTACTTATAAAAATATTAAGGTTTATCATATGTCAGTGAAGTAGACATTGATAAACTGAAACAGATGTTACTTTAACAATATTGTTAACATGAGCTGTGGAGATCACATTTTATTACAGAGAATATTAAATTGCAAAGTAGGAATCTATTGTTAATCGTCTCATGCGTAAGACAAATAAACAAAACCTAGACAGTTTTTTATCTTTTATTGGAGAAAGAAGAGAAGGGGAAAGGAGCTGAATGGACAGAGAGGCTGCTTGGACTTGATTTGAAGCAATTGTTAAGAAGTTACTTGCCTCAGTACTCTTCAGAGCCATAGGCTCTGCAGAAATGTGGCTTCTTTTTAAATTGTATATGTGAGTGTCTCTGACCAGTCCACTGTCTCTAAATTCTCCTGGGGAAAGGAAATTCAATTTGCAGGGTCAAAAAGAAAAAGACAAGATTGACTATATGAGGACTACCTTACCTGGTCACTCCTGAAAGAACTAGAAAAGATGAGTGCAGAGAGTGACGGATTATCTCTGCTTTAGTATAATGTAACTCCCATGTTGGGGGGAGGCGGTTAGAGAAAAGACGGAAATAATGCCACAGAGCCAAAAGTCATGAAAAACATAATTAATTAAATTCCATAAAAAGCTCTACTGGAAACAAAGCAGGTCAGAGGTGGAAAACTGTAACTACCTACATTTATAAAAAAGATTGTGACCAGATCTTTGTAATTGTACCTTTTGGCTTCATACAGCAGGAGAATAAATGCTTAACATCTTTAAGGAATGATCTACCTCAGTTATCTCAGGGAAACATCTCAGAATTGGGAACTTTTATGAATGGTGACTTTGAGCAGGATAAAATATTTACACCTCTACAAAATCATTTTTCCTCAACAAGACCTCACTTTGTCACTGTAACCTTCCCTCTTAGCATGCTATCTCGCTGCCTCGGTTGTTTCTCTAACATTTGTCAATCATCTCATATCTATGCTTTTCTATTTCTGGCTTTTTGTTTACTTTCTCAAAGATATCTGCACTTCTATTTTAGTACTCATCTGTTTTTTCAGTGAACAAGGTCACAAGTGAAAGTGGGCTTTGGCAATTCCAGTATTAGCTAGGTGACATTAATTGCCATCATGGAACTGTTTGCGCTGTCATGGTAGCAGCTCCTGGCTTTACAAGTTCACATGTATTAAATTTCTCAGATAAAATGTCAGTTGGTGCCAGTAATAAAAAATTCAATACTGGGATATGAACGATGACAGACATATTTGTCATAAACAAATCCACATTCACACTTTCAAATCCTGTTTCCACAGGGGCAGTGAAAAGGCAGTGCGATGTGACTTCTAAGGCACTGGTTTGGCAGGTGGTTTTGTGTCCCAACAAGACCATTTGGTTTGTAGATTCTGATCCTGAGAATATCCTTGCACTTATTTAATATTGTGCACTGAATACCTCCAGTTTTCACCACAGTCTGGGATTACTCCGTGGGTAAGCTCATGAACATGTTTCTTTCAGGATCAGGGAAATCACCAACTTAATTTCCAAAAAGAAGTAATCCCTTTAGATTGATTCTGTGCCAGGGTACTGGTATGTAGTCTTGCACAGAGAAACTAATTCTGGTAATATATGTTCCATTGTACCTATTCTATACCATTCTATACCATTATCTTATTATTCAGAAACATTATCATCAGTGTACAAGATTCACTGAATAAAATGTTAATAACTTGGTCATTATTTTTAAGTGGAAAATTAAAGAGTATTCCTTTCTCAACATCTACAAGTTGGTGTGAAAAATTCCTAAAAGACATGTTTTTAAATGGATTATTTAAATAGTATTCTCTAGTTGAAGAAGAAAAGTGTGTGTTCAAAAATAGAAGCACTAGGTGAAAATGTCGTAGCTATCACTTGCTATTAAATAACACAGAAGTGTCTAAAACACAATGATAGCTGAACAGAGCAGGATAGCTGTAGGTATGTAAAGCATAAAATGAATTGTTCTGGTACTCACAGCAACATTTGTATATTAAATAAGCAAGTTGGCATGCATCTGTCAAAATCGAGTTCAGATTTCCCATCATTCTTATATCAATGTAATTTTTATTTTTTTTCTTTGAAAATAAGCTTCAATTTGCCTAAAAATTTTGAACACCTTTTCTTTCGTATTTTAAGATTCTCTTGATATAGCGTATTCCAAAGAGTGAAAGCCAACTCCTACAGCAGGGGGCTCGAGCCTCTTTTAAACAGATTGCTCTGTCTAAGCAGTGCCAAGGAGGTTACAATTATTTTATTGGCATTTCTAACAAAACTACATTTTGCACTTGGATCATTTTTTAAGATAAAAGTTACGATTGTCTGATTTTACTAGCCATTCACTTATGTTTCCATTTCAAGAGATTTCTCTCTTGCTTTCCTGATGTTCTTCACTGACAGCTGGTCTGACATGTTTTGCTCTTGCATAGGAACTGGGTTCACAGCAGTTCTGATAGCTTAGCTCCTCATTTTAGCAGAACACTGTGAAGCCTGCCTACGTATGCAGCAGCCAGCAGCCACCGCTCTTAGATCCCAGGATGGAATTAGGTCACAGCTGGGACACACTGAGAGTGCATAATGCAAAACTCCATCTCAGCCGAAAACAGCCTGGTTTGTGTCAAATGCCATTACATAGGCCCTGCTCCATAACACTGCCAGGAAGTGTTATTTCACATCTTCATACTTCTCAGTCCCATCTTTATGCTTCTCAGGCCCAATTTTTCGTTAGGTAGGCTTTTATGGAGGAGAATAAGAAACTTTATTTGTAAAAGTGGGAATTAATAATGCAATAATACGAGCGGTTGGCGTGAACAGAGCTGTTGGCTTTGATGGGACTATTTGACTATGCAAAATAACTCGGACACATAAGTGTTTGCCAGCTCAAACTCAAAGCCAAAATGACAAGCTTATTATCAGTAAACAGTATTACTTGCACTGTAGCTGTGCTTTAAGGCCTCAACCAGAGATCTAGCACCAAAAAAGCCCAACCTACAATTAGACAAAATGGATCCAGGATTGCAACTTTCAGGCATGTACTGGGACCAAAAAAGTTAGCAAGGTAATAGGAATGGTTGGCCACGGGCAGTGATGTTTTTACTGATTTAATGTATAGATTCATAGACGTTTAAGAGATTTTCTGGTGTCTGTTATCTTTCTCCAAATACTCTGGAGCTATGTGAAGGGAACTTTGCTATTATTTAACAGTCATCTTTCTCTGGCAAACAGGTACGGTCAAATTCAATGGGTTAAGCCTAATAAAACCTCAGTTTCCCCATTAAAGACTGGCCACTGAGTGGAAGTGTGAGAAGACTGCAGATTCCCTGCTGTCCTGCATCTAGCCGTGCCTGGGGGCAGGGAGAAGTACCTTGAACTGTAATGGTAACTGAGCAATAATAGGTTTAGAGTGACATAAAAAAATGGAACCATAATCCTGCTTATTGAAACAATGCAGAATTTAGCATCCAGTTTCCAAGACTAGCGTGCCTGTTAGGTAAGGGCATAAATGACTGCAAAAGAGCCATAGCACTATGCATACAGCCCCTGGCAAGTAAAAGGAAATCTGGGCTCATTTGACCTTTACAAAACGCCTATAATCTTTTTGCTATTATTAGTTACAGGGGGTTTCACCTCTGTATTAAAACCATTCAAATCCTTTTTTGAGTTAGCACTAATCAAATACTGGAATGGCCTGGCTAAAATAGATTTAATGTGTTCAAACCCATTTTCCAATATATAAACATTCCTGTCTAAAAGTCACAGGAATAACTGACATCTTTGTTAGCAGCCTTCATGAATTTAACATGTTGAGCATAGCTGGGAAAAGGTTGGAGAGAAAGAGCTATGCTCAGATATTTGGGGAGTCCATCGGGGCGAGGCATTTTACTAGAACATCCTGGAGAAGATGCCACTGCTTACACTGTGCCTGTTCTCTGGATAAAGAAATGGCTCCAGCTTCTGCATCTGTCAGTCTGGCACCTTTAATAAGTAATTAAATCAAACTGTAGATTTGTATACACACTTGGATAAATAATAAATGACAGCTATCACACTGGCATGCGAGCACGCCTGCATACCCAGCGCAGGAAATCACATACAGTATTTAATTTGTTGCCAATTTATCTGTAACAAAGTGAGGAAGATGCCCTGGGGACTGGTGACTAACAAGGAGCATTGTTTATGCTACAAATCCCATCCGGTTATTAGTCTTTGAAAAGTGCTTTGTTTAGCTTATCAGTGCTTCAGCAGGAATGCCAGGGGCATTATTTTTGTTCTAAGTGTATTTCTATTCCAATATTACTGACTCCCACTCCACCCCTCCATACGAGGTTATGTGTTACCTGAGGGCTGAAAATTAGGCATGTGCTTCAATGCCTTGTTGAATCAGGATCAGGATGGTTAACACTGTGCAAAACCAAGCCCTTAAAAGGTTTCCTTATTAATTTTGCTGCATTCAACTGGAGAACATCTTTATGGAAATCAAGCCTTTCTTAAGAACCATAGACCATGACAAAAATTAAATACCTTATGAAGTATATATGCCCATTTATTACAATTATTTTAGCATGTTAGACCTTCTGCTTAAAATCTACACTTTACTTAATTAATTGGACAATATTGTTACACAATCTAATTCTGAAGTTACGCAACTCCAAAGTATCACAAGTGTCTGGCAAGTTTTAAGCCTCTTTCACAACAGTACTGATAAGCAGCTACTCTATCAGATGATCAAAACACCTGTAGTGTGCCCTTGATCAAGTTCATATTTAAAAATAGTAATGCAAGTTTTTTATGAGGTTCAGGTATCTTTTCAATTACGTTAAACATCTTTTGTGGGGGAGAAGATTTATTCAGATGTTTTAGAAAGGGAGGGCTGTTGGGTTTTTTCCTAGGAGTCCTCTGCTTTTTTAGCAGATTTGCTTTATTTGAGGAGAAGAAAAGAACCCCACCACCCTTCTTTCATAACCGTAATTTAGAAAACCTGACAGACCCTTGCCATTGGGTAACTAAGTTAATAAATGACAAAGATGCATACCGGCCTCAATGAATGATTCCACACCAGCTGGTGTAACCTACTCAGCCCCTCTCAGACATTACTGGAAAGAGGAATGGTAAACCAAACTTTATGCAGGTCCTCTGAACCATGGTGGGAAGTGTTCATTAGAATGATTATGAATAAATAATTGACGTATTTATTTATACTTTTAATCATTAGATTACTTTTGGAAAATTTGCATGAATCAATTCTTCTCTTTAATATGACATATTTTGTCATATTTTTAATTTGCTTGTGATTAGGTTAAATATGTATTGTCAAATAATGAGCTGTCCTGTGTACCCTCCCTGATCATCTTAATTGGCCTTGTATTTGAGACACGGAGCAGCTGCTCGCCTATCATTACAGAAATCTGACCAAGAGGTCACACAGTATCATGCCTTCCTAACAAGTTTAAACCTCAAAGCGAGGTCTATTTTACTTCTAAATAATGGCACATGTTCATGGAAAAATTAATAAATGTTTGTTAGCACTTGAATCTGCTAAGTGCTTTTAAACTTTAAGTCTTTCTCTTCAAACATGCTGATGAGGAGGGACTCATCACTGATGCTGTAAAACTAAATTTCCTTGTGGTAAAACTGAAAGATGTCGTGAGCTGAGCTGTGTCACCGACACAGAGGTTTCTGGCGTCATAATCAATGGCCTGATCACTACTTCATGCCTTTGTCTGCATATAAGTATTAAAAATGCATCAAATCTAGTGGCAGCATTTTAGAACAATAGGCTTCATTTTGCAGAGTTCTACTACAATTATTTTCTGAAACGCTCAGCTTTCATTTTAAGCCAAAAGATTTGTCAGGATTTGAAAAGATCTCATTTTTCTCAAAAATCTGACTGTCACGTGGGAAACTTCTGGGCTTGAACAGCTTCGAAGCCTGGCCCCTGCTGAGGTACCTACATGGAGAATTCTTTTGCAAATTTGACCCCAAAAGCAAGTAACACCTGTGATACTCACTGAGAAAGGAATAAAAACATAAGGACCTGATTTTAGAAAAACTTAAAACTGCATTTAAAAATAAACATGTAAACTTCCCATGGTCTTCGCCAACCAGCAAATTTAAAATTTGATGTGAAGCACTGTACATTGTCATCCACTGCAACTCTTATAATGTTAATGTAAGTCTTCAAAAGCCATTTGTGTCATTTATGAGCACGTATGTCACCGTACATTCAAGTTACTGTCTTGCTAGTTTGTTGAAGGGGGTGGGTTCATTTTCCCTCGGTATTTTTACACAGGGAGTCACTTTATGTCCATTAGCTAGTTCAGGCATGTGTTCTGGTGAACACTGCTGATGGTCTCCACTGGTGTGGTGATGAGGGTTTTCTCACTGGACGTGGGAGTTGAATCTCTTTGGACAGTGAAAGCACTATGCCAGCATTCCCTACGTGGGTGAAAGCTTTCACTACCGAGAATTATTTAAAAGGTGACCAGTGCTACTCCTTGAAAATACTGAGCTCTGCACAGTTCTTTCAAAGAATACTCCTGTGCACTTAAGAGGATGCTGGGTCCCCCAGCTTCATAGAATCTTAGAATCATAGAATCATTAAGGTTGGAAAAGACCTCTAAGATCATCAAGTCCAACCATCAACTAACACCACCATGACTCCTAAACTAGGCCCTGGAGTGCCACGTCTACACCTTTTTTGAACGCCTCCAGGGTAGACGACTCCACCACCTTCACAACATGATGGGGTTTTCCTTGCAAATGGTGAGAGTTTAGACATAACCTGTGTGTTTAGCATTACTGTTGGGTGGTGGTAGGCATCTCCAGTACTTGGCCTGGGTGATATGGGTATTATCTGACTGAGACCCTTATATGTCTCAGTCTCTCTCTGTGCTATATAAGGTGCTTGGGAGCCATAACTCCAGACTAGGGAATTAATGGTGGGAGGGATACCCAAAAGCTAGATATTGTGGCACTTAAAATTTGAGGTTGGCAGAGTTTAAGGCTTTCTCTGCATCTTTGGATTCTAAGTCCATTTTTCAGAATAATCTGCTTCTGAACTTTGGGGGGTTTTTCCCCCCCCATTTCTTCCAAATGAAGTAAATTGACTTCTACTGGACTATACATTTTACCATCCCATTCTGGCCATAGAATAATTCCCAAGAACATATGGGTTAGAAACACCAATAATTTAGGATTTTTAAAGATGAATCTTAGGCAAAAGCTAGTATTAGGTGTTCAAAGTAGTATTAAGAAAATTGTATGCAAAATCTTGACTTGGGTATCTTCCTTCATATAACACAACGGGAATACTGTGGTTTCAAGTATGAGGAATTCTTGAGCTTCCCTCTGTCTCTTAGACTTGGGAACAAACTCATTTCAAACCTCACCGGTGTGAGCAGTATGAATCCTGAAGGAACCTCCACACTTGGTTTTCAGTACTATAGTTTGTGGCACTCCCTAATTTGACTGCAGCTAATCAACAGTTACTGGAACATGATGTTTCTGGTGAGAAATGGTGCAACTCTGCCTCACTTCTCCCAAAGCAGAAATGTTCCTGGCACAGGAGCGTAATTCCCAGATGCTACATAGAAAACTACTTCCACAGTGCCCTTTTTATTCATCAAAGCTGCTTTACAGTATCAGTATGGCATTATCCAGGCCTCGGATTTTCAAAGGTGAGATAGGCACCAAGATCCAAATACAAGGCTATGAAATAGTAACTTTTATGGGCACTCTCAAAGTTTCCAGCCTAAGATGTTAACAGGAATGACAATTTTAACTACTGTTTGTAATTACATGTAGAACTACTGTATGAGAGGAAGCTCCCTAAAAATCTGTCATTTTAGGCAAAGTCACACTAAATATTTTATTTTGTTAAGACTATTTAATGCCATCAAAAACTCACAGCCTCATGACACAAAATACTAACTGCCATAATTGCTACTTTAATCTCTAATTCAATCTGCTAGTTCAAATGTTCAAAGGCTGGCTCAAGATTTTGGAAGGGGTAAATTAATTCTGGCAGACTTATAGCTATGTCAGATATCATCTGTCTTCTCTTTCTATCAGATCCAGCTGGGCGGTCCCCTTATAACTAGGATAAAGCCAACTTGAACACTGTTTTGAGTGCTTGGACTAAATAAATCAGAAATTTGATTATGTCCACATAACCTATTAAAAATAAATGAAAGATTTGGCATGTTTTTCCTAGCCTATCTACTCAGGACAAAACTAAGCCACTGGTATCTTTGCTGAAGGTGACTCCCAGTCTCTTTTTTCCCCAAAATGCTCTATTGATGTAGGAATGGCTATACCAGGTCAAACCAGGGCCATCTTGCCCTCTCTGCAGCAATGGATGCCTACAGGAGAATAAAGAAACATTAATGATGCTTCCCCAGAATACTCTTTCATTCTCTAGCAATTTGTGGTTCAGGAACTTCCTCAGTCAGAGGTACTACCTTTACGTTTAATAGTACTTGATGCCCAGTACCTGTTGAACTTAGAGTTTTCTAGCATCTACATCCCCTGCTTAATTGTAAATGTAAAGAACTGCCTATTTTGTTTCCTTGGAATTTGCCACCTGTTAGTCATACTGCCAGAGCTGGTCGCTTCCCACATTGCTTCATTCATTCAGAGAGAGATTACAAGAAGATAAAAAATGCTGCTTCATGGTACCGAGTTTGAATGATTTTTCTTCATCGTATACATGCACATATTCTTCACCTAGTGTCATTAGTATAGGATCATTGCCTGGTTCTTTGCTTGAATGCATAGAGTCCTAACTCTTAACTCAAATGCTCTGAGAGCATTTCAAGGTCTCAACAGCAACTTGCCCTCAGCTGATGAGTTTCCAGCCCTTTCGTGTGGTAGCTTACCTCAGCAGCCAGAACTGGTATCATACGGCAACACAGCAACATTCAATTTTCCTATTTTCTGAACAGCACAAACTCTATTTCTGCAGACTTGCTCATTAAGTCAGCAGAAGATGAGTCATCTGGAAAAAAACTATAATCTTTTGTCCCCTAGGAGTCATATAGTAAGTTAATTATTGTACAACACATTCTAATACAAAATACACGAGCACTTTCAGCTTGTTGAGGTTGCAGAGGGCAAGAGAGCTTTTTGAACTTTCCATTGGTTATGGTCTGGGAATGCTGGGTTTCCCTTGACTCAGTATCTATTGCATAATCAGAAACACATTTAGTTCCCTTTGGTGTATGAGACAAAGCTAAAGAAATGTGTGTGTTATTACTTTGCAAAAATAAAGAGTAGATACCTAATCGGCTTATGTCATGTATGCAGTGTTTATAAACACAACTGCTCCGGGGCAGTTCCTCAGCTGATGAAAACTATTACAGCTTGTACCAGTTGAAATAATGTTCTTCCAAATCTGCAAATACCCCATCACTATTGCATGGGAAGTCAAAATATAGGAATGTGATGTGCCATATGAATTTTAGGTAGCATTGTGTTAAAACCTGCTTGCCTGGAGTTCACCTGTCAGTGTACTGGACTTGAATGTGATCATTGTTATGTTTTAGTTATTCATATCCAGTCATCCCAGCTTTGTTGGGCTATTGTGTGGTTGTTATCTCAGCAGGAGATAATCTTATCAGTGCATAGAGGGGAAAATCTGAAAACAACGTAAACGCCTTCAGCATCTGAAATTTTTCTGTTGAGAATCAGAAACAAATACATCTGTAACTTCACAAACCGTAAAGGAGAAAGACTTTTCCAGTAGTTATGGCACATTGTTTTAAAACCTCCGGTTCTTCTTATTTACAGATCCCCATTATAGGAAGGAAAGACTGGTATTAAAGATGTTGATTTAAAATTACTAATTTGGTGAACTCATCATCTTAGACATGGCTGTGGCAAGACACCCGGTTTCCTGCTCATTCATTTGGCAGACCTACATGACGACCTCTCTCTTCTTTCTTGGAACTATTAGATTAGAAAAATTAATTACTTAAATAAAATCTTTGTCTGTTGTCAAATGAGCTTGAATCTTCACAGTCACTCTGGATCTTCCAGTATTTGACATGCAAAATATAGAATCTATTCAATTTTCTCTTTATCAAAACTTCTATAAATAGGTCAAATACTTGGAAGTGTATTCATTGATCTGTCATGTAGACAGGTGCCAATCAGGTCGTTGAAAAATAAATAAGCAATCCAAATTGGGCAACAAGGGACAGCAAGCGTACAGTGATACTGTAATCCCAAAGTATGCCATCATCTCATCTGAATGCCTTACTTCAGTAATGGAGAAATAATACCCATTCCATATAACGCTGGGCCTCTGTGGTCATTAAGAAACATGTGAAGTTCATCATTTTTTGATCAAAATACAAAATAAAACTATAATTGACACTGTCTCCTGTTGAACCTCGCTAAACATGCATAGGCAGTGGAAGACAGACAATAACCTTCAAGACTCTGCCTTAAACTGGAGGAACTTCCTTGGAAGCTCCCTCGCAATTTCAAGAGCGGTCCTCTGTTTCTGGGACTGATAGAAACATTGAAATAACTTTATCTTGAGAAAGAAAGGACACTAACCACATTATTATTACATTTTTTTCAAAGACTGATCTCATTGTGGTTATGGCAATCGAACATACGGTCAAATGCAAGTTTCTCCATGGTGTGCTAAGACGAAGTAGGCAGGTCCATCATCCATTACACATTATCATCTAGTGCATCATAATAAAGGTAGCAAAAACTTTCAATGTGATAAGGAATGAATATCAAGTAAGAATGGGTCTTTTTAATCTCCCACTGTACAACAATCCTGGCATAGATGAATATACTGCCAAATAGATTTTTACTGCCTTCAGGCAATGATTTAGGACCAAAGACTGAAAGACCAACATCCTTCAGCCTTTCCCCTACAGAAATATTATAATACAAATGTGCTTCAGAATGCCTCTTTAGCATTTCAGAGGCTTACAAAATTGTTATCTTCCTGCTCTAAAAACAAAGCTCAATATTATTCTTAATTATAGACTTTGCTAAGCAAAGGGAAGGATTGTTTAGAAGGAATTTATTTACTTAAATAAAGGAGTCTTTTTGTTACATAGCCTATGGTACACACTAAGAATACCATTCTGCCACCCAAGGAAGGCAGAGAACACACTGGTCTTTATTTCAGTACATTTAAGTGATAGACATAACTACAGAGGAGGAGCAAAAAGATCCAAAAGCTACTGAGGCAGACTTCGGGTGCTGTCTGACTAATAATGACAGCTAGACAAGCCAGTGGTTCAAACTCGACTGGCTTTCAAAACATAAATATTATCCAGTGGTGTGTGGATATATCGCTGGAAGCAGAAACATGGCATCATGATCTTACCTCTGACACTGGTGCTTTCTGTAGGATTACACAAAGCACTTCATTTCTTGGTGCCTAATTTTCATTATCTGCTGAGGTAACAATTAGTTACATGTGACATCTATACTTAGTTTCTGTGACTCTCTGCTAATCATAGTAAATTATTATCAATGAATGAACTGAATATGTCAATCAAAATACTAATTTACTGAAGACTCTGTACTATTTCTCTTCCAGGAATCACTCCAAATTTGGCAACCTAGTAATCACAGTGACTTCAGCTGCCCCATCTGTCTCCAGACAGCTACTCTCCCAGTAGAAACCAACTGTGGACATTTATTCTGTGGTGAGTTTTCTGGATTGACAGTGCAGTGCTTATACAGGCTACTAAATAAAGCACTCTTCTTACAGAAGACTCAAGTCCTACGTAAGAACCAGGACCAAGTCCTTCTCCCTGGAATTAATGTAAGTGCGTGCCCTCACTAGAAGCAGGAGAATTCCCATCTTTATATCCCCCCAAAAAATCAGTATTTTCATTTGCTCATTGCCTTCACATCTATAAGGTGCCACTTTTGAAATGCCCAAGAAGTCTTAAGACGACAAGAAGTAACAGATCATCTCACAGGATACTGTTAAATTACCACACAAACTCATGGAATGGGTAAAATGCACCAGAAAATCACACAATTTGTATTCAACTATGCAAAAAAACCCCAAACAACCCCTGTTATAAAATTCAACAGTCTAATAATCATACAGTTTGCAACTGTGAAAGCTCAAGATGTAACAAACATGAGGTCTTATCTTCAAGCATGAACTCACTTCTGGGAAGACAGCTTGTCTTTTTAATCAACAGCATAAAAATCCAGCTATCCCATAAAATTAATTCTGATTGTATTTATATTGGCGAAAAATCAGGAGTAAGACACACTGGGCTTAGGTCTGATTCTGTTCCACAGACTTGCTTCCCATGTGAAACATTTGCCTAAAGTAAAGCAGAAGTGATCTAGAGCAAGAAGACATAATTACATTGGTTTGTAGCCCTGTAAAAGCTTTCTAAACAAACAAAAAAAAATTAGTGGAAGTTACATATTAAACAATTCAAAAAGTGAGTTTCTAGTCCTATATAAATCTTCTTTTAATCTGTTCATTGTTTTTTAAGTAAATCTGTGTGGTCATGCAGGGGAAAAATGTTCAAAGGCATCTCATCACGATGCATGCTCAGTAACTGTTTATTCCAGTCCAGGATCTGTCTTAACAGGAAAGGGACAGATCCAGATTTAGAGGGTCTTTCTGTTGAGGCTGCCTGTGCTGTGGTCTCCTGTCCTCCCCCAGTGCATCTATAGTCGCTGGATAATCTAAGTAAAACCATAATTCTCTAGATAAATGTGTCTGCTAAATGCCTTCTTTGAGGCTGCTAAGCCATATGGTTAGGATTACAAAATTTAATAATTTTTCAAAGGGAATGCAAGGATGAAGCATAGAATAGTGGAGGGAGTTATGTTCATAATTGCATTTATAAAGGGGATTTCAGGATTTTTAAGGCCCACATTCTGCACCACTAGAGGCAGTGGGAGCTTTGCACCTGCTTTGAAAGGCAGCAGGATAAGGCTACCAGCATACTTGGACTGAACATTGTTTCTCTCAGACCTCTGAGATACCTCATCCAGTGAATTTACTGGTGAAGTTTACAACCTGACTGCCCCAGCTGCTTATCAGGTTCCTTGCTGAATGCTGTCATCCCCACAGCAGGGTTGGCAGAAGGCAACTGGAGTTCACGATCCGATGAGGCCGAAACTGCCCATGAAGGTACTACAGGGCTACTGTGCAGCATGAGATCAGTAATCTTTGGCAGAGGGGCAGGCAGGCGGCTGGAGGCAGTACTATCTGATACTGCAACAGCAAGACACATCAGAAGACACTAGTCAGAACCATAAAGCTCCTTTCTACTGCTCTGGCATTTTACAGAGACCTTAAATCAAGTGCAAGTTATATTTACAAGCCATTTACAAGCCATGTAAGAGTGTTACAAAAAGACCTAAGCATTAATGAGAACAAGGGACTGTGGTGTTAATGTTGGTGCAATAAAAGCACATTTTTATCTTTAGGAAGTGTCATTTTTCTCTAGATTGAAATGATGCTCACACAGCACAACTCCTCATCACCACTGCCACTATCTTCATCCTCTGAAACCAAAACAAATCAGTGGGTCACCAACAGCTAGGGACACTTTCTAGGGCTCATCTACCTCATGAGTGACACCATTTAATACTTTAAGTTGTTTCATCTTTTTATAACACTGTTTTATAAAATACAGGAAAAGGATGCTTTGACTATAACTCACTCCAGGACAAACAGTAAGCATATGGCCTCAAAACTTGTTTCAAATAATGTCACAGTAGTTATAGTTTCAAGTACAAAGATAGACATAACAACAAAGATCATCAATGTTCCTCTTTCTCTGGCCTGGTTAATTTTCCCTTTTCCATCTGTGAATATGACATAATGATATGGACTTTATTTTATTTTGAGATGTGCAGAGAAGTACCATATACAAGCTTCGTTAGCTGTATATATTTAGCTAGGCTTTACTTTCCTCAAGTACATCATCATTTACACTCTGAAGCATTGATTCCAGTGCAATGCATTATATATGACTATGTTTATATAGTAGAAGTGGCCTCTGTAACATGTCTGTTTTTCATGTCTTAAACCAATAAAACTTTACATTGGGCTTATCAAAACCATTCTGCGTAGATCTAAGTCTGTTGTGACTGAGATCAGTAATAAAACTTCTCTTGATGCCCTGTGGAACAGAGCTAAGGCAATGCTGAGTTCTCTTAATAAATTCCGCTCTGGTAAAAGTTTTATTTAAAAAATGTGGTCAACCCAGAGCTTTTAAGGAAGATTAATGTGGACTTATAAAAAATGTCTGATTTTATTATTAGTAGTAATTCATACAGTTTGTCCTGAAGTTTTCCTTTTCAGCTTCAGTTTGAACCATATGTTCAGGAAGTTCAACTGAAAAGTGATCCCTGAGCAATATTATTTTTTTCTAATTAACAATAACCACAGAGGTATTTTAGAGAAACCTATGGACTCCCTCAGAAGGTTGTGTAGCAGGCTAGATTAAAACAGGATTTTGTCTATTTTATGAAAAATGCGCTGAAGCACAAATAGGTCAACCTCAGAGGAGTCCTTCCTTTCCTGTTCTACTGAACAAAGGATTCTGCATGCAGCAAATTTTAATTTCCACAGGCTTCTTTTCTGAAAGCCCTTGAAGAACTATGAGATCCGTCAGTGCTCCACTGTCATCACTGGGAATGAGCACAGGCACAGCAATACAGCTGTGTGGACCATGATACAGGATCTGGACCCAGAGGGTCAAAGCAGTTCCTGAAGTCAGGCATGATGTTTGTCAAATGCAGAAGTTCAAACGAAAGCTGGAAGCTGGCTGCCAGACTGAGTTTATAGGTACCACATGGGGATTTAGATATAAACACAGCCATGTGCCCAGCCAGCTGGTCTGTATACGCAAACAAAATAGAAGAGTCATAAAGAAAAACCTTGCACTCAGGTGAAAACAAAAGTAAAATGCACAAGTTGGAGCGAGGTTCCTAAAAATATCTGTGAGCCAAATTTAACATCCTTAGTCCTAGTATAGAAGATGTAACTGATAGCATCATGAACATTTTTATACTTGATTTCAAACACCGTTTCTCCAATATTCCCCTTTTCAGTGACAATAAACAAAGTACGCCTGGGTGCAGAAAAGCCCTGCGCTGAGGGCTCCCGAAGACTTCTTGTTATAATACTGCTTACAAGAAACTACTTGCTGGTTATTTTTAAGAACAAAAAGTATTGTTCAATTCAATAAAACAATCCCATCAAAATGCAGTGCAGCATTCTGCTTCTGTTTTCACTGGGGTTCTTGTCAAATTTGATCAGTTTAAATGTTGAGAGATTTTTTTTCTGACCTGTCACACTGCACACTGTGCTGGGGAACTGAAAGTCAAGCTGTGCTGCTTCTGATTAGATGCTATTTATGCTTTGCTGTTTTTGCTGTTAGTGCCAGCACCGACATTCATGTATGTCAACCACTGCTGTCAGTTATATGTGCAGTCTAATCTTACTGTCCTCAGGCTCTGCCCTCTTTCATACCTGAGACCTTAGTGTGTTGTATTTGGAAATTAGTTAGCAGTTGTCTGGGTAAGAAGAATCAAAAAGAATGCAGCAACTCACTCTTCCAGAGCTACACAGTTCCAGAAGGGTAACAGAGTTGAAATATAGTAAAGGTGGGGGGGGTGGGAGCAAACATACAAAATTGCCCAATATGTATGATACTTCATCACCAAGACATAAGTTGTGCCACCAGAAGTCTGCATCACCAGGCTGTCCCTTGGCTATGCATGTTGGTTTATTTGGGATAACTGGCCCTTATAATCCTTAAAAGTCATACTAGCTCTGGAGGAACTCCCATCTTTATGCAGCTGCACTGCTTTTGTCCACAGCAGCCAACGCTGCGCTCTGAAGGGTGCCTGTATTCCTGAGTGCTTCAGTCACAGTCAGGGGAGCTTCAAGAATAAGATACTATCCACAGGAAAAGAAACTGAATCAAAGTCTCCCTTAGGAGGTCCATGTATCTCTGTGTGTACCAGTATAGAAGAGCTAAGGCTCCATTTTTACACAGTCACTTTGCAGAGTAAAACCACATATTAAAATGAAAGCAAAGAATTACATTCATTTTTACAGTCAGTTGTAGAAAGAGGGTTTATTAATTCTGATAACTTCCTTGTAAACATTAAATATCCTCAAATATATTTCATGTATCTTAATACAGTTTTTGGTTTTTTTTGGTAGGTTCCTGTCTGATCACACACTGGAAACATAGTCCCTGGTTAGCAGCAATAACCTGCCCTCTCTGCAGACAAAAGGTAAGGCTTACCTCCCTTGTACACATCTGCGTTATGATACATACAAAATGACAAGCTTGAGCTCTTAGGATCAACTTTATTTATCCTCTAATTTTCTGTAGCATTTCAAAACCCACTTAGACCTGAATGACCCTGCAGCCATTCGCATTTATCATTTGACACGTGCCATACCAGGCAACTCTGTGAAATATTAAACAGGCCTCCAGCATTTTACTTTTGTATAGTTTATTGAATCTGTGGGATAACATTCCATAAGAAGCAATATGGAAGTTCTTAATCTCATCTGACTCCGGTCAGAGGCTGCCTGTTGTACTGGAAGGTTGGATGCAGGTTATAACAGGAAAAAGTTCTTGCTATTGTGGAACTGCCGGAGCTGGGCAAAGGTCCAGTTGTGAGAGAGAGACTATGGAGAGACACATACTACAGAACGCTATCCTTTATACGGGAGATTAAAATACACTGTGCTAATGCTGATCTTCTTTTCTTATGAAGCTGGTTCTTCTGGATAACATCTCTTTTGAAAAGGAACAAGATAAACCATGTAAACAAATTGTATGTGACATTAGAGATTACAACAAGCATTTCTCAGGGCAACCTCGACCCCTAAGTATTTATAAATCTACATTTACGTAGTACTGCATAACACACAGAGGATTGAAGGAGACCCAGCGATGAGAACTAGTTTGTATCATCATGTGAATTACCTTTGGCATGTGAATTACTTATTGGCAATATCATAGTGGAAGTGTTACGATCCACTGCTGGGTCCAGCACCTTCTAGTAAAGGTGCTTCTCAGAGTTCCTAGCTCAGAGGAGTCCTTCTGCAGTCACTCTGGCAGGGAGGAGAAAGCAGTGTGAGATGAATTACAGGAAGCAAAGCAGAACTAGAGATGGTCAGGCTGGAACTTTCAAATGTGAAGTCAGATTTGAACTCCAGGATTTTAACTTGCCTCTAAAAATTCAAATCAGATTCCAGCTTAGAAAGCAGCTGGTTTTTTTTCCCCAGGTATTGCCAAATTTGAACAGTCCACACTGGCTCTGCACTGTCTTAAAGCTGGAATCCAGAGACGTGACAGGCAGTGGAAATGATGTGAAAGATGAGGGCTGAAGGCACAAGTGAGGCCCTTTCTTGACAGAGTGTAGAATATCACCAAAGCAAATCTTCCTCTCCTGTCACATCCTGGTAGGGGGCCTGAAAGGACTGTGGAGTCTGTTCCAATCTACAGAGTAAACTAAGCACTGTGGAGGACAATATTATTTTTCAACCCAACAAACTAGCATTAATGAAGAGGAATAATCACTCAGTCCTATGGTTCCTGTCCACACCAAGGTGAGACTTGAGGCCTCATTTTCAAGCATTCATAGCCTACACTTCATGCCAGATTTTAAAGACAGGCATATACTCAGTGCAGCCATTAAGGCCCAGTTTCCAAAAGGATTCAATGTCAAGCACTTTCTTTTCAAAGTGCTGGAGCAGCAGGGGTTCCTTTTAGAAGTATGCCTCTAGATAATGCAAAATAATTGAACAGCGTAGGTGGGTTTGGACAGCACAGAAACTCTTCTGCATTCAAGAGATTTTAATCTGAAAGTGCTTAAGAGACACACTGACCTGAAAGAATTGCATGCATCAGAATGCAAAATAACATAACTCATCTGAATATTTAATTTTCAGATTACCTGTATGACATGCTATTATTCCTGACTCTTGCCTTGCAAGGTATCTTCACCTGGGGTGGTCTCGTATGGATTTTTTTCCTAAGAGTTGCTGTTTGCTCCTTTGGAACTATCATATGCTTCTCTTCTCCATTTGACATGAAGCCTGGGCCTCTCTGTAGGACGCCTGGAACAGCTGATGACATGGTGGTTGCTTCCCTTCTTGTAATTTGCATGATAAACATTTGTCAGCAAATTGCATCTAATGGGGCAAATATGGCAAGGTCTGCAGCTCAGAGCATGCTGTCAGAGTCCTGACTGACTCAGACTTGGATTCCTTGGTCAGACTTCATCAAGCGATGACAGGCTTCTCTTTGATTTGGGGCAGCGTATGATGGATTTGTCATTCTGCTGCTGACAAAGGCTGAAGCAGGACTTAGCAATACTTGGCACGGCCAAGTGATTCGACGTGCAAGCGCTTAGAAGGCTAGTTTTACACTGTACACTTGCTAGGCTCTTTCATGCTGCATTTTTCTGTAACTTATCTTCATACAAAGTGCCTGAATTGAAAATGCCTAAAGCTATGAACAGAGCTTAAAATTACAATGCCAATCAACTTGCAGTTGAAGAGTTTTAGAACTCTTGAGCTTTAACATTTTACATCTTGGCTCAATCTGAATAAAATTTCTATTTGAGAATTTAGCAAACTGTACAATTTGCTAAGTCTTGTATAACGCAAGGAATGTCAGATAGTATCACTACAAAATCTTGTATCAGTGCTTTGTATTATCACCGCTGATTACACATCCACTGGAATACAGATTTTTTACAGCTCTGCAATGAGTACAGTCCTGATTTTAAAATGGTTAATATGAAACTGGTGGTAGCACTGGCTTAGAACAAAAATGCAACTATAAAGTAGAAGTATTACAAGTGGAGAAAAGCATTAAAAAATCATGCAAGAAATGTGAACAAATCTCTGTGTAACTCTTTCGTATAAGCCTATGCAAGGTACATAGCTTCCTTGAACTCTGTGCATCTAAGCTTTAACAAAGTCAGCATGACTGTTTGTTTCCTTTCTAGACTTCATACACTCCTTGTGATTTCCTTGTAAGTCTTGGTACCAGTTCAGCCAGAGAGATCAAGGCCAATTTCATGATGATGATGTAAATAGCAGGAAATTTATGGAAAGTTTGCTGAAGTTGGGGTGTGTGTGTGCGTGTCTGTTTGTGTTGAGCTGCAAAGAGTTAAAAATGCTGGTACAGTGCCAGACAACCCTACACATCTAACCCTGTATAAGCTGTGCATTTGCAATGAATTTGGAGTCAGTGGACTTCATTTTTACATATGAATTGTATATTAAAATAGATATATTAAAATTTATGAATATTTATTGTTCACAATACACAGGTCTCCAACTGTTTTTTCCTTCTACGTATTTTCAGCTGACGTATTTTATTGTGCCCTTGAATTGTAAGCTATGATATACCATCATGTTGCAGTCATTTTCTTGCTCGTTATACTTTTTGTTATGATGTTTCTTCATTTTATTCCCATCAACTTTCATTGTCTTTAATTATGTCCCTGAACTTGTAAAGCTGTTTCTCTTAACAATGGGTACTTTGGAAATGGCAACAATTGCTTTTCCATGAACTACAAGGCAGGAAGTGCATTGTTTCTTTAAAAAAATTACCAGATGTTTTTGAGTGCTGACTACTAACATAAAAAAAACCCAGAAACTATTATTTTCCAAGTTCTCTAAGTGTAATTTTGTTATTGTGTAACTTCTGTTTGTATTTAACTGGGAATTACAGTCTATGCCAATACTAAAGAATGGAATTTCTATCAAGCTAAGTGTATAAAGATGGAGTCCATCTATATGAATACTGACTCTGTGGAAAGGGACTGTAGGTTGTTTCTCTTGCATAACAGGCTCACCAAGAGGGTGGCAGTTTGCAGTGTGAAGAAAAGAAGGGTTCTCATGAGTGACCTATAAGAGAGTTGTAGCTGATCTGAATATGCTCTTCTGTTCTGTCACCCCTCGCTTCTTAATCCTCTCTTTCACCTGGGGACCCTGGTTTTGCTTTTTAAACAGAATAGTATCTTTTATTAAGAAGTAACAGACATGGCAGAGAAAGAACTGCTGAGAGAATTTCACTGAAGGCACTGGCAGTGTTTGGATCTCGCAAGATCAAAACAATTTGTACTGTCAGGGGTGAAACATTTTTGCTGCATACAACCAGAGTGTCCAGACTCTCTCCTTCCACAGCCCAGTTATGCCATGACCCGTCATTGTGAGCCTGGCAGTACCCTGTAGGACTAACTATCCAGGGCAACCTTCAAAACCACCTGGCAACAAATAAAAGCCTCTTGTTGACTGGATTTGGCCAGCAGGCAGCCAGGAAGGTTTCTGAGCCTTAACAAATGCAAGTCTAAGGAAGGAAAACCCTTTCTCTCTCCCTCTGTGTTCCCCCTACCTGCTGTCGCTGAGTTCAGCTCTGCAGCTGGCGGGCTGTGTAGACAGACATGCTCTGAGCTGGGTCTGGCTGAAGCAACGTGATGAGAATGGACAGGGGGAGCTGGGCTGTTTCAGGGATGACTCCCCATGAGGCAGCTGGCAGGATGGAAGGAATGCACCTGCGTTATGAACATATTTTCAGCAACTGTGTCTGCTCAGCCTAGTCTTTCGGTGTCAACAGTGGGCCGTTTCACATCTGCACAGTGATTAACGCACACTGAGGGTGAGTTACTTGCAGAAGACAAAATGGCAGAAATTATTGATAGCAAAATGACTGCACTGCAAGAATAAAGACAGAAAAAAGAGAGCAGGAAACAGAAGAAAACAGAGAGAAAAAGATTGCACAGCTGCAAAAGTGATTCTCAAATATCAGCCACCAAAGAAGTACTATAATCAGAGTTAAAAAAAAACCCAAACAGAACTTTCCAATGGAAATCATGTTTGGGTCTTAGCTGTAGCAGACAGTAAAATTAAAAGGGCCACGTGTGATGCCAGGTGTAGTTACCTGTGAAAAACATAGTAAAGGGCAGCGATTCAAGTCCGTCGAGTCAGTTGTGTTGTTCCTTGTGCTGTTCCTGCTTGTGGCTAGTCTAAATACCGGCACTGCGGTACCCGCAGCTAGTTGCCTTGTCTTCTCTGACTGGAGCAAATGATTCTTCCTCGTCTGTGGGGTGCAGGGATTATTGACAGAAAATACCCAGTGCTTCACAATGAAGTGAGTGCATTTTATTTCTCTTTAAAAATTAAAATGTACACTTTAAATGATAGAAGTATATTTTTAACATGGACAGTACAGTAAGAAGAAGTTACCCTCATCACAAGCATCTGGAAATTCGTTATCCCTGCTGTTCCCAGATTACATGACTCTGGATTAGAAGCTGTTCATGATGGAGCGATACTCTCTCTGATGTTCCACAAGTTTCAAAAACACTTCATATTTCTTGTCATAAAATCTGTATGAGAAAGTTAATTTCAACAAAGCCTGAGATTTTAAGATTTAAATCCCCTGTAACATACATGTTTACTTCCTTCGCTTAGCATCAGAGAAGCTTTGACTCTTTCCTAATTACACGTTTTACTAGGATCAGAGTCCTGTATGCGGCCAGAGTACAGTTTCCACCCAAACAAGTGATTTCAAGTTATGATTATACCTTTCGTTTACCCTACGGCCAGCTTTGATTTTCAGACAGTTTTTCCTCCGGAGCCCTCCACGGTGGGAGCGGGCAGGCACCGGGACTTCGCTGCTCTTCGACCCACTTACACCCGCTGGCAGAGCCCCAGGGCTCCGTAACGGAGCGCTCACGGCTCCCCACCCATTCAAGCCCGCCGGCCTCTGGAGCGCCTTTTGCTGGCGGGNTGGCGAGGCAGACGTGAAACTACGCAAAGGCCGCAGGTGTCGGGAACTGCCGTCCCTTTGGGAACGCAGCTCAGACTGCTCTGACCTCCGGGCGGCTTCGGAACCGCTCATCGCATCCCTCGCGCCGCTGGTGGCGTTTGCCTGCCGAGGAAGGCCATGGGCACGGGCACAGACTTACAGGCTACGGTGCTCGCCTCCCACTGACAGCAAACGGCTGCCTTCAGCCAGGCTAGAGAGTTGGAGGCACATATCATCCTTAAAAAAACTGGGTGGTAAATACCGCTGCATTCAAGCAGAGCTATAAGGAGACGGACCGTAACTTCATCTTCAGTAAATTCTCACGGATGAACACACAAAAGTCAGGATTACCTTTTATGCTCATGGTTAGGCTGCACGACTGTCCCAATTTTCCCCATTTTCACCATGGCCTCCTAGTAAAAGACAAACACAAACTGGAAAAGCCTGTTTTGATTTAAAATACTTTTTGACAAGAACAAGATGTTTCAAAACCAATCGGAACATTACTGATGTATTTTGTTTCGGCTAAGCAGGCCAGATGGTATAAAATATGTTCAATCCCATTATATAGTAGTCATGAGAACAAAGTGCTCCAGACCCCTCAGTAAACCAAAATCTGTTCCTCTTTCTTACTGGGAGTCCGAGGCAGAACAGACTTATCTTTTATTATTTACACTAACCAAAGGAAATGTTAAACACTGCATCCCCGGAGGGGAGATTTCTCAAATAAAATGATACTGTACATGAGAACCCTTAATCATATTCTTAAAGTATCAATTCCCTGCAGCAAGGGAGGACTTGAGTGCGCTCCAGAAACTAAAGGTAACTTGCAAAGAAAATTCTGTTAGAGAGCCCACAGCTGCCCTCACATTCCAGTTTAAAGGTGTACGAGACAGACTTTGATCCTACTCTGCTTTTGGCCAAAACAAAGTCAGACGAAGATATCTTGCAGAATCCCCTGCAGAAGGAGTCTCTGGGACAGAGTCCCACGTGGAAGGGAGAGGACTGAATAACTTGGTTCCTTTCCTGATCTCTGTGAGATTCTGATTTTCTGTGGATTCTCCTGAGCAATCCCACTGGAATGAGACACTAATCACTGATGTTAATAGACGATCAAGCTCTCAGGCGAGGGGGGGGGCAGCAAGCACAGGCTGTTTTCAGTGGAAGTTATTTCACAAGGAGCATTAAAGCAATAGCTTTCAGATGGAACAGTGTTAAACATAAAAGATCAGGATTCAAGAATCAGTGTCTGACCAAATCTCTATCAGCGTTCATAGTTTCTAAGCAGGACCCTAAATCTGTTCCAATGTTAGTGCCTAAAGCACAGCCCTGTGAGAGTATCAGAATGACCCCTGGAGAACAGTCAGCCTGTGCTGCTGCTGGAAGCCATCTAGTCAAATACTATGGCTAGATTTTTAAAACGGTTGGATGATTTTATAGGCTGTAATATCTGCTGTAGTAAAATCTTTGCTTCCCACTAATCCAGCATTTTGCAGCTGATGATCTCCTAGAACTTTACAACGTAGATGCAGAATGTAAGCACGGTTTCACTGGCCCAGGACAGGCAGGGAGGCTCTGGGGATAAGCAAGACGACCGGCAGACCTTATATCTTCTGGTTTCCCATTTCTCCTGTGTTAAAGAAATATGATTACGACCTAAATACCAGGATGTAAGTGGGCTGCCCGTTAAGCCAACAGGTACTCTTTCTCCCATGCACAGCAGTGTTTGCTCAGCTAGGCACAAAATGCCTGGGATGCCACCCATGTGCCAGAGCAGCAGGCAGTCCCCAGCCCTGCCTGGCTGGCTGAACCTGCAGTATTACCTGGCATGTTCTGGGCGTGTTTGCTTCATCCTTCAGCATCAACACATCTTCTTATACTGCCAGTCCAAGTGTGCGACTAGAATGTGGAACACCTACTTTCTACATTTGTCAACTTCAGGAGAGTAATGCTGGATGAAATCATGGCTCTACCAAAGTAAAAACCACTGCCAGTGATGGTGCAGTCAGGATTTACTCTGTTAGCACTTCTGATAAAACAGCAGGGAGTATTTCTGTGCAGTCATATGCCTATACTCTTTCATACATGCAGAAGTTGATTGGACTTTGATTCCCCAAGAAACACCCTTGAAATAACACTTCCAGTGAGATAGTGTGTTCCTTTCTCTGGGACATGTGAGCCTGCTGGCACAGAGACTCTGCACACCAGCCAGATTAAAATACTGTCATTGAAAGGTTGATGTCTTTCCCAGTAAGAGAAATGGGCATTTATTCCCTGTTCTTTAACAGGTGATACTTGCTCAAGCATTGTTCCTGTTTACAATAGTCTGTCTTTTACAATTCCTTTACATGGCCAGCTGGATTTAGAGGCTACCCAAAAAAATAAATGAACACACAGAAAAAAACCCTCAAAGTAAAAGACAATTGCCTCTGTTACAGTCAATACTGCTTTTCCAGATAGTTTCGTGTCTTACAGAAAACGTAAGGCAAAGGCAAAGCCCCTTGAAGCACTCTCACTAATGGAAAGAGTCGCCTTGCTTTCTGCTCCCTGCTTCAAATCTCTTTTTGAATTGCCTTGGAGATACTGCACGAAAATAAAACCAAGACATCTAAAGGGTCTAAACGTCTCAGACAAATCCACTTTTTTCTCAGGTGTAACAAAAATGAAAGGGAGGGCCAAGCTTAGCCATCCACCCCCTCCGTCCACACACAGGGTCTGCCTGCTGCTGCCCGGTTCTGGGCAGCGTTAAGAGCACAGGACACAGACAGCGCCGTTCCCAGGCCATGTTCTGCCTCTGCAGTAAGTATTCTATACAGTCATGTTCTGCTTTACTCTGGGGCCTCTTGCAACTTCCAGTGCTGAAAAATGCATTACTGCTTCTTTGGGAAATAAGCCAGCCTTTTGAGATAAACATATCTTCAGACGGGTTTCATTTTTACGCTGTTACTCATCTAACTACAGGTCTCCTCAGGCTGGTTCAAGAGAGAACAGACACCAGTGCCGACTCTCCCAGGCGTGGAAGGTGTGAGGGCAGCCTTGGTCGGCACGGCTGTCCTGCTGGCCGCCGCCGCCCCGGCCCTGGCTCGGGCTCCCTCCCGCACGCCCCCTCACTCCCCACCTGTGCCTCCGCCACCCTGCTGGGGCCCAACACCACACGGGGCACCTGCGACACTCCAGCTGTCAGACCAAGCGCTTTGCAGCAGTGGTCTTCAAAGGGTGAAACCAAGTCTCCACAGGGCTGATGAAAGCCTCCCAATGCTCCCTGTGAGGTCTCCCCAAACCTGAAACCCCCAGCACAGAGGCCCCACCCTCTGACAGGCAGCCGGGGAGGGAGCCACTACTCTGAGTTTATGGTTGGACTCCGTGATCTTTAAGGGTCTTTTCCAACCTAAATGATTCTATGATTCTGTGATTCTGTGATGGGGCCGGCGGCAGGACAGGCTAGAGAGGTCCCTAAAGGAAAACTAGTCCTTCAAGCCCTGACCTAAACTAGGGAACAGGGCCTGGCTGCTGCTTATCTTCTGCTGGTTCACCCATCTATCCATATTTAGCTAAGGAGGAAGATGCCATGTCTTTCCAGTTTATCAGGTAAAATACTTTTGTATTTTCAAATCTACTGAAAATACGTAGGTCTTTGAGAATCCACAGCATTAAGGTCTCACAGCAACTACCACGGTAATGTGGAATAACATGTTAAAAAAATACACAGCCAGCAATTTTCAACAACTCACTCATTCTAGGTTGCTCAAAATATCCTAAATGAATTCCCTCTCCTAATTTGCATTTCAGTTGTGTGTTTTTTTGTTTTTTAAAGTCAGTTTGGTCATTGTTAATTTGAACAAAAACTTTACTCCCAGAGGAGAATCTTTTCAACAATTTTCTGGGGACAAAGAGGAACAGAACATTGAAAATATGAATTTATAATGAAATTGGAAACAAAGGAACATTAGAATCGCATTACTGAATCAGATCAACCTTGTGCACTGTTCTGGCTCCAACAAAGCCTTAAATATAGCAAAGTGATAATACTGCTGTTCAGAAATAGTTTGTTTGAGGGTTGACTTCCAAATCCATAATTCCAGTCACCAAGAATTTCACAGTCTTAATTTGAATGACGCTCTATCTTCTTTGTTTGCCAGTCTAGACAGTACAATGAATACAGTCATTTAAACACAATGAATTCTCTCTTAAAACAAAATATTTTGTAAAATTGCTTTTTAATAATTTCTTTTCTCTCTTTCCATAAAGGCTATGCTATAAATAAACCCTGAAAGTTCACATTTGATCATCATTTCTAAAGGCTGGGCAAGAGGCAAGTGAAGGGTTTACACAGAAAAAAAAGAGAGGCACTGTGGAGCAGAAATAAAGGGATGCATTCATGATTTCTAACCTTTTGTTAGAGTGTCAAAGCTGAGACAGATACAAGCCAGTAAACACTCTGCTTACCATGGGGAGAGTTAGTCAAACGGGGTTACCCTGCCCAGGACAGAAGGAACACAGGGCCAGGGAACCCAATTCTCCAAGGCCCACCAAGATTTCAGAACAAGTTGCCATTTTGCTGCTGGAAGGGCGACCCAGCTGGGAAGTTTAGTAGTCATTCAAATTCATTCGGTACTGGTGGCTGAATTCTGCTCTTCAGCATGATCTGGGGCAGGGGATAAGTTTAAGACACCAGGGGAGCCTCAAAAGGCAGTAGATCTCCCAGGGAAACCCTATTTGGAACCCAAGGAAAACCCTATCTCTTAGGGAAACCCTATTTTGACACAGCATGTAAAAGCTGGAAATTTCAACCGTTGTCCCTTTAATAATGGGAAGGAAAAGGTTTTTAACACTGTGTAGCAGCCGCAGTGCAGCAAGCTGCTCTGTCATGCCAGGAGGCACCAGGAAAAGCATGTCACCCTGGCATCAGGAGCCCACAGGAGGTGCTTATGGGGGTCTATCTTTAGATTGGGAGACTGGTCTTCTCTGATTCCCTAGTCAATGGGCTCCTGGAAAGGCTGTCTCAGGGCACCCAGCATGATCCTGCTCATCCCACAAGAGGAGACGATCTCCCTTGGGACTACAGAGGGAGCCAAGGAAGATTAGCCCACTTGTGAATAGTCCCTAAGTCTGGTTTTCAGTAGTGACTCAAGGACTTATGTGGTTGAATATTGCTGAAAATTAATGGGATGTAGGCTCTTAAAAGCATACATCAAATGACAAATCAGATATAGGGATGTCACCCTTAGGTAAGGAAGTCAAGTAACTAAATCCCATTGAAATTAATGAGCTGGGAACATCAGTCCCCTTAAGAATTTGGGCTTTTGCTTTATGTAGGTACTTTAAAAATTGTATCCAAAGTTAAATGGATGAGGCATTTGGGCACAAATGCAATTTCCCAGCTGTGTTCTCCCCACTTACTCGTTTTGATAATCCCAAGAAATCTTTGGACTTTTAGCTAGCCTATTTATTAACTTGACAGTGAAAACAACCACGTATCATCTAAAGTTTTACTGTACAATTTCAGTGTCTGAAAGCACTTGGCCTGCACATACAAAAGTATACAGCAAAGCTCAGCAAATTGTGTGGGTATACCATGCTCCAGTTAGAGCAACAGTGTGCCAGCTACTTGGAGGGAGGATCCTCAGACAATATGAAAACCAAGAGGTGTACTCAAATGCAAATTAAGCAAGTTTTCTCTGTGAATGCTGCTGGCTTATGGCTTGTCTAGTGACAGCCATGGTTCTGTTGCACCAAGAACGACTGGCCTATGAATGATGGGAAGGATGAAAAATAACTCTGCTGTAAATCAGTTTTGGATCATAAATTATAACATAACTAATTCAGGATTCTCAGAACAAGCAGGAATGAGATGCATGGCTTACTCTTCTTCTTCCCAAGCTGAAGTTATTAATTCACCTATCTTACTACTTATGCAAAAGTAGGAAATTATATTCATTTTTATTGTGGCAATACAAGCCAAGTGATCAAATGCTGCCACTCTTACAGCCAAACGCAGTGGGAAGTCTGTACCAGCAAATGTGCTTCTTCACATATTCCTGAGAATGACATGAGTGTACAGATGGAAGGTCAGTCTCAACTTCTGAACCACAGAGAGCCTGGAAACGTAATTTTTGCTTTCATTACCCTGAAAACATTACCCAGACTCCCACTCAGGTCAGTCTTGACTCTCTGGTGTTTTTGTACAGCTCTACTGTCACTGATGCAGCATCAGAAGAAAATAATTTAAAAGTTGCCCCATTCACAATAGACTGAAATGTAGGAACATTCTTTCCCACCAGATTTGTTCTGATTTGCAGAGTTCAGCAGGAGCGAATACCTTCAAACTAACAAACTGACTTTCTTTAACACTTCTAAGTCCTCATAACAGATACAGTAAATGTTATATGCAATAATTTTTACCGTTCTTCAACAGTGAAGAACCTCTCTCTCACTCGTCGCTATTCCATGCACATAAGCTGAGACTAACAGATGCTAACTAACATCATTTTCAGAAGTCCAGTCACAGATATAGGTGGATTTGAGGGGAATAAATAGATTTCTTGAAATGCTGATGTTCAAGAAATACTTTTAAACTTTTCTAAGAATTGTAAGCAAGGCTGCTATTTTCTTACAGGCTTTTATTTAGGGATTGCTTACTCAATAGCCTGGAGATGCAAAATTCATCTTATCTATGCTTACAGAAGTTACATGAATGTATTTATGTAACAGAGCCCTAGCAGAACATTACTTTTTAGTGGTATATGACTGCATGAAGAAAGCATGTGATGGACCATATACAATATTTTTCTAGTGGGTTTTTCCCCCCTTAAATTTGTTTGAGTTATAAGGGCAGATCTTGGCAGCATGCACAAAGGCCAAAATCTGTAACTCAATTCTCTGTGGTATTCTGAATGGAGTGAGCCAAGTTTTAAAACACATTATGGATAAATATTAGAGCTGAGCAAAAATTTCACACCTAAGACCAAAGTGTGAAAATTTGGCTTTCATACATTTAGTGAAAAGGTGGAAAATTTCACACAAGCTTGTATTTTCCTTTTGCTCTGTTCCAACACAGATTTCTGTGTTCGTATCAAACCTCAGAGAGAGACAGAGTGTTTCTGTCTGTCTGTGTCTGTAAGTGAGACTACAGAGAAGGAGGGAGAAGAGGACAGAAGGGTGGAGGTCCAGCAAGCAGGACACCAGCTTGGGACTTGAGTTCAAGTCTGTCTTCCAGGAAAAGTCACTGGCCTTTTGAATCTCACTATCTATACGTTCAATAACAGCACTGGCCCATCTTAGAGGAACATTTTACGCATTTGTTTACTAAAAACTGATACTGTGGTGGAGGGAAATCAGACAGGTAGCTTAGAAGCAGCCCAACATTACTCTACCCCTAAACCATCCAACTTCAGTTGACAGAGGCCAACTGGACGGATCCTCAGTACTGAGACAAGTTAGTTTTCTGGTTCAAGCACTGAATCAGGATCCAGAAAGTTTGCAAGATTCCCCAAGTTATTTGGGACACGTAATTTACTCTTTTAAGTTTCAGTTACCCCTCTCTGAAACAGGCTGCGCCCATTGTTTTCCCCCAGATTTGGTCTGGCTTGTACACACAGTTTGTAAACCCTAGGTCTGTCCTTAATTTTGTATTGTAGGTAGTACACAGAGGTCTCAGTCCTACGGCAGCCCTGCATGCCTCATTAAAGTACGTATCACTCAACCTGTCCTGTATGGTAGGAACATGGTTTTCACTGCTTAGTATCAGAGACAAGAACAAATGGAAAAGAGATCATGCAACAGCAGAGACAAGTGCAGATAAAGCCACAGTACCACTTCTACCTCCAGAGCACCTACGTTTACTCTGCTTCAGTGACTACACTGAGTGTCAGACAGACTGGCCACCATAGCTCAGTGTCACACAGTTTGTGCTTCAGCCAGGCTGGCCAGCCTACAGACAAAGCCATAAGACGAGCAGCAGTGGCAATGCAGCTGCTGCAAAGGGTGGCTTGTTGTGCTAGCGATGATATTAATGACTTATTCCGCAGACCAAATTTAGAATGGGATAAGGGTCAGCTATGATTGCCACATCATCTATCAGCTGGAAACTATGTTTGGGTCTAAGGTCCAGGCACACTGCTACTAAATATAGGTTGGTTTGTTGTTGATTTGACTCTGCACTCCCCCAAGTTGCCTTTCACTATCAAATAATTAAGCAGTTTGCTTTGTGAGGGAGGGCTCCATTGCTGGCACCTCTTAGTGCCCAAAGCTGCTTGGATGCAAACTTGACAGCTTAGCAGGGGTTTCAGCTTACCTGGGCAATGGAAAGAGCCCAAGTGTTTAGCTCCTGTTTCAATTTCACAGATTGCTGGCACTGGGTGCCATGAATCAACAGCCTGTGGGCAACATCTAAGCAGTCTGCACCAGAGCTGGGGCACGGTTTAGCCACACTTACCCTGACATGAGCTTGTATAGATTATTCATGAAGTGTATGTCCACTTTACAATGTCTATGTATGAAGATCCAAGATAGCTTTAATACGGCTAGCACAGATACTGATAAGATGCAACCACAGCAGCACAGAGGTCTGCCCAGCCTGCCCACCAGGCTGGTTTCCACAGCCTGGGGCCCACTCTGCCTCCTCGCCAGTCCCGCACTGTGGGTGGTGATGCCACAGCTGGCAGCTTCCTTGCCAAACGGGAGGCTCCCTGACTACACCACCAACCGGGACAGACAGTACATTTCCCTCACCCCCTTCTGAGGTAGAATAAATTTGTTAACCACACACAGCATCGCTGTTACAATAGACTAAGAAGGTTTGTCTATACAAACCACATGAAAATATATTGATTTAACCCACTTTTTAGGCTTGGAAACATTATGCTGACAGGCAGGTCTGTTTAACAGAAAGCAAGCTCACCTGGGAGTCAAGAGAGCAGATTCCTACATCAGATCGCAATGCAGGGGACTGCACTGTAGCTATAAGCTAAATCAGCCCTCTCCATACTCATCGCTGCTGCTGATGGAGTAAACTAAGCCTGGGAGCACTGCTCTTCTGCACAACCTGGAACAAGTTATTTTGCTTCTCTGGCTCCCTTCTCACCCTCTGCTTGCAGCATCTGTTCTAATGCTTCTACCCTCAATTTTAGGTGGTAAAAACTTTGGGGGAGGCAGGGCAGGTGTGTGCTTCCACACTAACTTGCACAACAAAAGAAATGAGCTGGACAGAAAGCAGAAGGAGTCATTTGGCCAGGGGAGGGTAAAACAGAGAAGTTGCATCCGCAAAGGATATCCTGACACTTGGCTGTGTACTTGACACAACATTTAGTTGAACTGCACCACTTCCTTTAAGGTGCAAAATTCAGATTTATTCAGCTGATTTCTTTTCACATTCATGCTGAACATACAGCTTTCCTTGCATTTAGTCATTCAGTTCAAACTTTTATTTGCCATCTGGCAACAGATTGGGGTTTACTGGGGGGGGAGGGGATAGGAAAGGGGGCTTTTTTTCTTTTTGCATCTGTATTTGCTTTATGAGCTATGGCTAAGGCATCATTTACACATGGGGAACTGGATCAGGTTCTCTCAATTCTTTCCATATGTTCACTTATGCTGTCAAAACATTTTTTCAATCTAATTAATCTGCACACGTCTCTGTTCATTTCCCCACTCGGTGGGTTTTAGCATTTTTGGGGTATCTAGCTGGGATTTTCTCATAAAAACAACTTCTGCCTACACTTTGCTTTAGGGTTACTCCATCAAGAAAATGAAACTACTAGTGACATTTCACTCTTCTCCATCTAATTGTTCTTTCCATCTTTCCAACACTGGCTGAGGAGACTTTCCTTTTCCCCTCATCTTTCAAATATATTCTTTGCCATGCTCCAGTGTCTACCTGAAGTTAATGAGGGAAATCCCTGCTGTGAGTTTTGATTTGGGATTATTTTTTATCTAGTTAATCTGATGTGTGGTTTACTATTAAAAAAACCCTATACCTCAGAAATATGCTTACATTTTAGCCAATCTGGACTGCATTTGGGAAATTATCCTGGACAGGGGCTCATAAAAAACACGAGACCTTTAAAAAAAGAAGTATTTCACTACTGTAAACCAGTAGAAGGTTGAGATGTTAAAACAGAGAATAAAACTGCATTAAAATATGAAGAGAGCCTTTCTGGTAACCTTACAGACATCCTATCTCCAACAAAAAATTAAAATATCACGTAAGAGAAAATTTATATTTCATAGCTATCCAACATGCGGCGGGCAGAGAGTAAAACCTAGAAGAAAAGAGAAATCTGTTAAGAGTTTAGAACTGGACTGCATAGCCATTTCTCCTTGTGAAGCATATTACAGAGAAGATAGCTGTCTATGGCAGAGGGCATTTGGTTTCCTTGCCGTGATTACTACAGACAAGGAGTTAGCAACCTTTTCTAGCACACTGTTCCAGAAAGTATTTTTCTTTCCCAAATTAGAGGCTACAAGTGACTAACCTGAGTGAGAGCTGAAGCAAGGCACACTGATCAGCTGATGATATTGTTGTGTTTTGTTAAAAACAGGGGCACTCTCTCTTCTATAGGTCTGAAAATCAGAGGCAGCCAGGGATGAGAAGCTGCTCTCATTTGCTCTTCTGCCATTAAAACTGTCCTTTAAGAAGAGTGCTGTTCCTACAAAGCACTTTAAATGCTGGATACATATTGCTACAAAATTTTGGAAAGCTCTTGATTCCTTAAAAACCTGGGAAGCCTGCTCTGGCGGATGGGATGGCCAGTCTGTTGCCAAATGTGCTCTAACAGCAGCAAGGGAGAATCCCAGCCTGAACTGTGGGATTCCTGTGGACACACAATTCCGAGAGATTTATGTCAGGAAGCTGTAATAGTACATCAAAATAGGTGTTCTGCTCCCCTTGCTCCTAAAAAGTTTGGTTTGTATCTCTTGGAGACCATTGGGAAATGGTAAATACAGTTCTCTTTTGCATTAAAACTCTGTAAGTAGGAACCTCTTTATACGCACAACCTCTCTGTGTATTGCAATTACATTTATTGCATAGAAAAACCTGTAGGCACCAACTTACACAAATCCATTGGGAAGAAACTACTCTTGTTGGTAAATGTCAAAAGTTACCCTCATCACTACTCTAGGTATCTGTCAGGCCTGACATACAAAACCAAAACCAAGGGCTATTAATCCCCACCTGCCCCAAAGCCACAAAAGAGCCTTTGATTACAGTAATATTACATAACCTCTTTTAATGAGCAAATCTAAACCTGCCACCCAGCATTGCCAGCAGGAATTTTTAAAGGTATCTGAGGCATCTTTTTCCTTAGGAGACCTTCTAAGAAAGCATTTGTATTCATTTGGCAAATAGAAAAAGAGCACATTTTATAATTGACTGTGCCCAAAACAATAGCTGGTTCTGTCTGAAAACACACCAGTTAGAATTAAAAGTGCAGTTAGCACGTGAGTGAGTCATCAAGTGGTAGCAGAGTTTGGCAGGCTCACAGCCTGAGATCTAACATAGCACGGTCCTGCCCCAGGGGTTATCTTTAAAGTAGAGATCTTGCAGAGAAGAGCACACTAGACAGACTCCACTTTCCCACCTCCAAATTTTGGCTAGGTGGGAGGGTTGGTTAGCTTGTTTATAAGCTGTCCTTTTTATCTCCAGGAAAGGTGAACAGCACTGAAGCCCTCCAGAGGGACGTTCTCACCTTACAACACCTAGCTGGTCACCTTTCCTACTTTTACTTTGCTGTCCCATCCCATTTCCCATTTTTTAAGAACCCCCAGTGAGCTGCACCTTGTGGCTCTTATTTCCAAGCAAACCTTGCCCCTTCACTCACTTTAATGAGAAATTTCTAGCCCACTGCTCCTTAAGTGCTTACGGGGGAAAGCCCTTCCCAGCACAACTTCTGTGACTGTAAGGAGGGCAGTCCGATATGCGAGCTCCTGAATTTTAATCTTGGACAAGTCACGCAAGCTTTTTGCACCTCAGTTTCTCATATATTCCATGGGAATCAACAACACCACTAGATTAATATCAAACACTTAGGAGGGAAATCTAGCCAGTGTGGGACACAACTGAAGAAAAAACACTTTGTGCTTCACGATTCAGCTGATCCTAAGAATTGAGCCAATTCCTCCTGCTGAGGATCTGGCCTTTCATTTGAAGAGATGAATAGCAGAGAGTCAAATGGCTCATGGAGCTTTTCACTTGTAGGTCACCAATCAGAACCTCAGCGAGGTCAGTGACTGTTTTCGAGTTATTGTGGTATGCAAGCTTTTTATAGCATCCTTTGCAAAGCGGATTTATTGGTTTCAAATTAATTTCTATTGTATGCAGTTTTCACAACATGAAACCCTCCATTGTTACAGCTCAGTCACTGTTAACCCTTCACAAAGCTACACAAGAGAAACTGCTACCACTACCACCACCTGAACGGCCTGCCTTTTAAAATTGTACTTGAAGAAGCATCCTGACTGTGAACTGAGCCTGGATGACCTCAAAGAGCCTTTCCTAGCCTTGGATAGAGGCACAGCCATGAGAGGAAAGCTGTACTGCAGCTGCACACACTGTTCCTCACTCGTGCACAAATCGGGAAAGGCAGAGCACAGCTCTGCAGGCTTGTTCTTTACTCCCCACAGTGACTCTGCAGCCCTCACTGGGTCTACTCATGGAGAAAGATAAGTGCGTGTGCTGTCAGCATCATAGGCCTACTCTTTGCAGAAAGTACTTTCTGAAAGAAAAAACAACATAGGAGAAGCAAAAATGAACAACTATATCATTATCTAATGTGATGAGATCTCAGCAGAGATCATTTCAAAGATCCATATTGTTTACAGCAGCTGATGAGTCTAACAAGTGCTGAAGCTGTGCTCTCGCTTAAAGTGCTAACATATTTACAGTTTTCAATCCTGTCCTTAGCGCTTATCTGTCATTTCAAGATGAATGCTCCTTTTGTATGGCTAATTACTTACACGAATCTGCACTAGCTCAGAATCCCAGATTTGTTTCGCTTTTCCATTAGCAGCAATTTTGTACTTTGGAAATTGCTTAATACAGCAAATCTTAAAAAAAGCTAGTTTTTGTTCAAAGGTATTTCTTTGGCTGCGACAAGTATAGGATGGGAGGAGGGAAATTAAAATACTTTTATCTATCTGATGAAAGTCTTAATTTTACTACACAACTTTTCTAAAAATGCACTTACCCGTTGGTCTGCTCTGGCTTGGTTTTTGGTCCTAGATTCATTTGTGCAGATCTATATAAAATCAGACTAGATCAGTAACAGACTGCTTGATAAAATGCAGTTATCTCATACTCAACAATCTTTTCTCTATATATAATACGTGAAAAATTTGGTGGGATCCCATCCTGCCCCTTCCTCTTCTAATAAACGGTAGGATCATGTGCAACTGAAAAGCTGTCAGTCATTTCATTTTTAGAGGAATAGAAGGAATGCAGGCCATTCTACAAGTCAGTAACTTAACTAAAAAAAATACAACCCAGACATGCAAGAAAAAGGATACAGTTCTAACAAGGAGGTCTTATCCTGTTGAATGTTTTACATTACGTTCATTGGGTTACTGGCCTGTCACAAACCAGCTTCAAATGCAAATCAAAAAACACTCAGCAATGCAAGATGCATCTGTTGTTTCTGCTAATCCTGATTGCACTGCAGTCAAAAAAGGATAACATCTGTTTTTCAGAAGTCTCCAGCAAATGTCTTCAACTGCAGTTTAGAAGGCTCCATACTTGAGCAAAAGCAACACGCAGTCTCTCGGTTACGTGTTAGATACAGCATTAGATGTCTACAGCTACAAGCCTGTGAACGAAAATGCTGATCTTGAATTAGCCTTTGTTGTTCCTAAGGAATTGCCAATACAAACCATGAGTGAATTTGTGCTTTAAAGGATGTGGTCTCCCTTCGCTGCCCAAATATTTTCTAAAAACAAGAATTTTGCATGTGAAGTGCATTTCACTGTATATGTATAACACAACCTTTAAAAGTCATGAATGCTGTAAATATTAAAAATTGATATAAACTTCTGAGTTGTATTCATGTCATACTATATCAGCCATCTTTCATATTATATACATAGCAATGAAAATTCCCACACATAATAAACTGGTTGCAGTTCTAAAGTAAGCTTTTGTTTTCTTGTGCGGAAGTAAAAAGATTGTCCAATTACATGCAACTGGGTTGTCAGTCTACTGGCCATTCCATTCTTACTTATTTTAATCCACCAGAGCAACATCATTAGCATCACCATTCATTTTCTTGGCACTTTTCATTCTATCACCTTTAATGTAACTATAAAACCAGCCTATGAGGTACTTAAACATCACTAGATCTGCTTCACAAATCAGCTGGATGAAGAACAAAGTTAAACTTGCCCAAAGTCACAGACAGAGTCAGCGGCAAAGCTGGGAAAGTGGCTTATGTTAGATTTGAACTAGTACAGCTGATGAGTTTCACCCAATATATGCATTATCTCCCATTACCAGGCTGCTAATAAGAACTACATGGGAAAATACAGGGTTTTTTTCCTCTGCCACTACGAAATATTACACTACATTTTACATGGTATTTGTTTGATCTGTAAAGCCAGGCAATTCAGTTCTTATCTCAAGGACATTAAACAAGCTTGCTGATTTGAGGTGTCTAACATTTTTGGACATTCATATCTGTTCATACTTGAGGAGTTACAATACGAACAGGGTTGCTGGTAAACAAAGAAAAGCCCTTCTTCCTTAACCCTTACTGCTAATGCTGCAGAAAAAACCCAGCACGTGTGGGTGGAATATGTGCAAAAACCTCTCCAACCCTAAATCCTATTGCTGTGCTGCAGATATAAGGTATTATTTATCCATAGCACATTTTTCTGCTTCCTGAAGTCACAATCAAATGAGTGGCAAATGCCATCATTCGGAGAAATTGAGAAAGTTACTAAACATAGCAAAAAATGTGGATGGGAGGAAAATTAGGCAGGGAAGTTCAAAGGCAGCTAAATGAAATGCTCGTGTGAAACACATCCTGTGTGATTAGCCACTAGGGGGAACAAGAGTCATGCTGCTTAATTAAGGTGCAGTCACTTCTAGCAGTGGGCCCTGAGGGTTATCCTTGCCCGGGGAAGCTGACTGGGGTGTTTGAACACCTTCCCCTGTAAGCTTTTCTACCCTGTAAGCTTTTCTGACCTTCGGCTGTGTTTCACTTTCCCCTTTCAGGTCCGTATAGGCCTTGGCACAAGCAGGTAACGGGACCTCAAGAATTCATACACCTTTCATATTTTCTAGCTGCAATTAACTATTTTCACACCTGAAGCACTTGGTAAAAATATTTAAACAAAAACCTGGGAGCAGAAGGGAGGGGACCGAAACAATAAAAAGGGCAAAAAAGGCAAAGCTGTATTTTTCAGACAGTGTACACTTTGGTGTTATCTCTTTTAAAATAGAAGGGAAGAAAAATCACATGCAGCTCATATGCAAACTGTGTGAGAAATGTGAAGCAATGCTCTGCTGATATTGTTATACTGAGGTAGCGGTTGGGAGGGCTGGCAAGGGACCTGCATCCCCACTCGTGCCTGCTGACCTGCCTGACCTGCAACGACTGAAGCCGCATGAGAAAAATGAATGAGGCAAAAAGTCAAAGCCCTTCTCGGGTCACTTTTTCTCTGCTGCTGCTGAGGACACAGAGCTATTCAACAGCATGGCTGGGACTGAATCACAGACAAACAATCTTTTCTATTACCATAAAAATGACAAATAAGTAATAGTTACAGCCTGTAAACACAAGACTCAAATTAAATAGAGTTCTAAGTGGTACACTGTAACTGGAAGCAGGAACCTACTCCTATTAGAGCCGGCTCAGCCTAAAGAGTATCAGATGTTACTCGGGCCTTAGAAGGCCTGAGACATAAACTATGTGTGTAAGAGAAAAAGAAGTCAAATGACTCATGACAGAGTTTGTTTTAATATAAATGACTTTTTCTGTCTCTTTGCTTTTAGAGACTTGCCATTTTCAGATCTTGAACGGCTAACCTAGGCAGCTGGCTTCCTTAGCTGGTGTCCTTCATTTTGTGTATAAAATGCTGGCATTTACAAACTCATATTCCTCTGGCTAAGGGAGGGCAGTTTATTTTAGCACTGTGATCAATACCATCATAAATCTTTCCTCTTCCAGTCCAAGAACACTGGCACAGCGCAATCAGTGCTGTGTGGCTATGCTGTACCCATAAAACAGAGGATACACCACAACGCATTACTGAAGTCCTACAAGCCTTGAGAGTAGACCTGAGGGAGCAGCACTGAATGAGCCACAAGCCATGCCTTCCTCTTTGCTTTTTATTATGTGAGGACACAGGTAAGGGACTGCGATATGGAAAGAGCAGGCAAAAAGAGAGAGAGAACAGAAGAAGAGGAATAAGATGAAATAGGAGAAGAAAAGAAGAATCAACAGATGAGAAAAGAAAAAGTGGAAAAATTTAAACAAAAAGAGAGGCATGAACAAGAAGGCGGCAAGAATACAAGAGGAAAGAATGAACAGTATCAGAGTGGGAGTAGGGAGAGGGAGATGGTGGGGATATCGGGGATTTAGTGCCAAAAAGGAAAAGCCCCATTCTCCACCACACCTATCTTCTTTCTCATGTTTCTTTTATTCTCTTTCCGTGCCAGTCCTTTGGTTCTTCCCTGAGATGACTGGAACTTCCATGTCCAGAAAGCCACAAGCCTGGCATTTTGTGTCTTATGGCAAACGTGCTGGCTATCCAATGTTTCCGTAAGGGCAAAGTTATACAAAGCAAATGAAACCAAAGCTTGCTTAGTCTTCCTTTCATGCAATGCAAGAATCATCCCTTAGATGGGACTATTGCAAAATTAAACAACCTTACAACCACGACCAGTAAATAATGAGTAACGTGCTTGTATATACAAAGCTTGTATACCAACCAGTCAAAGAAAGTGAGGATAGCTCATCACAAAAAGACCCCATTTATCAGAAGGGCTTCAAACAGCTTAGCATCTTTAGGGCCATTACTCATCTCTTCCACCTAAGCTAAGTGCCAGCTTCCAACCTAGAGGCTAACACATATCCAGTTTATCTGCTGTAAGACACTCGAGCACTGCTTCCCCCAGTCTAGTCTAAAGATACAGGATTCAATATCTAAACTACTTAAAGTTAGCAGAAATTAGTGATTTCATGACAACAGATAGGAAGACACTAGTCTGGGAAAACTAGGCAAAAATCAAGTCTTACCAGACATTTTGAAAGCAAAAGGAATCTGACACGAGGCTGCTAGACTCAGCAATATTTTGCTGAATATATCCAAGGCATTTAACTCAGTTCTGAGCTACAGGGCTGGGCAATGAAGGGACCTTCCAAATGCGACACATTATCAACCTCCACCTCACGATTTCGGGAGGAAGAGGCTGGGCTTCGTGATGGTACAGCCCTCCACGCATACTCTTGTTGTGGAGAGATTCTTCAGAGGAGAAAATATTGATTAGAAACTGTTTTATTTTACAGAGTGCTTTCCCTTGGAGGGTCCCCTATGCTTCCAGAGCTCCAAAAGAAGTGACATGATGAGATCTAACCACTCCTCACTCTGCTTAGTGAGGAGTGCATTGCCACATCACTTTACTCTGTTCCTTGACAAAACAATGTGCTCCCATCAGAGCTTCCACACCCACACTCCTCCCTAAAACTTCTACCTGGTAAAGGACTATCTGGAAGCTGTGCAAAAAAGAGTAACTTATAGCAGGTGCTGACACAAACAGCCTCTACATGGGTCAAAATGTATTTATGTACTGAAGGTTAGTAATGCTCTGGTGAATGCAACCCCTAGGGGTACTACACATTGAGCACATCCCCTATAAATTATTCTTAGCTGAAAAGTGCACTTGTGAAAGTTGACAATCCAACTCACTTTTGCTGCTTATACACGTTTATAAGGCACAGCAAGATCTGGGCACAGCGGTTCTCCTTATTCATGTTCTTCTAGTGTTTTTCAACCCTCATCTGGAGGAGCATCTTTTGTGCAAAAATCTGCAACTTATGCTTTTCCATGCCCACTTGGTGGTTAGCCTTTCTGCCTAAATTTCCCTCAAGAGTGACAATCATGGTCTTGATAATCATTACGTGAACACTCGTCCCAATAAAAGCAAAACAGAGCCATGAAGCAATTTCATATGGATTCTCTGTACATGTCACTGTCCAATTTCTAGTGTCAAACTGCGCCTCAGAAATGTTTCAGCACAGTGGGTGTGAAAAGTTGCTTCAAAACAAGAAAGCAAACAAGGGTTGGGAATGGTTGTTACATATCTGTATCTAAGAAACCAAGTTAACAAGAAAGAACCTATGACTTAGCTGAACAAAGAAAGGAGAATGAGAATTGGATTCCAATTCTGAGGATGAGGAAAGCCAGTATGCTAATAAAGCAACTGCCTTCTATTGCTAATAAAACCAATAAAGGTTACAGGATCTCTCCTCTACCATTTCAGATCCACGATTATATGAAAGAGAATAAAGAAAAATGTCTTTACTGTTAACCACAATAAAATGAAACGTATTGGAAATGCCTAGATAGTAAAAAGAGTCTTGTTAAACTATACAGATAGGGCAAATTTTGAGAAACAACCCCCTCTAAACATCTTTAGGGGAAAGGACAACATAGTACATGTTAGTTATAAAACTTCTTCAAATATAGGGTGGCAAAAGTATGTCCTGGTGGTACAAACTACTGGCATCAAATCCCACAACTAAGTGTCCTTCAAAAAATTTATCACGAAAAAACCTCAAGCATTTCAGACAGCTAGTGCTGTGACTCTACATGCTTGTGCTTTGCCACAGAACAGCCTGATCCCCTGCGCTGACATAGCAAGAGTGCAAATCCCAGATGGAAAATTAATCTCACAATGTAGCCAGATTGAGTTTCCAGTTCTCCAGTGCATAACTTGAAGGTTGTTCTGCTCAGCTATTGAAGAGGTGAGGGCAGAGAGACTTTTAACTTGTTTGACATCCCCAACATCATTTAAGCAAGACATGCTCTGAAAAGGACTTTACTGGCTACTGACAGTTACAAAGGATCCATGGTATCCTCCTTTGTACTCTTCTTTGCTATAAAATATTGCTATCCCACTTTTTCCTGCTTAAATGGCCTGGACAGAAAGGGAGTTCAAGGTCCAAATGACTTCAGCTATCTCTCTGAGTATGTCGGCAAAATCTATCCTTAAAAAAGAAGATGGATCATAGTACATTTTAAAGACAGTATCTAGCTACTATAAAGACACATTTATGGTTTCCTCATATTTATGGTTTTCCTCAAGAAAAGGCAGGGCCAGGAAGCTAGAAAAACTGTAAGGTTGTGATACTATTCAACTTCTACAAGCTGATCTTAGTCTGCTTGAAAAAAAATCAACTAATTGTACATCTCCTTAGACAAGCTTCATCATGGTCATTTCATGGTTTGGTACAAAAATATGCAGCAGCAGAACCTGAACTATTCTAAGCAGCATATTTTCTCCTGCTTGCCAGGTCTTGGGCTTAACTGACAGATGAGAAGAATGCCATTGGTTTAGTAAGAGTCTCAACTTCTGCAGATTAACAAAACACTAAATCTTATTCTTTGCCAACATCAGCTGATGTGAGTTTATTAAAAGCTAAAAGGCATGACAATCTACAGACAGAAGATACTATATTTGCATACATATGGTTGCTTCTAATATGGTAATCAGGTATGTGCATGCAAGATACAGAACTCAGGTGAAGTCAATGGAGCTATGCCAATGCGCAAAGCCGGCTGCACCTTCAGCATAAAGACAGAGGATTAAAGAGATTTCTTCAGTCATTCGAGCATCTGAGAGGTCTTTATTACCTTTTCAGTCCGTCCTCATAAATGTAAAAAATACGTAATAAAACCTTTATCACCACTCTTAGACAGAATTAATAAACAGGTAAGTCACATTGATATCCCAACACACAGTGCCCCATCTCCTTCCACTGATGCCCAAATAAAAGGCCATGTTTCATTTTATTTCATTGGTGTGGTATTTCATTAAACCACCTACTTTTAGAAAAATAATACGGCCACATCTTTAAGTACTGGATTTCTGAGTCTGCTGCCTCCAACTTTAGTACTTCTGTGCCAAATACTCAACTAATGTAAATGGGTAGTTCTGTTATAGCCAATATATTACACTGACTTACTGCAGCTGCCTTTCCTTGTCATTAAAGAGTTACTGAGAAATTCCAAATCTGAACATTTGTCTACTGGATGATATTTAAAATGGAGCATGCTAAGTTTCCACAAAAGGACAGCACTTAACAAAAGACACAGCCTTTGTATCCTACTACCTGTAGCATCCACAGCTTGTTTCTGAATAGATAATAATATGAACCAATTGCAAGAGCTGTAATAGCCTTTATCATTTCAAGATGTGTCATCTACCAGTGAACTGTGTGTCAGATTCCTGTTTGGGCTCTGATCCAGTAAAGTACTTCAGCACACAGACAGTCCTGCTTATCTTCAGCTGAGCTTCTTGCCTACTTGAACGTTAGGTGATGTACCTAAGTGCTTGATTGGATCAGGGCACTGGCGTAAACTGGTGTCACGCCTCTGAAATCCTGGAGCAATACTGATTTACACTAACTGAGAATTTTGCATTATGATTGTGGACTAAGATCATCTGTCATTTCAGTACCTATATGACCTGCTACAACAAACTTTGACATTTTCTTAGACAAGTTTTTACCTGTAATAATTTCAAGTGATATAAAATGACTACAAATCATCTAATGTGACAATGAACCAAACACTACCGTACAGCATGTACTGATCTGATAATACATCAAATGTATGACAACATATAGCATTAGACATTGCACTCCACCAAGAACATTTAACAGCAACAGAATTATTTCTCTCAACTCCAATATAAAAGGCAGCCAGCAGGATGATATCAAATGATGGTAGCTCTGCTTCTCATAAAAGGACCTTGGGGACTCCAAGGAGATTTGTGTATCTGCACTTCAACAGCATAGCAATGTGGAAATGTTAAAGTTAGTAAAGCAAACAGTCCTCAAATGAGAAGGGCAACAGATGTCAACCGGTATCACATGTCAGTAAACAGCAACAAGACAGAGGGTACTTTTCTTAGCACTTTTGTGAAAGCATCGTGCTATCAGCTACAGCCACATCTCAGCTGTTTGACTCTCTAAGTGGTGGTGATGCTTGTATGTGTGATTTAACTCCCATCAAGAGAGGATTTGCAACCATATGGAAATATTGTCCACTGAAGTCAGCTGAAAGAAAGTAGAAATGCTGCTGTATATTTATTGCAGCTTGAAAAGTGGTGGTGGGGGGAATCACACTCTCAAACTGATTGAAAGCTCATTCTGTGCTTGGCAGAGACAGACAAGCATTTATATTTCTCAGCTTCAATACAGAAGGATCATCCTTAGGGCAAAAGAGTAGTTGTGATTCATCTGCTTTTTACCCTTACTGCAAAGACTTCTGACAGTAAGGCCAAAATATGCTAACTAAAAAGGCACTCTTTGTACCATAAACACTAGGCCACAAGGAACTGGACAGTGGCCATCAAATCACTGCCTTTTAATTTTTCTCTCTCATCTATATTTCTCTAAAGATTTCTGGTAAGAGGGCAGCTGACTCTATACAAAAGGCAGAGACATTGCCAGTATCTTGGTGGTTTCATGCATGCCATATTGAATCTAACTTTATTATGCAAGGAAAAAAACCCCAACCTTTCAATTAGGGAAAGATGTACTTCAGTGTCAAAACACCAAGGAAAGAGGTAAAGGGATAAAGTTCTACTGCTAAGTCACTGCTTTGAGTCCAGGCCTGGTTACTTGCAAATTTACTCCACAGTCATTGAGCATCTTAGCTGCTTACGTGGAAAACAGTTTGGTTCTCAGCAAGCAGTAGAGTCCACATGATGAACTGTCCATGACATCCCTTGATAACTTTGCTGCCAGTCAGAAGTGAGAGAACAACAAAAGAATGGACTGTGAAGATTCAGCTCTTTTCACCACTAGAATACTGTCTCTAATAGTACGTATATAAGCTATGCACTGAAATTTAAAGTCATTTTTTTACAGAGCACATGTCCTGTCAACTGAGACTGATGATATACACATCCAGGAAGGAATTTTTTTAAAAAATCACTTAGATGGAGAGGCCATACCCAGCCAAAACACTACTCAGAAAAGCAAAAGCTGTCACCCAGCCTTGCCCAGGGATGGTCTCTGCTAAACCCTGGGCTCAAACTGTACATGTACAAATTTGGAGCTTTTGAAGAAAAGGAAGGCAAGATCACAGCACCATAACACACTCTTGTGTACAGCATGGTGCCTAAGAACAACCACCTCCTTCCTCTGCCTTTCCAAAATCCTCTGATTAAAGGAACAGGAGAAAAAAAAAAAACAACATCCCAACACGGCAGGAAGGCCTTTACTAAAAGGTGCATTAATTGGGTAAGGCAAGCCAACGAAATGATTAATTTGCTGCTCTCCTTCAATATTATGTTTACACAAGTTGATTATAGCACTTAATTACTAATTCACCCTGCTCAAAAACAAGAGTGCTTTAAATTTTTAATGAGATGAGGGAAGGCAACATTCCCTAACTCAACAGGGAGAAGTCATTTTATTTCCTCTTTTGATTTCCCAAGTTATTACCATTTCTAAGGAAAAAACTATCCCCTCCCTGATCTTTCACTCGGTTCTTCCTTTTGAAAATATGGAAATCACCAAGACACTTGTATTAATTTCAATCCATGACCTGACAGGTAATGCTTTGGAAGAGGAATAGAGGATCAGGTCATCAACTGAAGCACGTCCATTGAAATAAGCAGAACGAAATTACACCAGACACTGCCCGATCCAGAAATGGAAATAGCCTAATGCCCTCCAGTTCTGTCAGCAGAAATGTTGAGTATGTCCCAGTACTATTTATGGGTGTTCTTATGAAATGTTGTCTGTTCACAATTGCCAGTTGGTCCATTACCAAGGTTGTAGACTGTTACACTAAAGAACTTCTTTACATTCATCACAGTCTGTAACATTTACATTGTTAGGAGGCGAATACACTGAATAACGCATGTTCTTCCTGGCTGATCTTTATAAACCTTGTGTTATCTGTGGGTTTTGTTATTTGATTTCATCCTCTATGCTATACCACCCAACAACTTCCTTAGATAACTGAGAGATGTCCATTAAATTAAGCATAATCAAGCAGTGCACAAACAAAATTCTTTCAAGTTCCTTTAGTACAGAGTTGTAAGTGAATCATTTCACCTGCACCATCATAACTTCAAATCCGTGTCTGCAATATATCTCCCTCTTAGTTATGGCCTCTATGTCCGCTACCTTGAAGGTGAGCCAGGTGACCTTGATCCACATAGCTTCTAGGGCTGCTTCCAGGGATGCAAATTGTACCTAAGGGGTACTTCACTTGCCCAGCTGCTACTGCTGCTAAATAATTCAGCCAATCCACATTAGGTAATTACCTACTACCACTTTCTATAGAATCTGGCAAATTTTTATATACCTCTAATCTGATTTATAAAAATAATGAAAAAGCTTTTCCCTATCTTTTTGCAGGATATACCACCAACTTGCGTAACAACCAAAACTAACAAAGAAAAGACTACACCTTCCTTAATAGCCAATTTTATACCTGAAAAATCTTGTAGTCAGGTAGACTCCAATTTCTAGCTCAATGTTTTACACCAAAAATGATTACAGAAAGCTGATTACAGAAAGTTACCAGTAAAATGTATTACAGCAAATCATACAAAGTTTCTTCTCTTCCATATGAGCCAGTAACAATGACCCACATTAAGACAGCAAATCCAAAACAAATCTGGTAATCTGGTTTCATACAGGTAATTTTATTAATTGCTTTAATAAGCAATTAAGAAATAGTCAGTGGGCTGCAGGATTTTATAAGGCAATAATCCTGTTCCCTGGTGTACAGCTTTGTCCCAAAGACTAGGTTATCCAAAAAAAAGAGCTGGATGACTGCCAAATCAAACAGCACCTTCTTCCCATTTTCAATTACATACAAGTGAGGCAGAGTAACGAGGATATACTGGAAACTTTGACATTTATTTATTGAACATTTTTACTGAGAAGGAATTGCTGGCTTGCTAAACCGGAAACTATATTTTTACTACAGAAACAATCACATAGAAAACCAGGATCCTGCTGCTCAGCATGAAAGGAATGGCTAGAACCAATAAATTGACCCATCTAAGCCAGCAATGTTAACATTATTTCATTCAATGCAGCACATATTTCAAAAATCCAAAAACCAAAAATACAGTGTACATTTCAAGAATCCTTACGTCATACTATTTTACACAGCACTGTCTTCTTTGACTCAGCCAGGCTGTGTTATGGTTCATAGGCACAACAATCAAAACATAACAAAACCACTAAAAGAAACAAGGTGTAGCATTTGTAGGGGCAAATGAAAAGATAACTCAAAGTGCAAGAAGAAATTAACAAGATTTTCTCGCCTTTCTGGAGATTCTAGAGACTAAATAACCAAAAGATGAAATGGGGAATAACTCACCACACTGCATGTTCTTTTTTCTTTTTGGATAGACCAATTGTTTTAATTCAGTTTTACCACAGAGGAGAAAAATGCAGAGAGAGTAAATGAAGAGGAAAATAGTGTAGTCAACATTCTTTGAAGCAACAACATATGGTGACCAGGCATGAGAGATGGAGGTTATAAATCTTTCCTTGATAGAATTACCTAAAGATGGAATTGCAGCTTCAAGGGGCTTGAGCTTTTAAAACCACACCAGAATCTAGCAAATTAACCTGCATGGTTACAAATTTTGCAATAACCTTCATTTCCAATGCTTCTTTGCTAAAGCTCAGCATACTGAGAATTTTGGTACTAATACAAATGTGGTCAATAGAAAGCATGAAAACCTTTACTCCACAAAACACTGAAAATAAGAATAAAAAGATATGACAATTAAGAATTAGAACAAAATGCTGCATCCTGCAAATAGTCACTGCTGCATTATGGAAAGGGAAAGGAGACAGGATGTACGTTGGTGCTTGTTTCTTTGTGAGAAGAAACTTATTTAGGGATATCAAAGGACAGAGGAAAAGCTCTTTAGTGTTCCAGCTACTATGGCCAATTGCCCAAGAAAGTGAAGGGTGGGAATCCTGTTGTCTCACGTACACTTCTGACTGGGTTCATCATACAGCGATATGTAGGTACATAAGCTGCCTGTCCTTGGAAAAGTGATCCTCCAAAATGTCTCTGAAGCAGACACTTTCCCATTTCCAAATCCCAATGATGGAGTGCCACAGGACTAAGCATCAGGATAGTACAGGAGTATGAGAGTAACACCAACCACCACATCCACATACTTTACCCCTAAGGAAATACCATCCAATTCTAATGCATTTCTTAATTGTATGCTAAATAAAGCCTAACTCTAACTACTATATAAGGTTACCATAGAGTTGGGTCTTCCCTAGATGACCCATCTTTTCTTTCCTCTATTGAAAAGTGATGCCCTGGTAGATTTTGAGGATCTTCTCTGTGTGTCCAGATTTTCTGAGTGAAGAGCAGACTGCCGGAGCAGTGGCTCTGACTGGGCTGCCCCATGCCCCAAAACCCCCACAGTGACAAAATGCACAAGCAGGTCAACTCCAGGATCTAATGCATGTTACATCCCCAAAGCATCAGATTTAGCATTCAGACACAAGAACAGCCCTCCTCCGTACACTCACCAGCTCCCTGAAGCATCCCTTACTGTGCACATACTACACAGCACACGTGCACAAACTTGCATACAAGATTCCCTGGCAGAAGCCTGGCAGCACTACTGCTATTGCTTATCACTAGTGGCTTTCACGTGTCTGTTCAGCAGTCAGTCCTTTTGTCAGCAGAGCATGTTAAAACCAGATTAAGATTATCAGAAGTGATTTTGAGCCAACCCATGAAAATCAGATGGCATTTAAACATTTTGATTTTGACATCGAGTGGAAATGTCCAAAAATGATTGAGAAACGTGACCAAAATCACTGGGACAAATACAGTAAAAATTCCCCTTCAAATAAACATAGACATAAGGAAAGAGGGTAAAAACCACACAATTTTCTCCATTACTATTAGGCTGAGCAAATGACGATCTTTGGAAAGCACAATAATTAAGCACAAACCATCTATTTAGAAGACAGATAATAACTTCTATTATTTGCAGAGTCTACAACAATGCCGAATACTTGCAGCAACACCTCTAAGTAAGGTTTGTTTTGGAAGATGTGGTAGAAAAATATATGTAAGAGAAGGCCGTGGAACTGCAATGCTAGATATGCATTTACATTCCCTCCTCCCCCAAAAGACATTTATGCACTTTCTTGTTTCTTGATTTCATGTAGCTGAATTCTTTAAAAAATATTTTTACATAATCTAAAATATTTGCTGCATGATACAACTGATGCTGCCATAGGTGGCACCTCTTCAACAACAATCTTCTGAACACACACTAAGCCAAAACACTTAGCGGGTGGTTTCTTCACACTGCAGAGATGTTGTGGCATCCTGGATAGGATTCAGGGCCTCACCTGGCTCCCAGTGATCACCACAGGCAGTATGATGGAAAGAAACATGCTACAAATGCCCAGTGGGATGTATAATAGCAGTAGTTTCCAAAGTACTGTCCCCTTTTCTGTTTCAGAGATATGCCAGGGAAGCCCATGGGCTTGACCTGTAATTCAGTGAAACAAAAGGAAACTGTCCTGCTGACTAGCAAAACCCTTGGAACCAGACCTTACACGAATAGCTGCTGAAGCACTGAAAAAGGCAGAGGCTGTGTTTGGGAAATCAAGACTCCTTATGCAGTGCTGAGGCATTGGGTTGAAATTTGTATTTATTCTTTTTCTTTATGTACTGGTATTAACTTATTTGATCTGAGCAAAGATGGGAAGGGAGCAAAAGGAGTCATCAAATCTGGCTCCCAACAGTCACAGGAAAGGACTTTGGAGATGTTTACTCCAGGGACACCCACAGAACCTGCACAGTACTTACGACAAGCCAAAACACATTCCCATAGCCAAAGAGGCAGGAACCTCCTGACATATCATAACAGCAAAAGAGTATACACTTTTAAAATTAAAAAGTCTGTGACATGACTGATTCAAAGGATCTAGTTTCACTGAAAAAGATTTCTGAAAGAGTGTGCTATGCAGACTGACATATATGTACATATGTATAAAATATACATATCTGTTCTGAAATTATTGGATATGCTTCTGAAATATTTTTATATGTAAGGGCAGGGTTAAAAACTAAAGATAAATGAATATACCAAAATTATATAACAACACATCACAGAAAATTTCACAGCATTAGATTTTTCTAATGGTTATGAAGACAGACTTAATAAAATCAGTTTTGAGATGTTCAGTTATTGCATAATAGTGCAAAACATCTTACACTTGGAATGATATATCTGCGTATTCGAAGGCAGAAGATTAACAGAAGAGTAAGAATTAAATATGAAGTCCTGTCACCAAAAGTTGCTACTGAAATTACCTTTCTCAAAACAAGTTCTCCTTACAACCACTAGAATTATTAAATACAGATATATATTGTACTATATATTTGTTGCAATGGGATTAACTTTAATGGAAAAATTCTTATGAAAGGAAACTGCTCTTCCTGCTGACCTAGACTATACTGTAGTATATTCACATTTGGAAAAACGCCAAACATGGCCCAGTTCCTCAGCTTATGTTGAGCTGTTCATTGATTCCAGTGGAACTGTGTCGATTTAACTAGGTTGAGAAGCTGACCCCCTATTCAGAAAATACATTCTGATAAGTTTTTGTGCAAAATTTCATCTACAAATATCTGTGCCTGATAGGCACCATAGGGACCATCTTGATAAATAATTTTATCCAAGTGGATGCAAGGTACTGTTTACTGTCCTTGTGTAGCATGAGGAGAGGACATGTCTTATAACAGTGGAACTGCCAGGTGGAAAAACAGGTATGATTTTGGGCATTCAGACCCTTCTTCAGGTTTCTGTATGCTACTGATTTTTATATAAATGAAGCTAAGTCATGCTTTGGCTGATCCACTGAACATAAAAGCCTTACTGCTACTTTTACAACTGTTAATGGACTGAAATAACACGAATAAACATGCAGTTCCATCCTCATTATTAACTCTGCATTCACTGTGGGCAAGACAAGAGGGATAGGTGTGTCATTTTTTACTGCATAAATAGTGCTATGTTGTTTCTTATGTTTAACATTCCTCAACACGAAGGAAGAAAAGTAGGACAAATATAACAGATGAAAGTGTGACCTTCTTGCAGGATCAGAGCCTTGCCAAATTCCCTTTTTTGTCTGTAAAATTACATGGCCTAACTTTATAGACAGCAGCTTCTACCTGCATGTCCCTACAGTCAAAAGACAAATGAATCTTCAATACACCTAAATAACATATAGAGTTAAAAAGAGGGTGGAGAGAAAGTGATGCTGGCTCTTGTCCGGCTGTGCAGAAGGTACAAACTTTTCCACTTGAATTACAGTCTGTGCATGGTGCCAAATGTCACAGTGTAAAATGCATTAAAACTGAAAAAAAAAAAAAAAAAAATCAGGTACTGCATACCTGTATAGATCCAAAATCCCCAGAAGCACAAGCTCCAAGAATAGCAGCACCCACCAAAACAGACTCCACTTCTTTGGACAGGACAACAGGCTTGCCTATACAAGAAAAAGCCATGCCTTTGTTAGGAAGAATATAGCAGTACTGCACTAGAGGCACTGTAAATAATCAAAGCAAAAAATACAAAGAAAAAAGGAATCAAAAAGGACTTGAAAAACCATGTTCACAACTCCGTTCAGAGCTATGATCTACTGTAGATTCATGTAAATCTCTCTGCTCTGTGGTTCCAGGCTCCAAGAAAAATGCAGAACTTAAATAAAACAATTTCAGCAAAATATTAATGCAGAACACAAAGCATACAAAGAACAAACCCCCAGATCTTTGACACTGGCTATTTATCTTGAAGGGCTTGGTATAAACCTGTTACCCACACCCTCCAAACCCACGTGCCTATTAAAAGTTGACCTCGAGGGGAAAACAGGGTGGTATCCTTTTTGTTTCTTTTGCAATGAACAAGAAGATTGTTTGTGTTTGTTTTTAAATATATAGCCAACAAAGGCAGTTTGGTTTTGCTGGAAGACATGAAAATATGAGTAGTAAACTTTCACAAGCTATGTACGAAATCATAAGAGAAATCTTGTCTTCAAAATTGTGCAAGATATTCAAAAACAAGATTAAAACACTGGAAAAACAAACAAACAAACTCAATATATATTCTGAAGTAGAATTAAAAATTATTGTTTTATCACCTATGGGTACTGTCATGAACATAATTTCCCTCGGTTCACACAAAGTTTTCCAAGACCTGTGTTATTAATGTAAAAACAGCAGGAAAAAGAGTAATAAACAAATAAAAATTGGCCTGCTTTCTTAGTTCTTCTTAAAAACCCTAAAACAATAGCATAACTCTAAATACTTTTCTAGCTATGCTTTAGATGTTCATCCTCATTAAGCCAATGAATTTAATATTCCTACAGTATTTGGCATGTGTCTAAATTTCCATTACTGAGATAATTTCATTCAATGAATGATGATGCAAACACTGTGGTGGGAGGAGGGCTTCCTTCTGTGAATAGCCTCAATGATATTATGCCCCAAAAAATGCTGCTCCTGAGAGCCAACTGTAAGATTAGAAGGAGCTGAAATTTGGAGGAAGATCTAAAGGGAGCCATGAACAACTCCTACAGAGGAAAAGGCAAATACACACTTTTCAAAATTAGAAATAAAATTATTAGTATCAGAAACAATTATTGATACAAAGTAAATTCACCTTGCACCCCAAGCATCCACTTATATTATGCTAACTTTGCACTGTTCCACCAATGCAAGGCTCCTTACAATCAACTTTCAATGACATAAAGGTGCCACAGTAGTCTTTATGCCATTTCTTCCTACAGTTAGCACAGGCAGAGTGATGGGGAAAGAAAGTGGATACAGTGAGACCTTGTTGTTTCGTTGCTGGAATGACTACTAACAGCGAACTGGTGTAATTACAGCATCCCTTAAATTTCTCTGACCAAACGAATCTACCTTAAAAACATTAGAGTAGGATCAGTCACCTGAGCATTCCTCTGGTTCAGATGGACCACAGCTCAGGACTTGGGTAAACTTGGAACAGCAAATCTCAAACTCAGGCTT
>WAAD01013669.1:0-32272 GCA_013389945.1 Fregata magnificens
CCGGGCCCCGTCCGGCGTCCCCCCGCCTCCCCCCGCAGGACGCCAGGACACCGGGCTGCCTCCGTCCAGGCAGGGCCCCGTCCCGCAGCTCGGGCTCCTCTGCCGCCGCCGGACCCTCTGGGGAAGCTCCAGGTTGCGGTGACAAGAGTTCAGACAGACAGTCAGAAAACAGAATGTGAAGTATTTTTTTTTATATACAGAATACAGGAAAGTTTCTGTAAAGTCTAAAACGTTACAATTACTATGTACAGTGGAACTAGCTGTTCTGCTGCGGGGAGGTGGCATATAAACAAAAGAGACAGACAGGTTACGACAAACGATCTGCTACAATAGACAATTTGAGGAACGTCATACCACATGTAGCACTGTACACAGCTTTAAAACATTGAAAAATGCCATCACTGATGTATTTACACAGAATCCAACACTTTTCCTTATTTGAAATAAAAATAGGATGGACACCAGGAAAAGAACTCGTTTCTCACTGCCCATAATACACAGTAGCTACTTGTAGTGCAACCATAGCAGGGAGGGATGGGAAAAATAACTGTGGGAAGAAGAGCGCTTCTTTACATTAAATAAAACAATGATATTGTATAGATTTGCTGTATGAAAACTGTATTTCTCTTTTAATATAAAACTATTGTCACTGGCACAAAATAGAACAAGTTTCTGATTATTTTACAACTGCATGGGAACTATCTGTCAGAGAGAGTCCTCGAGTCAGACAGCGGTCGCCCCTCGCTCTGACGCGTCCTGCTCTCACTGCAGTTTTCCTTTTAAAATGAAATGTATAGTACAAATATATGTGCAAATGCCCCTAAAACTTGAGCAAAAAAGAAAAATTAAAAAAAGTTAAACGTTCTTCATTTCATGCAAACGGCGTGTGAACAGTCTCTGGGCCGACATAGAAAAATCCCACCTCGGTCTGTACATTTTTGCATTGCAAGAGTCTGAGGGCGTCTTCCTTACTCCAAAGCTCTCCTCCTAAAATTCCTAGGGAACTGAGTTGGACCGCAGCACGGGCACCTGGTGGGGTTTCAGAGAAAGCTTCTCCTCCAAGTCCATGTCTTGTACTAAGGCAGCGTCCCCCTTGGGCTGTTTGGTCGCAAATTCGGTAATGCTGAAAACAAACTGCAGGCAGCCCAGCTTGATGTAACTGCCGTGGTGGAGCAGGGCTGTCCCCTCCCAGCCGGCCCCGCTGCCCCCTATTAAGCTGGAGCTGCTGGCTTTGCAGTTACAGGGTTTCCGATGCTGCCCTTGTGCCTGTGAATTCATCACAGCGGCTTCTTCATGCGGCTCCTCTTCTTGTTTTCTGCTTTTATGTCGTTCTGGAAAAGAAAAAAAAAAAACCCAAACATTAAGATTTGGGCAGGCCAGCGGCAGCTTGTTTTCATCAACAGGGGCTACTGCCGAGGTGCCTCGTAAGATCCTCCAGCCATGAGGCATTTCAGTCGTCTGCAGTGAGCGGCTGATAAAAGGGAAACGGAAATCTCCCTGCAGCTCCAGAGAGGTAGAGGCATTTACACATCTATTTCGGTAGCCAAAAAAAGAAGCAGCCGACCAGGTGGAGAGCAGGAGTAAGCCATGCCGGGATGGGATGCCTGTAGCACAGCCCAGACCGCTTACTCACAGCCTGGGAGGGGAGGACGCACATGGGGAAACCCCTCAGTCCAGCTCTGAACCGGAGTTCATCAGCCAGGGCTGATGTCAGGCAGGGCTGGAGCTCGCTTAGCTCCAGCACCGGAGGCAGGAGCAGAGTTAACAGCAGAGCACTCGGCAGGCTGAGGCACTCCCCAAGCCCGCAGAGGAAGGTCTTGGGTAACCCAGGCTGAGGCCCGAGGAGAGGCTCCCCCTTTTTGCAAGAGGTGCACCAACCGCTGCAGAACAAGGGGCACCACCAAGGAATCGATTTGCGCCCGCTCCTGTCCCCCTCCAACAGCTCCCTGTGGCGTTACGTGGGGCTGACGCTGTCTCAACACTCACTTATCACACTCTGCACTTTGGCAACAATACTGCTGGGAGGAGTGGGCGTCATCTTCTCCGAGAAGTCACACGAATACAGAACGTTGTCCACGGTCGTCCCATGCTCACTGTAGTTCAACAGCTCATAATGTTTCGTATTCTGGAAAAAAGGGAATCGAGACGTCACGTCAGAAGGGCTTCGGCCCGTGTACCCCTTTGGAGCACTGAAACACAACCCCTCTCTCCTTACCGCTGTTGATGGTTAGGTAAGAGCGGTTAAATATCCTCCAGCTTCAGAGACCACCAACCCAAACCTCGTGCATGGCTCGTGCTCACAGAACAGCCGGCTTTCCAGCAAGAGCTGCTTCCCAGGCTGCTTCCCGGCAGGGAAGGAGGGCCAAAGCAGCTTTCAAGAGAAGTGCGGTTTACCTACTGCACTTGGACCAACAGATCTTTTGGAAACAGGGATTCAAGCTGATTCTCACAAAGCAAGCACACCGTTTTAACAGGCCCACTAGATGCAAACTTAGCCCAAGACCTGTGCCTAGCAGGAAAGGGTGTGCTCTGGAAAGCAGACACAAGATGGCAAGAGGGATCGGTGTGCTGCAGCAGACACAAGATAGGGACAGTCTGGGATTTACAGGCCTTTTGCAGACACTGAAATGCCAGGAGACGTTACTGTGACGCACGGCATTACACAAGCAGCGTCACGCTCAACTGAGCTTTGCAGAGGATGTTGACAGAGCGGAGGAGATTTCAGGTTAGCTCACCGGAATCATCTGAGGGCTGAAGACCTTGTTCCCCAGGGACTACAGAGCTTTAATCGAGTTACAAAAACTCCCCATACGCAGGGGAGTAAATTTTCAAGTAACCTGCTAGACTGCAGAGACCAAGGCCAAGCACGAGCTGCCAAATGGGCAGAAGCAGAAACAGCAGACAGAGCTAAGGAGGGGGAATTCTCCCTCCAGAGCGACCATAGCCATAGGTGGCCTGCTGGAGTATGGAAGAAGTTCAGCGCCTAGAGCCTGATTTAGGATTGACCACTGTGAGGAGATGCTTCAGCAGAGATTTAAGGTCTGGATCCCATTACCGGGTGTGTTCTGTAGCTTGTAGTGCACTGGAGGAATGGGTAAAGCCGGCTGTGGGTTAATCCTGGATCCTGCTCAGTAGCTGGTTGACAAATGGTGACATAAAAGACTATCTTGCTTCAAAGACTGTTTCCTTGCTAAGAGACATCTCCAGCAGCGCTTTTATTGGCAGACCCACCAGCCTATTTACTTGAAGAACAAACTAATCTCTGGACTGTAGTAAAGGAGCAACTGTAGACCTCTGTGTATGCCGAGAGCTTAACTGAAATTTTAGTTAAATAAATAATTTATACAGAGTACTGCAGATGGCATGAACTCTTTGCACCACCATCACACCTGAAAGCAAGAGACTCGGAGCAGTTCCCTGTTTTATTGCAGCTGAGGTTCAACGTTGACACATGAAGTTTAGCTTTTATTAACAACGCAGCCGGATCAAAAAGTATCAAACCGTTTCTATGACTTTTTCTTTCCCTAGACACCAGCAGTGACAATGCTTACTTGTGGTCAGCCTTTGTCCACAAGCAGTTAGCTCAGAGAAATCATGCTGGCAGAGCTCTGTGCTTCAGAAGAGGGTTTGACAGAAAACGCTGACGCAGCCTCCACTGGAGTGAAACCATTCACGGCCCTGGCTCTTACTTTGTAGTCCACAAAGGAGCACCACACAAAGACAACCTGCTGCCTGCATCTCCAGCTCCTACTGCCATGCATGCCAAATAATAAAAATATAAAAAAACCTCCTTGCACTCAGGCACTCACCTCATCATAGAATATGCAGGCATGTTTGCCAGACACATAGTTACAGTGACCATAGCTTGTAAGGCACACATCCATATCAGCTCCTGTCATGGGGACGACAAAACAGGCTCAGTTCATTTCAGAAAAAACTGTCAGGCAGCGGAGAACAACAGACAGAATTAAACTTCAATTAGCAAAACAACAGGGGAGCAACTGCCTTTGTCCGCCCTCCCAGGACTGCATGAATAATGCCGCGATAAGCCACCGAACAAAGTTTCAGTGGGGGAAGGGAAGGCTAGCAGCTCCATGAAGGTTGAAAAGCATTTCACAGTTACAGGGTCTACCCAGAGCACCAGACGAATCAAAGCAGAAAGAAAGGAAACCTGCAAGCAAACTGTAACTCTTCCCTCCATCAGTCAGGCATTAAATCTCCAGGACAGCCATTCCGCTAATTTTGATACCAGCCAGGTTACAAAGGTGGAACCCCACAAAGATTCAAGCAGACGGGGAATTTCCACCTTTCTTGGTAGCGAAGAATCCCCGTACAAGCGGCCACAACGGGTCTGTTTTCTTCGACGCCCACTTGGCAAACACTTAGGGAGGGTCAGGGAGAACCACCCTGATTCTGAAAGGTCAGGGCAGGAAAACACTACTCACCTGTCCCGATGTAGAGGGTTCGATAGCACATATTGACTGCACCCCCTAAGCCCATCAGAGGATAGAACACCGCCCGGGCTTGCACTTCCTTTCTTTGCGCTGCGAGATAAAAAGAAATTACTTGAACAATGTTATCAGCTAAGAAGGCTCCTTGACCCCAGTGCCCCCAGTGCTAGACTCTCCAGAAAGCACAGATCCTAAGGAGGATGCAGTCAGCTTTGGCCTAAACTCCCAATTCCCAACCCTCTAGGAATGTTTGTGCATTAAATATCTTTTTGCCAGTCATCAGAGAAAATTGCTCTCTTCAGTAACCTGCACAAGCCATGCAATTGGGGGAACGTTAACACCCAGCGTGCACAATGGAGCCACACTGAGGAAAACACAAGCCTCCTACCACTAGCTTCTTTCTTAATCTCTTCCACTCTGGGTAATCAAAGAGCTGAGTCTTGCTGTCAAGGAGCCACTTAAAAAAAAAAAATTGGTGCTGGTGAATGTCACCAACTTAACAGCTGCGATTTCATTTCTAGTGAAGCTGCAGGAAAAACACACGGGTTGAAGAGGGCTTGGGCCAGGGACCAACCCAGCTCCCAGGACAGGATGATTTACCGAGCGGACTCCTTCACCCTCAGGTTGGTCCCTATGGCACACTCGACAACGGCTGGTCCAGGGCTGAGCCTCCAGAGCAGCTCCCTGGCAGACAAGTTCAAATCACACATTCTCACGTGCCCACATTAACTGGACAGAAAATCATCTTCTGTGGGACAGATATCAAACTCTGGTGGACCACACAGGCCTAGCCAGGATCTCAGCAGCTGTCTTTTGGAGATAAGCCCCTTATACGCACAGAGTTTATGCCTCTCCTGATACTACATCTGCGTGACAGTTTCACACCAAGAGTGTGAAATCAAAGAACAGAACATGAGGATTATGAGAGATTGTGTGCAGAGCCACCTACGTCAAGAACATTGGCCACACTGAGCGGCATTGCTGGACGTGCAGCACTCAACGCAGCTGAAACATGCAGGTTCCCACCTCTGCCCAGCACAAGTCCTCTCAGCTGCCTGGCTCTGCTCTCTCAACGGGGCTCACTACAGGCTTTGGATCTAATATTTCATCAGCAATGCTAAACAGTCAGCTGGATGCATCATTCCTGCCCAAAAAGGGTGATGGGTTAAGACAGCATCAATCTGCCTTTTGAAAGGCAGACTGCTGAAGAATTTCCAGAACTCCTCTGTTACGAGCAGCACAGGAACGCAGCTCGTATCACAGCCTGGTGCTGTGTCCTACAACAGTGTTCAAAAGACTGACAAAGCATTTAGAGAATGCTGTGATGCTACAGCAGCAAGCAAGGTTACTGACTGCTAGCAGACTTCCAAAGATCTTATCTTGGATATTTACCCCCAGGCCTAGCAGAGCGGGAGCAGACAACTGCTCCCACAACAAGGCTGTCCAGTTAGTGCTTGGAAGCAGATTGACTGGCTGCACGCAGAGGAACGTGAAGCCACGTTCGCCCTGCAGCTTTAGGTGTTAGCATGCAGATACCAGCGACCATGAACAAAGCCAGTGCTGAACTTGGGAATCTGGAGATTTCCAACAGAAGCGCAAGTTGTTTTCCATTATTTGCATTAGTTGCATTTAGTGTTTCAGCTTGACAGTGATATTATTCTGAACGGGCAATGACAACGTCACGCATATATTCTGTGCCCCCATTCCTCCTGTTCGTGTGCTTGTCTCGCAAGCAACTCCTCCAGAAAGAGAGAGCAGGAATTCACGTATTTCTCTTGCCCATCTCAAAGGTGAGGACAAAAAACCCCCCCAAAAAACCCAACCCTTCCCATCTCTTGCTAATTCTAAGATGAACAAAACACAACTTCACTAAAGATTTCCAGCAGAAAATCAGAAGTTACTGAAGGTGTTTTCATTGCCATAATTTGTAAATAATTAAGTAGAGGGACCCGAAGGAGCTTCTGGCCAGTGGATATCCAGAGCAGGGGATGAGAGGAAAGAAACGTGAAAGGCAGCATCAGACAGATACCAGAAGAAGAGGGAGATCTCCTTCAATGAATAGGCAAGGGAGTGCCACAAAGCTACGGCTCAACATAAACCGACTATTCTAGGGCTGCTCTTACCTTCAATGTGGTTTCCCACAGGAGATTGCTGATGGGAACTGACACTGCTTGCTAGAGACTGAGCTTTGGAAGGAAAGAGCTGATGTATTCTCTGCAAGGCCAGAAACTTGATCAGCTGCTCATCCAGCATATTTATCTCAATCTCTGTTAACAAACAAAAAGCAGTTAGTAAGTTATTCATGGAAAGGGTGCAATCTCAGCTGCAATGGATTTAACTGTCCCACTTTCAAACTCGCCATTTGCTTCAACAGCAAAGACTTGACAAATTTTGCAATATCAAGAATCTTACATAGAGGTTATCTATTACTTCATATCATCTCCTGTGAGCAGTGCGCGAGGAGAGTGCCAGCAACGGCCAGGGAGCTACAATTCAGGCAGCAAGCAAAGTTTAGGGGAACCAGGACCGATAAGTTGAAGATGTGCCGGTTTGGCCCAGAATCAACAGGTCTGCAGAGGCGGACATCGCGCCCCTTTGGGCAGCAGGTCGGGTCCTTCTTGCGCAGCTTCATTATCTAGTTAGAAAGTCTAACACTACATTACAGAGGAAAGCTGTAACCACCTTTGAAGCTGCTACAGGCTCGTTCTTGAGTCAGGTGCTTTCGTAGCAGGGTCAATTAAATCAAACAGGGCAATTCAGACAATATCCTTAACGAGCTTTAAAGCAGATCTGTTGCTGATAGCTTTGAAGCATTTATATTTGTAAAGCCCTACAGAGGTCTGCTTTCTGGCAGCAAGCAGGCCGGCTAACCTCTTCTTCCAAGAGCTTTCTCCACATCAACGACAGTTAAAACAGCAAGCAGAAGCAGCAGAGCTGTAACGGCCTTTCCCAATAGCAGAGAGGTAGTCTGGGCAGGCTGAGCAGTCGGGGTTCACCCAAGAAACGAGGGTCACACTGGCAACGCCAGAAAGGCTGTTCTTCAGATGTAGAAGGCGTCTCTGGCAACAGCCTCGCTATGCTACTGATGATTGCTGTTCAGCAATCTCCTCCTCCTGAAGTCACTCCACTAAGGTCTGGCATTTCTTGCCAAGTGCAACAAAAGGAAAATAAAAAATGGGCCAGTCTAGGAGAAGACTGACAGATGCAGAAATAAATCAGAAAATTAACTGACCCCTTAGAGCATCACCACTCAGGTCACTGCTCGACTACAAGGTCTATTGTTGCTGGACTTAACGCCCGTTGGGAGCAGCCCTGGATTGCAGCTAGCACCACAACATGGCAGGGCTGCAGGTTTCTGCCTGTGAATTCCACCTGGAAAGCAGCCTGTGCAATAGCTTTGTGATCGTTCCCCAGAAAAGCTTCAGGCAGAAACGATTCATTGGCCTTGCTGCCTTGGCAACACTACAAGTAGGGAAACATGTGACATATTTAAGGTAATGTATACCCAGCCCCGCCCTCACCTGACTGCAACCCTTCTTTATCTCTGGAACTTTTCCTCAAGCAGGGACCGAATGCACTAGGGAAGCAAACACACAGGGCTAGCAGAGACCGATAATGAACTAAATACTCACCGCCGTCCATAAAAGCTTTCAGGGAACTGGTGAGGTCCAACATAGCTGCAGAGTTTGACGTGAGCGATGAGGGTAGAGTTAAAGCGCTTCCTATGGATAAGGTGCTGGGACTGACCTTACCATCTACAGAGAAAGATGGTGCAGAGAAGATATGTCACTGTGACGTTCATGAGACAGGCACCCAGCCCTCAGGCTGCACTTCGCTTCCAAGCTGCTCGGAATGACTAATTTTGCTCATAGTCGTGCTTTGAAAAAGGCCTGACTGAGAGGCTGTTAGCTTTCTTCTGCTCACAGAAGGACTAGTGTGCACCTCCAACACAAAGGCAACTGCCGGCTTCTGCCTCTCACCTCCAGTTGTCGGAGGAACTCCAGACCTATACATTTAAGCTCCTACTCCCTGTTCGAAGCAGCAGCAATGACAGACTGTAAGCGATGTCCTACAGAGACTGGAAAGATGAGCACCAAGACCCCAGGAGCTTGAAGAGCTTACTAAACCTAGAGACATTTGCCAAGTAGCTTGTCTAGGTCTGAACATGCACAAAAAGTACAATTGCCCCATTTTTATTTCTGCACGATTATCAAGTCTGGGGTGTACTTCACTGTCTAGTAAGAATGTGACAGTCATAAGCACGTTTTATTATTTACAAAATAAAATCCTACTGCTTTGGCAGTGACCACACAGCTGAAAGAGGCAACGGCAAATGCCAGGAAACAAAATCCCTTTAACCTGTTGTTGATACCAGATCTTCTTGAGTTGGTTTGCTTAGAACTACTATAAGCCTGAAATTTATGGCAAAAAAAAAAAAAAAGGTCACGAATGATTTGTATTTTTGTACTCGGCAACAAAATTTGCACACCGTAATTTAAGATTTGTTATAAATATATGTATGCATTGTGTTAGATGGAAAATCTAAATATTTACACCCTTCCCAAGAGACACTGCACCAAAATGATGTTTTAATCTGCATTTTGTAGAACGCAAGCTTTGCACCAAAAGCAATTATTTAACATCTTAAGTAACTGCAAAATTACGTAGGGTTTGCAGTGCTCTTGAAACCACAAGCAAGAAGTTTTCTGTAGTATGGTCTCATTTCCTCTACCAAAACTTCTCCCAGTCTTGGATTTCTAAGCAGGGCACGGTCAAACTAGCAGCCTCAGAGTAACCAAGTTTGTTCAGCAATAAGCAAGGAGGCCAAGTACTCTGGGGACTGCTTCCAAACACGAGGTAAAGCTCAGAAGTTACTCATTAAGGAATTTAAAAAAGAATAATAAAAAGATGTCGCCTCTGTTGCGTGCAATCACCAGATCTGAGCCACTCCACACAAGCCTGGAACTGCAAGAGAAGTGACAGACAGCTCTGTTGCACACTTTTCGGCGACTGCTTCAACCCAACCCGCACAAAGGGTTTACTAGTTTGAGTGTTGAGCTGGTGTGGGGAAAGGGAAGAGAAGGAGAATGCTTTAAGTGAAAGCTTATTCTAGCAAAGTTTGAGTTACAGGCTGTTACTCTGACTTCAACAGCTATCAACATCTCTGACTTGATGTTTTTATACTAAAGAATGGGTACGTACACTTTAACAGCAAGGGTTTTCGGTACAACTCGGGACAGAGGTGGTATATCCAAGTCCATAACTACCCTGTATTAACAGCCTAGCAGATACTAAACAGACTACAGCTTCCCAAGCTAACATTTCACTAACATCAACGCTGTGCCGCTGAAGACTTCAAACACATCTGTACTAGTGGACACAACCATCGCCACAACAGTTACCATATACAGAGATCACTGGATCAGATGCCAGAGAGCTGCTCTTGTGAGAAGGACTACCTCGCAATCAAACTAGTGCTTTAAAACAAATCGGTAGTTTTAAAGCAGCGTTGGAGGGGCCAGTTGTTGAAACAGTGAGACAGCAGCCAATTGATTTAAAACTACTGTTGCTTTCCAGAATTAAGCTGATCTACTATCCTGCTTCTCAGGAAAGAGTTCCCCTCTCAGGTATATGCCAGCAAAAATACATCCCGTGGCTCCCATGAAGGGACCTAAGACAGAGGAGACTTGAGAAACTTCTCCCGGCTCTCCACAGAAAGCCCAGTTCCCAGTTAAATGAGGGCATGCTGCTAGAGCCTTGAGGTTCCAGATAAAATTTAGCCTGAACGCTTTCTCAGCCCCGGGGGGCCAAGATCAGCTCTTCGGCACATACCTGGAGGTGGTGCTGGTGAACAGAATCTGTTTGTGGACCCAACAGCAGAGATCCCATCTCCTGCAGCCTGCGGAGGGGTGAGAGCCCTCGTGGCAGTCAGAGGGGAGCCCATAGATCGCAGGTCTGCTGTCAGCGGCGGTCCTATCTGTGTCTGCACGTTCTTTCTTTGCAAAGTGCTGGTGGTCTCCAGGCTGGCACAGGAGCTCGATATGGATGTAGGCATACTTGTGACTGGCACAGAACCCCTTTGTGCACAAGAAACGGGTCCTGCTACGTTCTCAGTTTTGACAATGGTTCCAATAGTGTGATTCAGAAGTCCACAAGTCGCTGGGGGCGTGAGGGGCCGAGGCCACGTTTGCCGATGAGACAAAACAGGTATTGTGTTACCAGATCCGATTAGTCTCTGGGAGTCAGTCAACTGTGCTGAAGATTCAGACGAAACGCCATAGAAATGAGGACCATTTACTTTAATGTCAGAGGCTGTTGGCCCATTCGAAGTCCCGCAAGAAGACACCTTCTTGGATTTATCTATACAAGAGCTGCAGTTGACATCTTCCTGTGACAAAGTCTGCTGGGATTGCGAGGAGCTCAAGGAATTCTGGGTGGTAATCCCTGAGGTGCAGGATGACATGGAATAGAGGGAAGGTGTGGGTGCCTTGTCAGCTGCCTGGTAAGGGTTGGTGAGCGAGCCGTCTGCCACAATAACAGGCTTAATATCAGCCTTCTCTGTTTGTTCAGAGTCCCAAAGCGAAGTCATCTGCTTAGCAGATAAATGTTTCAATATGCTGCACTGGAGCGCAACAACACTACAGAGCCACTGGGAGGAAGAAAAAAAGTGCAGGTTAGCTCCACAGGCAGACAGCGCTCCAAACCTCAACAGTTACTCCATCGTTCACCCAGCTCGAAGAAATTCAGCTGCCTCACTGTGCTGCTGACCGCTCTGATGCGGCCTGGAACTACAGCATCTACTCTGATGCTCATCTAGAATCAGGGGAAAACTTTGTCCAGAGGTACAAAAGTGCAACCAAAATTAGGTACTGTTTATCTCCGTGCCGGGGACAGTACACAGAGGAGCTGAGATTAAAGGAGGGAGAAGGCAGCAGACGCACTTCCTCACCCCCAAACTCTTCCCGCTCTTCACCTGTTAAGTGTTGGAACTCTCCAGCTAGTTACAAACATATCTTTCACTAATACGGGCTTCTATCCAAACACAATCCTCCAACTTACTTGGTAGCACACTGGAAAGAAATGCTGATCTACCTCGCGCTATAGGGAACCACCTGCCAAAGCTGGGGTGGAGAGCACCTTTCCTTTTACACAAGGTAGAGGAAGACGAAAAGATTTATTTGAAGTTTTAAGCTCCATGGTGAATGTGCACCTGCCACATAGAAGAACCCCACCTGAGCTAATAGGAGGACTTGACTACACCACTGATTGCAGAGCAACATGCCTTCATGTTGTGGAATCTGGCAAGAAGTTTCATACAAGACTTAAACACTCATTTGCCCTTGATTTAAAAGTCCAATTCTATCAGCAATAAAAAGCAGCCCAGAAATGCGACGTTAACATACAAATAAACGTGCCAGAGAGCAGCCTTACATAATCAAAGTGGAAAGTATTTCCCCTCAGCCAGGAAAGAAAAATGGCATCTAGACAGAAAGCCCTTGACTCCACTCTTAAGGCCAGAAGACTATTTCACCACTTCCCTGAAGCTTCAAATGAGGAGTTTTACATTTCATCTGGAAAGCCAAAATGAAGTTTTAATGGACAAGGGTGTCAGAGACAAGACAAGCTATCACCTTCAGACATGATTTTGAGACTGGTTTCCTAGACAACTGCTCTGATCACGACTGAAATGGAAGAGATTTTTGTACCAAAGCAACTACAGACAGAGAGTCTAAGCGTTTGACTTAATTTACCTCCTGTTGTTCTGTCTGGCTGGCTAAGTGCTCAGTGTTCAAAAGGTGCTTCTGCAAGGGTTCCTCAGGGATCCCGTTACAGATCAGCTCGCCATCTCTAATTGACGCAGGCGCAAGTAACGGGGGTGGAAGCCGGTATTGGGACTTTATAGCATCAGGAACCTACATAGAGAAAGAAGATCACAGATGAGAACAATTACTCAAGAATGACTAGTTAAACAAAGTGCCTAACCAGCACTATGCTTTGTGTTTGCTGCTTTCTGACCCAAAGGAACCCTGCAGACGATACATGAGAAGTTTCAAGGACTGAGTATTTTAAATTGACGCAGCCACACTGAAATTAATAGGCTTTATTCCCCTAGGTCAGGCATTACTTCAGCACAACGTGGTGGCTACAGCATAAGAGAAGTCACACAAAAAAAGGCCAAGTAAGAAGGGAAACCTGTATGGCATTTTTCAGGCATTCTGGCAGCAAATACTCTTCGGGGTTTAACACAGAACATGCAGCAGCCCCAATTCTGACTGTAGGGCCGCCTTCAGGAGGTTTAGTGTGGTACTTTCTATCCTTGTGCTAGCTTCAAAGGCTTACTTCTAATAGCTGAGCCTTATGGTTGGCAGAAAAAGAACTTCTTAAATCCTACACATAGTGAAAAGTAACTGCTGGCTTCCAGACTTCTCACCAACGCATTAATTCAGACCCCACCCTCTTCCTCCTGCCCCAAGAGGCTATCCCCACAGGGCACGCTGATTTCCCTTCCAAACTAGAATACATATGCAGGGAGCTTCACTGACACCTACTTGTTTACACGTACCTTCAAACCTTTTCTCTTCACTGATTGAAGAACTCTGCGATTCGGAGGATGTTTCTTATGGATTCGGTTTAAGAAATCCACTTTGACAACGTGCTGAGATATGGTGTCCTGGAACCGGTCAAATACTCGGCACCGATTACTCAGGGTCAAGTTCTTCTGGTTCAGCTGGGTGATCAGATAATGCCACAGGAGTTAGGGATCTGCGGGTCACTCTAATGTACCCTAAGACTTTCATAACGCCTCGTAGCACTGGCAGTACAGCATCAGCTCAACTTTAGACTATTTGTTTCCTGCAGCACTAACCATTTCTGTTAAAGGGCACATTGCTGGAGATGAATACAAAAGCATTTAGAGGCCTACCAAGCAGCATCAATGCTCTCAGAAGCAGTTTGTCTGGGCACAATCCCTTTGTTTCAGCCCCCTGTTTCCCGAGTATTTAAGTCTCAAGTACACTGCTTTTCCACAAATGAAAACTCCCTCTTGGAATGAAAGTTTTTTGGGTTAAGCATGCAAAGAATTACTTCCCCTATTTGTAGCACTGTGCTGCTTTGTATCACAGTTCTGGAAGCTCATCTAGATCTTAACGAGTCCAGTCTGAAAACTAGACAAGCTGTCAGAGCGCCACAATCTGAGCTGTCAGCTTCAGTTACAGGAAGGAGTTCCCCCATCTTTATATTTTATTGCAGATAGCAGCATCATATTCCTTTGGAGAGCACGTTGCTTGCAGCAGGAGCTTTACAAGCGTTACAGGGAGCAATAAGAGCTCAGAAGCTGTTTTACATTTGTTGTACTTTGTCCTTTAATGGACCTGCCAGGTTCCACTCCAGCATCCGGTTACCATACTGCAATCATAGTCCTGCTTACCACCACATGTTCTATGTGATTTGGGCACATCCATCTACCCAGAGGCATGGCAGTAAGCGGTGGCTCCAGACAATCCATGTGGAACAGGAGTGGGCAATAATCACACTGAATTAGAGGTGCCACTCTGCAACTCCTGCAAAGAGAGCGCCGTATCTTATTTCTCATACAGAATGTAGGGTATAAACCAAACACACAGGCAAGCTTGGCTAACCACTTTAGCTTATCTTTGCCCACCCATTCCCCTACACTACGTTACTTGCATCTAAAATTAGGTTTCAGATTTGTAACTCTATCTATATGGACCTTCTGCAAGACCCACTCACGGCAAAAGGTCTTGCCCATGCACATGAAGGTTTCTCGGCACAAAAGAGGTCCTTTGGTAGGAGGAGATGCCAAAGCTGTAAGCACGTGTCAGATTCACATAAGCAACTTTTCAAGTTGACCTAGCGCATTAGTTCTGAGCTGCTTCATTTAGAGCAAAATTCAGAGAAGAAAAGGAAATCTCAGATTTAGGTTATTACAGTTCTTCTCAGATGAATCTTGTGTGAAGTTGGGACATTTACTTCAACAAGATGTTCTCAGAACAAGTCTCAAACTCCAGAAAGCTACTACATCCGATTCCCCAGGCTTTAAAGAAGTCTTCACTCTATGACAAAGTCATCAGCTGTCCTCCACAAAAGCTCCACTCTCCTGAGTCTCCAGCCCACTTCCAGAAACTCACTCTGACTGGGTTCCTGAAATAAATTTTTTTGTTTTCACTGACATTTTGAATTAGGATTTATCTGTGCATTTTTAATGCAGTTATAAAAAACAACAGTATTTTGTACTGGTTTTCAGATTTACTATTTCAGCACAATATTTCTATTTGCTTTGGGCTTGCATCTCTCTCAGTAGACTTCTATTCCTAAAGGTCACCTCCTTGCATACTTCCTTCATGAACCATAAAGAGGTATCTCCGTTTTCTAAACCACCATCACTTCAGAATTTTTCTTAGTAGAAGAATACTGAAGACAAGATGGCTCGCTCTCTTCAGGCTACATGTGAAAACCCTCTACAGCCACGCATGGCTGCAGAAGCCACACCTACACTTGCCATGGTTAAACATCTGTTATTTAGCAAAGATTATTATTCCCCCATTTGTTCAGAGGATTGTAAGCAAGTAATGAAGGAGAATGGGAAAGGGAACATGTCATCTACTTTTTTCAGCAAGAACTTTGCTCCTGTGAAGGGTGCAGCCACACCAAACAGCTTCCCTGGAAGAGTCAAGTACCTGTTGCATGTGAAGCAGACTTTCACTGGCAAGGGAACCAAACCATTGTGGTCTAACTCGTGTTGTGCTTTCTTGACATTCTTTCCTGTGGTTTCTTCCTTTCTCCTCCTCTTACTAGTACCTGAAAGAAAATTTTAAAAGGCTTTGGGTTACCCACATAGCAGAGATTTGCTTTCTGGTAGATACACATAATCATCTCAGGCAGAGGCAAACAGAAAAGGCAAAAAGACCTGCTTAAGGAACCCTTATCAACCACTAAATCTAGCCTTACGTGACAGAGACTGTCTTTAAAGGCAAGCATATTTTATACTTAATCATTTCAGTGACATCCTATACATGAAGTCATTACTTTGTCACTAGATTATCATATCATAAATCAAAATCAAGTATTTTGACAATTGGAATTTTTTTCTTCAGGTTGATGATCTAGACTAAGGTGGCAACAGCAAGCCTCTATCACAAGCGCTGACGGAGGTGTAGCGTGTAGTAGCAGCGTCCCCACAGCTCACACCTGAACAGCCACCTGCTGCTGGACAGCTGGAGGAGAACCAGGGGTACTTCTGTACCCTCTGCTTTCACCAGTAAGCATCACTGGAGCAACAACTACCAAGGAGTCAAGAGGAAAAAGAGGCAAGATGGCAGCAGGATGCAACTGCGGACATCTTCACTGACACCAGACAAGCCGTCGCTCACCTGGAAGTGCTGTGGTGCAGGTCAGTTCATTCGGCAACTGGAACTGCGTTGGGTTCCTTTCCATGGCAGCAGCAATAAGAAGCTCAAAGGGTCGCTTCAGCTGGGGCTGCCCAGAGTCCATTTCTGCAATGGCAGAGTCATCATCCACGTCAATTATGTCCTCATCGACATCATTCTGCTCTGAGTTGGGGGTCTCGGTGCTGGCATTGGATGTGGGAGTGCCAGGCCGGCTTGCTCTCCTTTCCAAGATCCTGGCATGCGCATTAGCCCTGATGCTGCTGCTAGACCTGTCCAACAGGTCTGCGTCACTGGTGGGGGAGGTGGTCCTTTTCCCAGATTTGTCCACCAATCCATTTACCTGCCCCAGCTCTTTCTTCTGTTCTCGCTTCTGCACGACATGAATAGGCAGGCTTATCATGGAGGCCACAAACAAAGCACATCAACCTTGACAAATATGCAATCGAAGACAAACAGCATCTGAAAAGGCTTGAGCCACCTACTACCACTTCCCCCGTGAAGTCATTAAAGCCTTGACCTAGCAAAAACAATTTGATGGCAGCTAACGTACAGATGACAAAACAGCTGAAGGGAACCAAGCATGGGGAGGAAAGTTAGCCTGTCTCTCTCCTTTCAGGATAGCCGTATTTGAGTCCAGATCAGGACAGCATTTCACAGCATCTAGTCGTAAACACCTGACAAATCAGACAACTCTGTTTACTTTGCTAACCAACACTGAGAAACTCCACAGTAGACCGTTCATTGTCGATGCAGTCTATTAACCCTGGCAGTGCATTCAAGCCCATTACGGAATGAGAAGGTCAGCTTGAGAATACAAGCACAATATAGAAACAACACCCTGCTATCTCTTGACAACAGGAATCTTGAACAAGGTGGGCAGGGAGAACTGCAGCAGAGGAAAACAACACATTGCAATCGCCGCGAGATCCATTTTGCGACAGGAGGGGACACTGCATGGCCTAGTTTGGGCAACTGTGCACTGCTCCAGTGCCTGACAGCATCACCAATATGGATGAACCAATCTACTCGATCACTAAAATGGTCTGTAAAAGGAGCAAAGTGTTATCAGGCGATTTTTAGTACAGAAAAGTTGGGGACTTTTTTTTTTTTCCTCTCTCTTTTTTTATTTATTATTATTTTTTAAATTTGCGACCTTCATTTCTACTGTTGGCAGATGGCTGAACAGCACCCTGGAAACATAACAAGGCAATCGCTTCAGGAACAAAAGGCTGAGTACACAGTTTTCTTCTAATCTGTTTTGGGTGTCACTTCAAGGGAACAGTTGCTAGATAGTTTGGTGCAGTTTCTAAACCCTCTGCTATGCAGTCTGACGTAGTCACAGCAATAAGATGTTTACATTGTGCAAGACAGCTTCCTGGAGAAAGAGCATCAAGGAAAAAAACAAGACAAGCCACAATCTTGCCCAATCATCTCCTCCCCATCCTGTTCAACAGCCCAGGAAATCATAACTCACTGTGATTTCACCCTCTGCTGATGTGCTACTGCTGTGAAGTCACACTTCTAAAAAACACACGCTAACCAGAATCACAGCCCTGATGCCAAAGCTGCATTAACATGACTGCTGTTTTGCCTGTAGACAGCTCACCTCCTTGCGCATGGGAGCCATTCCCATTCCCTCTGTGCCTCAGCTCTCCCTCCTTTCCAGAAGTGGGAGGGAAGGAAAACAGTTTGCAAGGCACAGCTTGACAAGAACATATCGGGCACTTCAGTTTTGTGGTTCCTAGTAGAGAGGTTAAAAATACCAGGAGGGTCTCATCAAGACCCCTTAGTTTTCTTTAAGCCTGTTCCTAACAACGCCCGTCGCAACTGCTAGCACAAAGCGCAACTCTGGTGCTATATACATACACATTAACGGGAGAGGAAGGTATAGAACACAGGGTTCACGTTTCAGATGGACAGTCGGAAGGGCAGGGATCATGTCCGTTACAAGAGGCTTTACCTTGCGGCGTACAGTGCAGCGGTGACACATCCACTCCCCCGGAGGCAGCATTTCCTCACTGAGTGGAGGGTTGCTACAAGAGAAATACAAAGCAACACTTTACTGTTATTTCTGGAACGCCTCTTCTCACATACACGCGGCCCAAGTCAGGGTAGCTCTGCAGGTTCCACTCCCAGGCACTTCCTCCTTTTCTTCACAGTGATGCTCCCCGGTTTCGCTCCCCCATACATCCACTTAGCAAGACACCTCTAGGAAGCTAGTCTTCCCCGACACCCATCTCATCTCCACGATGCAGCATGCTCCACGGTTTCAGAAGACAGTCTTAGAATTGAATAGCAAAGATAAATGGAAGGTTCACTTGCGTGCAACACATATACATCCCCCCTGACACCAACACCTCCTTAAATAACTTGATTACTCCACGTAAGACGACACAGATTCCCGTGCAGCAAGCACAGTCATATATCTAGGCATTTCCATCCCTTGAACGTGCAGTGCGAGTCCAACTGAACAAGCTGCCGTGAAGTCTACCCACTGCTTCTCGTGTACTCCATCCCTGGGCACACTTACTTAATGGTGGAAACCACTTTCTATCTTAAGACAACCCAAATAATCTTAAAAGTGTCACCATATACAGCTTGCCTTGGCTACGAAGCACAAGATACATCCTACTCATACAGATCTGCACTTACTATAAAAACCGTATCGCATCGAAATGACATTCTCATTTTGATGCTGGAAATAAACCAAAGCAAATGAGATGAAGGAGTAAGGGGAACTATTTTGAGAAACACTTTTCCTCAGTTAAAGGCAGAGCAGCCAATGTTAGATGATATACTTTCCTTACAGATCCTACTACTAGCTCAAGAACTTTCCAACACTTCTTTATCACTAAGATTTGTTATTTCAGCAAACTGCTGACCGTTGCAGGAAAAGTGTACATGCCGTCAGAAAAACAGCCAGTTACCATTGCAGCGTGGCTTTAAGATATACTTTTAAAAGTGCTGCCTACCGATGCTAGAGACAGCTGCATAGCAAGTCTGCTCTTTTGCACTGAACGCTCAACAGAGAGATGCGCTCTCGCGGCACCTGGAAGCTCCACTTCCCACTGGCTGGGAAATGGGTTACAAGGGATCCAGCTGCGACTGACTGGGCTACAAGGTGATCAAGCAGTAGTGCGGCCGCACTAGCGAGGAGCTTGCAAGACCGGCCCACGCAGCCACGCGAGCGTGGGCAGCCAGACTGTGGGCCACTTCAGGAGTCTCTATACTGTTTATTGCACCTACAGACAAATACCAAACCAAATCCAAGTTAAGCTTTAGGAAGTCTCCAGCACTGACAAGCCAGAGAGGATAAGATGCATATTTGTTGGCCAGTAAGAGCTGTGCTTTGCAGCAAAGGGAGAGGCTGTCTTCCTCGAGAATCCTGCTCCTAGCACAGGGAAATGGCACAGGATCCCAGCCCAGGCTCCCAAGCTTGAGCTGTAAAAACAAACACGCTTCCTTTGTTTAAACAGAGTCCCAGCGAGCCCTGCCCCGAGCGCGCCAACGTGCCGACAGAAAGCCTCTGCAGGTACCGCAGCCATCCAGGGTCACACTCGGTCTTGCAACACTGCGCCTGGAAGACTGAAGGAAGAACACAGGAAGAACCAAACTGGTAATAACCTCAGCATTTCTGGTGTCAGGCTCTGGGGAATTCAGTACAGCCAACACATCTGGCAGCCATTTTGAGGAGGAGTGCAGGGTTTCAGAGGCCTCCGTGTTCCAGGCGCTCCAGAAACGCAGCGCTCTGCATACATGCACAAACATACCTGCAGCTTATGTTTCTCATTTCCTGGAGGACTTGGATGAACAAGAGATCAGGCTCTAGACGAGAGCACCAAAGCCTCAATTACTGGCTGCTTTACATGAAGTCTCAAATGTTTGGCTGAAGCAGTAACTCCCCCCTGCCCCAAACTAATCTTTTGCTAATAGAAGCGGGGAAGGGGGCTGGAAGGAGGAGAGTAACAAATGATCCCCCCTGTGCTTGCTGCAGCGTAAATCCATTCTGAGTCCTGAGGCGGATCCTGCAATAGCTCAGCTTTTACTCCTGCTAGAAACTGAGCTTTTAGATCCGCAGCTACGGCGAGTACGGATTCATCTGACCCATTCCCCCCTCCCAGCGCCCCAGGGGAAAAAAAACCTACAGACTTTGATTTGTTTGTAGTGAATTTTAGCCCTCTGAAGCTACCGACGAGCGTGCCTGAACTGCTGGAAACACGTCTGCCCCATTCCAATGCACACGCGGCGTGCCAGGGATCCACGCGCTGCCAGGTGCCTCCGGTTATTTGTTTTAACTGTTACCTCAATCTTACGCATTTTACAATGAAACAATTAATACCACAGTGAATCTTGAGAGGTGCCTAAAAGAGTTAGAACAGGTTTCTTCTTAAGCGTGAATGTTATTGTCCCATTTGCTATGTTTGAATTATCTGCTCAACAACCATGAGATCCTACATATACAGTGCTCTTAAATGACGGCTTAGAGAAGCATTTTAATGAATGCTGTTACCCAAAGGCCTGTGGAAGGAGGGGGAAAGATTAGTTTCAGACCAGCAGCAAGGTTTTAGCTCTCAGACTAGCCTCCCGAGTTTTTTGCTTGCTGTCAGGCCCTAACTGCTATAGCAAGTGTATTAAAAGACTGATTCTGCTTCTCCTGGTTAATGAACTGTTCATCAAGGCAGCTCACTGCACTAACAAAGACTGATGAATGCTGTTCCTGCACTGCTGGCCTCTCTGCAAGCAGAGAGCATTTCCTGGGTCTTAGCGTAAAGCCAGGGAAGCGCTAAAGAATGCTGTTTTAATTGACTAGTTATGACCACATTCTTCAACCTTTTACTGTAAGCATAAGAGAAACTGATTTTTAAATCTGAACAAGATACTTGATCTTCATAACCAAGGTAAGAATTAGCACTTTGGCAGGAACACCACAGCCGCTCTCTCCCTATCTTTCATAGGTTCATTAGCATGCAGATCTCCAGCCGTTAGTGTTTGCTGCCAACAAGACCTGGAGTTGTACAGCACCAACTTTATCTTCAGTTACAACACATCTCCTTTCAACTACACACCAATCAGTTGTACCGTTCTGTACAATTTCACTGAACCTTATTTCAGAAAGTTTTCTCTTTCTGTCATCACAGGCAAGAGTGGTGGCCAGCACTATTTTACCTGGAAGGTTTGATGTGACCCAAATCAAACCTGCTCAGCCGAACATTCTTCTGAATTTAAGTCAGACTCACTTTTTCGGAGCAGTCTTTGTCTTTCAAGGTTAATAGCTATACAAACACCTGGGAGACCAACTCATACAAAGCCTCTGAAAATTAAAGGAGATGTTTATCACTACCTATTCAAAAGCCACTACACTGATACGAAGTCACTTGCCGTAATACTAGCCTCATGGCTTTTTCTAAAAACATTAAGTAGCGTCTCCCGAAATTCATACCAGATTTGTCTGGTTGTCAAGACCTGCTCTTGTAAACTTTTGGACTAGCTCCCATGGTCAGAACATTATGCAAAGCCTCCCTTAAATAAAATTTAAATGGCTATGAAGAAAGCAAAAATCTTCAAGAGTCGTCCATACATTAGGAGTTTTTATCAAGCAAACAATAGCACGAAGCCACTTAGCTTTTCAATTTCACACTCTGGAGCTCTCATGCATCAGATGCCTGTTGTTAGCCTAAATCCCGTAATTACTCTTCACTTTGCTAACCTCAATAAATAAGTAAACAAACACTCAAAGGAATGGCACCTTCTTCAATACAAACTGGGCCATAGCTCTCAAAGGAACCAGTTACAAGCAAACCTGAAGTTATTTACACACAGCATTCCTGGTGGCCATCTTGTGTCAACGGCACGTTGACACTACTGAGGGCAGGCTCTGGACCCACCAGGCTACAGCCAGTTATCAGGCTGCGGTAATGGTGGCAGGAAAACAAACCAGTGCCTGGCGAAGCTTTCTTGAATAACTTGTCTTTGATGTCAGTTGTTTTCAATGATCAGACCTAGGTATTTTTTTCTGTGCAGGGGAAAACAGTAACCCCACGAAAAAACGTAGGCAAGGACATTTTTCCTTCTCAGAAATCTTATAATTAACTTACCAAGACTCATTGACAGGCTTATAATGAAGGATGCTGGTTATGTTTGCCAGTTAGATAAAGGAAGAAGGCTTTCGGCTCTTCTACTGGACTCCTATTTATCTCAGTGATGGATAGAGCTACAGCTGTTCCACCAGCTTCATAAAGAACAAGGCTCCCTGGCTTCCTACAGCAGGGCCTCAATGGCAGCCGCAACTAAAACAAACCAGGACTCCAGCCTCGCTGTCAGGGCATTACAAGCGCCCCATTGAGAAACAGAGAAAGTTGCATCATTTACAAATTCAGTTCTTTGAAACAGTTTTACTGTGCCCAAGTTACACACTTCTGGTCACAGCTGCTCCAAAACCCTGCAGGAGGAGGACACCTGGAACCCAGCACTGGGAGCCTCTACCTTATACATAATAAAAAACACACGAAACAAGCTAACAGCTGCAGCCTGTTTCAAGTTCCTCCCCACTGCAACTCTCTTACCTTCCTACTGCAACTCTTGGATCAAAGAAGAGCTTACTCTTTTCTGAAGACTGAAGTCAGGCTCCATTACCTGAAAGATGGTTGTCAGGAATACTGCCAGCTCTCTACTCTATCCCAGCAATGTCAGGATTATTCCTCAGCACAAACTACTCAGTGAAGGTCTACAAGTTCTTCAGACTCCATCTGCTCCTTAATATGGATAAAGTTGTGACACTCAGGAGTAAAATAAACAATCTTCCTGATGAAGCCAAAGATTTCTCAAGCACCAAAGCAGAGACCACCAAACTTCAGATAAGCCAGGCACAACCTGATCACATTAAAACTAACAGACTAACTTTTTGGCTTCGATTAGGCTCACATATTTTATCTGTTATACCTACTCGAAGCCAGTAGTGCAATTCACATTAACTACAGAGCATCAGCTACTGTACTTTTACCTGTGGTGCAACTCCTCCTGAGGGAGCTACTGAAAAAAAAAGTCTCGGGCATGCATATAAAAAGTTCTAAATTAGTAACATCCAGCAAGGAGACCTGGACATCACTGGACAGGTCAGTACATGATTATTTCGGCTGCCACTATGCAAAGAAGGGAACCAAAATGACCATTTCACAGGTCACCAATTATCCCATCATCTGGAACACTGCATCTGCTTAGCATGCATCTTTCCAACAGCATGGCCAGAGTTGGAAATAAGGGTTCAGCAACAGACAGAGAACAGAAGCAGGATTAAAACACCATTATATGGCCAGACAGCGAGAAACAAGACGCGTGCGAGGAAAAATAAAGGTATACTAGCATGATCTGTCCACATGCCAGTACAAGAGCAGAGGAAGACTTGAACTCTTAAAGAGTTTAAGAGGTAATATCACCAGGTACGCTATATTCCAAAATTTCATTCACCGTGTGCTTCTTTCTACCTTTTAAAACAGCCAGCTTTCAACACTGCGAGGGCAGAACGTTGTGCTGACCAGCGGTTCAAGTCTCTGGCAGCAGTACTATTGTGCTCCTAAGAACCAGGCACCGTTTCACCAGCCAAAGCACTCGTGTGTTCTGAATTTGAGTATTTTGTGAATTTTGAAGCCAGTGAAGTTATTTACTTGTATCCTTCCTCAAACCTCTCCCACTAGTCTCATCCTGGGAAGAGAGAGCTAAGTACAACCTCATGGAAGCATGTGTTATCTACCTTACCTCGCTTCCCTTCCTACCGTCACCAGGGGTCCAGCCTCCTCCCCGGGTGCTCGTGCGCAGGCAATCCCGAAGACTCACAGGGCAGCAGAAAAGTTCCCTCCAATGTGATGAAGTAGAACTTTTTTGTCTCAGACCTGACAAGCAGGAGAGTCCAATAAACTGGATAAGCTGCACGTAAACATGTGATCACCTGGTGTAATTAGTTACTTCTATTTATAGAAAGAATCTGGCCCCCAGGGACCATTCCCTAGACAACCCATTAGTTATTACCCTCACTAACAGCTGACAAAAAAAAAATTAAAGGAAGTATTGTTTTTTAAGATATTAAATTTCCACATATATATAAAAAACCAAGTATACATCTATATACATAAATATGCATTTAAAAAGTGTATAGTACCACCTGTGTACCGCACTGAGTTTTTTTGATTTTTTTTTTTNTTTGGTTGGTTATGAACTCTGATATTTGGGACATAACCGCTAGGGAACCGTCCAGCTTTGTATTTACAAGCAGAAATAATGGAAGTCAATAGGAAGACTTGTTGACTTTGGAAAATTTGGGTCAGACCCAGAAATTCAGGCATTGTGCATATCCTGACTCCTGTTTCTTTCCCATGCATCACTCATGCCTGCACTGCAGACAAGAGTAACAATAGCCTGAATTCAATGTCCAGATTCATTATTAAGTGTTCAGATCTTTACAGCACCATCTTCTTAACAGATTAGAAGTCATCTTCTCAAAGCAGGATGACACACAGGGCAGCATCGGAGAAAAGAAAGAGGGCTGAGGAACAACACAGCTCTAGTGAGAATCACTTCATCCAATTTTGTCTTTAAAGAACAATAAATGAAGAGACATCTCTGGTGGGAAAGAAAAATAATCAAAACACAGGTCTGAGAGGTTTCTGGGAAGTGAACGCATTCAGCCCTAGCCATACTGAACGTGTTCAAAGGAGACGGGGGTGAAAGGACAGAAGCAATAAGGTGGAAAAAAGAAAAGAAGCACATCAGAAGAGGATGAAGGACAGACCCATAAAAGCAAAAGTATGAATTTGTCTTCACACAGGCACAAGTGAAGTATAATTCTGACATCTACATGTGGACTAGGCTTTCCCAAGAACACTGGGGAGGAGAGGGAGAAGAGCAGCAATAGAAATATCCACCAAAAAAACCCCTTAAAGCAGGGTATACATTCTTTCCTGCCTTTTCTGGATCACCTTCATATCCCGCTCCTGTGGCTATTCTAGACAGAGATCACTGGGAAGTTCACACGATGCCTTGCCCAAAGTCAGAGGCTGTACAGGCAGGTGTTTCACACCAACCACTAGCGCTTGCCAGAAATTCAGCATGGGGTTTTCAGCCTGCTAAATTGCATCCTCAGGCCACTGCTTTCTGCAGGGTTCAAAGTCGGTAATCTCCAGCTCCATCTAGTTTACTTCAAGTGACTCGTGCAGAGCAGACGTCAGCAGAAATAGGTTAGAGTTGGGTTCAGGCGCTAGATTTCCCCCAGCTGGCTGAGATGCTCTTTGCCTTTTGTACTCAAGATCTGATACACCAACTGGAAGAATGATTTATAGAATTTTTTCTTCTTCATTTTTGGCTATAGGGAGCATTTGCTCCACACCCTGAAAAGGTATGGAATTGCATTACAACTGATATCTGTCAACCCCTTTATTAAATAGAAGGTACAACACCATTTTTACTCAGCTTACAGAGTTACTGGATACTGCAGCATTCCTTCGAGGAAGCTGGGCAGACATCTAGCCTGGAGTTGGAGGCAGCGTAAATCGACTACTCTAAGAAAAAGCCAGGTCTAACAATCTGACTGTGTCACAAAATCACAAGTTTAGCCAGTAACCTGACGTGGCAAGATGCTTTTTGCTTACACTCGCTTCTTCCAAATCCAGTACTTCATACCCCTATAACAAAGCCATATTATATTCTCAGATACATTAGCATTTCCACAAGTCCAAGCTTACTTCCTGACTGGTTTTTTAAAAAAAAAAAAAAAGGTACGTCCTTCTCACATGGGATTTATATTGCAACAGGCAGCAGTCCCTAAATATTCAGCTTTTGCTTTCAGGAAGATACACCTCCTTCCTACTCTGGAAGTAACTGCTCGCTTTCTTCACAGCAAATTCCTGCTACTTGCTACCGATTCGAGGATTAATACGGGCTCCAGAGCACAGGAGAAACTCGAGGACCTGACACCTGCCAGTGAGTCAGTCTAGCAACGAAATCAGTTTAACATCCACTTGTGTGGGTCAGTAAACAGAAGAACTGATGTTAGTGCCTTTACTATGTAGAAAAACTGTTTCGGTATCGATGCTACAACTGAAATACCGAATTGACTCAGTCTGTCCTACACAGGGAGACAGCCAGGAGCCCTGCCTTGCGTGCAGGTGTTCTTCACCGACAACACAAGTCATAAAGGTCAGTTTCAGGGGGGAAAAATGCATGTTTGGTCCTGACTCTTACTAAAAATATATAGCTCTGCTGTTAAAAATCTGTAGCTGGGGACAGCGCAGGGACACTCCCCATCCGGGATGTCCTTCGCAGCCGCTGCAACACATGTACAGCGGGATGTTAGACAAGCTAACCATGACTGCTTCCCAGTTACTACCCCCACCTAAAGCAACACTGAGAAATGGAGAGAGAGGGAGAATTATGAGAGCATTATACGATTTTGTGTAATAAACACAGGAGTCCTCCCGTTCCCAACTATAAGATCCACAGGCAGCTGGACAATCTTAACAGCACTGAGCTTGTATATGATAAAAAGACACAAGGCAAGCTAAATGGAGGTGAATGTATTTACCAGATAGTGCTAAGATCTCCATAACAAATAGTCATTAGCAGATTAGTATTATGAATCTAATCCAATTAAGAATTTCCTTTGCAAATGCCTGGAGGAGCTGGAATTCCTCTGGGAAGACCTTTCCACGTTTTGAAAGGCTCCCGTGAGTCACGCCTGCAGGCCTGACATACCAGGAAAGACCAGCTCCAGAGCAGCAGGAACAAAGCTGTGAACCCCACCTCGAAGCCAGCCGCTGCATCCTACTGAACTTGAGGAGTCAACTCAAAAATGGACCCCGCAGCGGCATGAGAAGACTTCTCGGTTCCACCAGTCCCAGTCAACCTAAAACTGGCACTTTCTCAAAGAAAGGGACAAAACAGCGGAGAACTTTCCTTATTAACAACCTCGTACCGTGCCCTTTTAAACAGCTTCAGATCATTATGGATGTTTGACACAATGCCAGTCCATACAGCAGCCATGCCTGAAGGCAAAGAGTAAGTTAAACAGTTAAACGTTGACTTCGACAGAATCCTAATGCCTTGCTCCTACTGCTTTACGCTGACGTTGAGAACAGCAGCAGTGATCCACCGCCTGATCTGAACGCCCAACTTTTGCCCACACCACAAAATCTGCTCACACTCGGTTTAACACCAGCAACATACATGCATGCACAGGTGAGAATCGTGGTTTGCAAGTCCCAAAATTAGATTAGTTCATCAAATTCTTACTGTGGATGGTTTTCTGGTGCCCTCAGCTTAAGTTCGTAGATTTAGGCTGACCTTATCTGCCTTTGCATCGAGAGATTTAGGCCAAAATAAGGAGGGCGAAAGATCTCATTGGTACAACTCTGCTGAACAGAACTGCCAAGACTGATCATGTTACCACATCTGCAGACACATGCGCAGTGACCCTCCGCACCGAGAAACCAAGCCAGTGCAATCGCTTCCTTCTGGTTTAGGATCGAGACTACGCTGGCCCCAGCACTACCAAAAATATCAGAACCAAAGATACATAAAAGTCACTGTTTTTAAAAAAAATGTGTATTGTTTTAACAAACTGTCAGTTAAGATACACACATTTAAACTAACGTTAGGAACAGAACAGCTTACTATCTGATCTTCAAAATGCAATTACATGAACATTAAAGTAGGTTTTTGCCAGTCATTTAATGTAAAAAAACCCAGAAAGCCTCAAAATAAAAACTTTCTGCAGTTAAATCAGAAGCTTTTTTGAAGCTGTCAGAAGTGCCTGCGTGTAAGAGTCATACCAAGACGCGTAATTCAATGTATTGAAACTCTGCTCCCCTGTAGTTCCCTGTTAGGCCTGAAGTTATCCTCTCCGACACCTTTCTGGGCATCCTGCTACTCCTTGCAGCGGCAGGTGCTTCAGACCATTCAAAGTTTCACCTGAAACCCCTGAGGCAGCCAAAGATGCCCATTAAGGGAAGGATTAGCTAAGACAATAGACAGGCTAATGCTTCCCTCCCACAGAATGGATATTTATGTAAAAAACCCCAAAGCAAACGCCAAGAGAAGGCAGGACATTTTAGCCAAGATAAGGCAGGACATTTTAGACCCGGATCAGGTGGGGAAAAAAAGTTATTGATGTCCCACCAGTCAAACACAACTTTTTTCCATTCTTTCTGCAAAGCACTTAACCAACCTGACTCATAGAAAATATGCAAAACTCGGGCTAGTTTAGCTTCGCCTGCTTCACTTTGCAGCTCTGTTACTCCAGTTCTTCGACAACAGCACTTTGGCGAAGACTGCCGAATCAGAGGGGAAATGGAGCCAAACGCTCAAAATATAAACATGAAGAGGCAAGCGTTGCAAAAAGTTTGATGGAGCTAGCAGGCCGCAGTACAGATGCAGCATACCTCTCCCAGCACAGCTGCGGGGTGATCCAGCAGCTAAGGAAAGGCTTTTTGCTGGGCAGTGCCACAAAATTGGAACCGTCTGTTTACCGTAACGGGCAGCTGGTCAGCTTTAGGCAACTCGGGTCACTTTGCCATGCTAGCAGAGCTTCACAGCCAGCAGCATGCGATTTATAAGAGGGACTTGAACAGCAGCATTGAGCAAGGTTAGTGATTTTGGGCTCCTCCAACCAAAAACTTGGGCAGTGAGACTTTAAAAAAAAAAAAAAAAAAAAAAAAAAAAAGAAAAAAACACAAACACAAAACTGTTCTGTGTTAGTTCTCCCTCCTGTTGTCGCTCCCCTCCCCCAGCTTGTTAACTAAACTTTTCCTCTCCCAGGGATCTTTCTAATCCTTCAGCGAAGCTGTGATGAATTTGCAACATCAGTCACTTTGCAAACCGACTTCAACGTGAATCCAGTTTACCACGAGCTCAAGAAAATACAGGGAATTCTAACAATCACATAGCCAGGAGGAGGATATAAACGGGGAAGAATAGAAGTAGCACTGGAAAATTGGTTTTTAATCATGTAAAGAAGGAGCATACACCATTCCCAGGGGCCTGGGCTGAGGCAGAACATCAGAATGAAAATGCACGCTGCACCATTACCCAAAGCAGCAGATTATGGGCAAACAGCATAACCAAAAGCAGACTTAAGCGCTAAAAATCCTGTGTTGTGTTTTCAAGAATTATTAAGGACAGAAGAAAACCTCTCTGTAAATTCAAACCTGAAGACAGTCACCTGACTACGGTATTAATCCAAGTGTGTTGAAACCAAGTATCTGGAAGCGATTTTACACTTTCCCGTATCCCTCCCACCAAGCCACTTTATCTGCAGCCAGGCTGGTAATCCTCCCAGTCCGTGGACTCTTACAGTACCTGTAGGAGTTTTACGCTGAACTAGCGATTCTGAAAGGGAGCTGTGAGAAGAGCTGACACCCTGACAGATGAATTGGGAAGTCACTTCCACCCACATTAATTCAGGAGAGCAGTTGTTCCACAGCTTACCAACAAAACTTGTTATTTACCACCAGAGACGTGTAATACTATCAGACTCGGAAAGTTTCGGGGGTTTTGGCCGAGCGCCTTCTGTTTTCTGCAGAAGACAACAGGTTTAGAGGTACTCAACTGAAGTTGAAGCAAACTGCTGAAGTTTGAGAACCACGCACTTACCTAACGAAGCCAACTCGCTCACTACAGGTTTAAACACCGCGATACAGAAGAGCCTTCTCTGCACAGGAACAAACAAAACTAGTTTATGGGCCACTGAGCTGGGTTAACTCCTCGGTTTCTCTCCAGCCTACTGCGTGACTTGGGCTGATCACACCCTTGCCATTCATTTTCTTTTATAATGTGGCATCTCCTATACAGCTTTAATCAACTGATTACAGATCCTAGAGCAATTAGGAGCTGCTCTTCTCTTTTTTTCCTTTTTTTTTTTTTTTTTTCTTCCTGTATTGATAATAAATGCAACACGGTACTAAAGCTTACAAGAAATATTTAAAGAACAGGTAAGCTGTCGACACAATTCAGGTAGTATACCCCAGCAGCATATTTAAACTGCTATTCAAATGACTTAAAACGAGCATTGCATTACAGCTGCTGTTCTTTAACTAAAAAAAGGAGGCAGAAAGGAAGTTGCAAGTGCTGCCTTTACGCCTAAGTTTATATCCAGAACGGAAGTTTACTTTAAGCAAGATGTAGGAGGTAAAGGGAAGAAAACATGAAAACAAAACCTGAGCATCCCTTCGAAACAACGTGGTTCACTTGAAGGCCTCGGCCAAGCGACGGACAGACAGGTCCACGAGCAGGGAGGCAGAACCGGGCCCAACCCGGAGGCCTTTAGGCGAAGCCTGTCCAGCAGCGCGCAGCCGGCTCACTGCACCACTCCAGACCCTGTCGCCTCCCGCAGCAGGGTTTGGGCTACTCTCAAAATGACCACCCGAGAGAGACCCCAGGAAAGGCAACAAACGAAGTGAGAAGGTGTAATCAGAATTGCCCCTTCCACTTCTGTTCCGAGAAGGTGACTAGTTAGCCAAACATTTTTTTTTTTAATAATTATAATGCAACTAACTCAAGTACAGCCAAACCTTTACAAATATCTGATTTACATGACTGTTTCCCACTCACTGACTACAAGAAACTTGCCAAATTAAGCCACGAAGTTTAGCCAGATTCGGCCATGCACAAAGCGGTCTCGTTTACGGCTAGGTTTAGCTAGGATTCAGAGTCGACCAGGAAACTCTACAGCGTTAGTCACAGCTCTTCCGTCTCAAAACGTGAAGTTTTAGCCATTGCTCCAGCCTCACTAAGGGAAGGCTCGGGATGTGTTTGGCAGCATCTGAAAGCAAACACCGAGTTTTAAGCAACTACGCCCGGCAGAAGAAAATAATCCCTTAAATTAAAGCTCACCAGGAAGGCTGGACACACACACACAAAAAAATTAGTGTCCTCCTAGCAAATATTAAGAGGATCCGCACTACCACCAGTAGCACTTCCTCAGGGTAGGAGGGATGATGTCATGGCTGCATGCTACAGCATTGTCGGGTTTGTCTGGCTATACGCTGCTAACGGGACACTCCCTACAGAACTGTGACCGCACAGTCAGTTTTCCTGGTATCAGCAATCAGCTTAATAAGTGTTCAGAGACCTGCAATTAGCATATAAACGCAGTATAACCACCAAGCAAAAGAAGAAAAAAAAAAAAGCCAACAACAAAAAAAAAGCAAAGAGGAGACAGCTGTAACAGGGTGGCAAACAAAGCTCCAAAGCATGAAAAGAGAGAAAGGAATGTGGTTAAAAAATCTCCCCTAAGGAAGAATACTCTGTACGCCTGAGCTCCAGCTGTTTGACTTGCCCCGCTCCCTCCTCCACTCCATTATCCACTCTGGCTGCGCTAATTTAACACAAATCGCCCGCCTGCGTCAACTGTTGAAGGGGAGATTCGGGTAAGGCGGCCCCAGATGCGTCCGGGCTGCCAGTGCAGAAAGGAAAAAACTTTGGGGCGGTAAGTTCAGGTGCCTTTGGTGGGTCGCTTTGTGCCGACAGCTTAGGAAGCTGCGAGGGAAGGTAGCGAGAGTCCTTCCCCGCTGCAGCCTCTACCGACTAGAGCTTTGCCACCGCCTCCACACGCACCTCGACTCCCACACGGCACCCAGATTTGCATGCAGAAAGATCTGCCTTCATCAACAAAGCCACGCAACTCCCAGCAAGAGGGCCCGACTGCCCCCAATTCACGACAGTCACTCCCACGGATGAGACAAGCAGGTCCGAAGAGTCAGGAGGAAGGAAAAAAGGAGGGAAAAGAATAAACCCGGCCAATTTTAAAGTCCGGAGGCCTGGATTTCCACAGGGAAGGTATTTTCACGTTTTGAGATACTGGGGGAGCGCTGCGAGGGTTTGGAAGTCATATATGCAGCCAAAATGGCGCTGAGAATAAAAATATAATTTAAAGGAAGGTCGCCATATTGTAAACAGTGAGGCAGGGAGACACAGAGACAGCAACCTCCATTATTCCCAGCAGCTGCAGCAGCACGGAAGCGCTGGGAACGTCAGGCCTGGTGCGGAGACGCCGCTGCCGCTTCCCCGCCTCCGGCCGGGACCCTCCGGAGGCCCCCCCGCAAGCAACGCACCCTTAGAGAGGGGTGAGGAGGGGAAGTTATCCGCTCAGGGGGGCGGACGAAAGGCCGGGTAGGGGCAGCACCGAAGCAGCCAGGCCGTGCAGCCAGCGGCCTCGCTCCTCCTCTAGGCCTCTCGGCCGCTGCTCAGCACAAAAAGAAAGGAGGGTGGCGGACCCCCACCCCCCAGAGAAAGCAGCGAGGGGGCTTTGCACCTCAGCCGCTGCGGATTAATCTCGGGGGGGATGGACCCGAGTGGGGTTTGCACCTCATTTTTGTTCCTGTCCCGTATCCCCCCCCCCCCCCCCCCCCCCCCCCCCCCGCCCGCCCCCCC
>WAAD01013669.1:36081-48059 GCA_013389945.1 Fregata magnificens
CAAGGTGGCTCCCGCGGGGTACAGCCGCCGCTCGGGGCTCTGCCGCCCGCCCGCCGGCACGCCGGGGTTGTGGCAAGGCTCGTAGGTCTCCGCTGCAGGGCAGGGGCACGGTGGTATCAGCGCCTGCCGCCAGTTCGGGTGACGTGCCCGGGGAGGGGGTACCCAACTCACGGATGCACTTGGGGAGACGGTCGCTCCACTTGGGTCCCCCCGCGGCGCGGTCGTGGCAGGTGAGGGTCCCGGTGCCCGCCAGGATGTAGCCCTTGTCGCAGACGTACTGCACGGTGGCTCCCACCGGGAATTTAGGGTTGGAGACCACCCTGCGGCTGTGTTCGGCGTCCCCGGGGTCCCGGCAGGAGGTCACTGCGGGCGGGAGGGACCGGTGGTGACGGCGGCTGCCGGGGATGCGCCGTGGGGCAGGGGGATGTCGGCGGGTGCCACTCACCCCGCTCGCAGGAGGGCAGGTCGCCGCTCCACGTCAGGTCCCAGTGGCACATCAGGAGGTCGGTGCCGGCCAGCTGGTAGCCGGGGTAGCAATGGTAGGTGACCACGGTGCCGTGGAGCAGCTCTGGCTGCGAGGACGTCTTCCAGCCGTTGGCAATATCCGGCAGCTCGGGGCAGGTGTCATTACGGGGGACCTCTGTGGGGACAGCGGGGTGAGCAGGGCGGCGGGGACACCAGGGACACCGGGGATGCCATCCCACTGTGGGGCTCACCGGAGAAGTGGATGACAAAGCCTTGCCGATAGGCGAAGACGCCGGCGCCAGGGTCAGACTGGAACTGGACGGTGACGTCGGCGGTGGAGGCGTAGAGCTTGAAGCGGCCGCGGGCGCCCGTGTACTGGCCCAGGATGCGCGCCGTCAGGTCGTCCCCGTCATAGAAGGTCAGCATGTCCCCCGTGCCTAGCCGCAGCCTGGGGTGGCGGGGCCGTGAGGGCCGGGGGTACGTGGACCCCCCCTGCTCCCCCGTCCCCGGTTGCACCCGCACTTACACGCGGACGTCCAGCATGATGCGCTTGTCCTCCTCCACGTGCAGCCCCCAGATGCAGTCCTGGCCCTTGCCGTACGCCTCTGGCCAGTTGGGCGACAGCACCACGCCGGCCACATCTGTCAGCTCCCCGCTGCACACCGCTGCGGGCGCACGCCGGGCTCGGCACCACCACAGGGGCACCCGCCATAGCACCCACTGCCACCCGCCACCCAGGGTCCAGCACCCACCACGGCCCCCTGGCTTCAGCACCCACCACAGCACAGTGGCTCCAGCATCTGTTGTAGCCCACCCCCAACTCCAGCACCCACAGCAACCCCCAGCTCCAGCACCCACCATCCCCGGTGGCTCCAGCTCCCACCATGTCCCTCGGCTCCAGCACACACCGCGGCATAGTGGCTCCAGCATCCATCACAGCCCATCCCCATCTCCAGCATGCACAGCACCCCCCAGCTCCAGCACCCGCTGCACCCCCAGCCCCCAGTGCCCACCACGGCACGCCGGCTCCGTCTCGTTCCACTGCGGGTTGCTGGGGTCGACGCACTCGATGATGGTGGAGCCCTGCTCCAGCGTGTAGCCAGGGTCACAGCTGAACTCCACTGTGGTGCCCACGGGGTACCGGGGGTCGCTGGCCGTGAAGTTCCCATACTTGACGAAGGGCTCATAGCAATGCCCCTGCTCGAAGGCTGTGGGCACACGCGCAAAGGTCTGCAGGGGCCAGGCGGGCGCGGGGATGCCTGCGTGCCCCCCTACGACCCGGCTCCGTACCCTCGTAGCGCAGCGCCATGCCCGCAGCGGCCCCGCTGCTGTCGGTGGTGAGCTCTACGAAGAAGTGCCGCCCGGTGCTGAGCAGCCCCTCGATGGGCAGGTACTCCACCTCGTAAGAGTCGTACACCGGCGGCGCCTCCACATTGTTGCCGTTGCGGATGATGAGCCTGCCGAGGCATGGCAGGGGCAGGGTGCTGCGCCGGCCATGGCCAACAGCACCCATCCTTGTGCATGGACGGTAGCACCCAGCCCCAGCCATGGCCAACAGCACCCATCCTTGAACATGATGAATGGCACCCACCCTTGGCCATGGCCAATGGTATCTTCCCTGAACATGGCCAACAGCACATAGCCTTGACCATGGCCAATGGCCAGCAGCGCCCACACTTGGGCATGGCCAACGACACCCATCCTTGAACATGGCCAACAGCACCTATACTTGGATACAGCCAATGACACCCATCCTTGAATATGACTGATGGCACCCATCCACGGGCATGGCTGATGGCCCCCACCCTTGGATACGGCCAACAGCATCCATCCTTGAACATGGCCCTGCGCCCGGTGCGGGGCTGCCCCAGGGCGCCCCCCACCTCCCCAATCCCCCCCTGCCCCAGGGCCGAACCTGTCGTCATCCTCTGCCAGCGAGACCTTCTCGAAGTGGAGGTGCAGACGGTGGCCGGTGGGCGCCTCCAGCAGCCAGTGGCACGTCAGGTTGTTGCTGTAGTTCCCGGGGAAGCCGGGAGAGACGATGCGTCCCACCGTGGCGTTCCGGACCACCCCGCCACACGCCGCTGAGGGAGAAGGACCGTCAGCAGCCAGCTGTGCCGTGCCGGCTGTGCCATGTTCCCCCGGCACCGGTGCTTACCGAGGCAGAGGGGCTCATGGGCACTCCAGAAGGGGCGGGTGGCGTTGCGGCAGGTGAGCCAGCGGGAGCCCTGCAGCTGGTAGCCGGCGGCACAGCGGAAGCGGGCGTCCCCGCCGGGGTGGAGGCTGCTGACCGAGACCTCCCCAAAGGCCGGCCGTGCCGGGAAGGGGCAGCTCAGCAGGTAGGCTGGGGGCAGGCAGCGGCGTTACTGGGGGGGGACAGACCCCCCGGGACCCCAGCCGGCTCGACGCCCACCACCCACCTCCCCAGCCCCCTGGGAGCACCTGGGTGCTGCAGGGCTGGGTGACACGGTGCCTATCGCTGCCGGTAATGATGCTAAATGAGCCGGTAATTGCTCACGCCAATTAGCTCTCCATTAACGTTCTTCGCCCGGTCGGTGCCCACTTAACCCGCCAGCGGCACAGATTAACTCCACCACACATCGCCACTCTCCGAATTAGCCGGGGAGCCCCCGGGGGAGTACCGGGGGCTCCGTGCTGGTGGTGGGCGCTGCCCCGTACCTTGGTAGCGGAAGCGGTAGGAGCCAGGGCTGAGGGGCTGGGGGCTCTGGAAGCGGAGGGTGAGGAGGTTGGCGGGGCTGCGGATGACCTGGCCCCGCAGTAGGAAGGACTCGTTGGCCAGGAGGGTGGGCTCCAGGCCCCCCACGCTCTCCACCGTCAGCGTCTCCCCCTCTGCCAGGCTGATGTTCTGTACCTGAGGGGGACGGCCAGGCATCACCACCCCAGCATTGCCCTGGCATCCGGCTCAGAGCCGGTCCTCGGGCGGCTCGCCTGCGGTCGATAGCGCGCTGGAGCTTGTCTGCGTAGGGCAGCGCCTTTCAAGCACAGTTAGCGGTGCCATAAATCATCCCGCCGTGCAGAGAGCGGCAGGGACCAGCCGGTGGCTCCACCGGAGCGCCATGGCACAGCCGAGCCCGTGCTGACAGCCCTGCCGACAGCCAGACGTGCGCTCCAGCGCTCTGGAGCAATTTGCTATTAATGATGTTAATAAGCGGTGCTGTGCGGTGATGAGCGGTGGCACCGGCGAGCGCCGCTGCATGAGGAGGAGGAGCAGGGGCTGACCGTGGAGCTGCTGCCTCCTGCTCACCGCCGGCTTTCGGCGTGCCACGGTGCTGCCCCGCGGCGGCTCAGGCAGTGGGCCGGGCAGAGGTGGGGACACACGGCCGCGTGCCACTGACGGGAGCCACACGTGGCCTCGGCACCGTGGGAGCTGCCGCCAGCCTCTGCTCCTGGCAGATGGGTGCCAGGTTTTCCTGGCTCTGCACCACAGCGTCGCATCCGCCGGCATTGCTTACACCTTCTCCATCACCGCTTCGTTAATTAAATCCTGCATCGCTTCTTACATGATGGGTGCCAACCGCGGCAGCCAGTGGGCACGGGGCTCCCACCAGCCCGTGTGCCTGCATCCCTGTCCCGGGGCCCGAGGGTGCGCGATGCCCTGAGCCGGCTCTCCTGGCTTGTGGACATGGGGACAGGGACGAGGACGGGGACAGGACTGCCTGTTTGCCACACTGTGCATGGCCGTGCAGCCACGACACGGAGCAGGGGACGGGCCACGCTTGCCTGCAGGCACTTGGCACCCCATCCCACCCACAGCCCCCAGCTCACCTTGAGCTCCACGCCATAGCCAGGGTAGACGGAGACGGTGTAGGTGCAGTCCAGGCTGCCATCGTAGGGGACAGTGGCCGGCTCCGGGGACACCAGCCAGCCCTCGGGGCCCGCCAGTGTCCGGTTGCAGGGGGCTGGCGACAGAGGAGACCCCGGCTCAGCCCCGCTTCGCCCCAGCTCCCCCCGGCTCCCTCCCCGGCGCTCACCTGGCCCCTGCAGCGTGGTGACAGTGGTGGTGGTGATGGTGGAGGTGGTGGTGGTCCCCTCCTCATCCCCAGGGACCACAGTGGCCCTGGTGCGGCGTCCCAGGGATGTGCCAGGGGTGGCGGGTGCCCGGCTGGGGGACACGGGGTCCGACTCTGGCACCCCGGTGGGGGACCACGAGGGGTCAGCACCCGGCACGGCCCCCCATGCCTCNGGTGGTGGTTGAGGAGCTTCAGCGTGGGCGCCGTGCTCACGAAGCGAGCCTCCGTCTCCCGCTCCGCTGGCGTGGGCAGCGCTGTCGGCTCCCCCTCGGCCTCAGCACTCTCCCCGACCTTCCTCACCAGCCCGTTGAATCCTGGGGGGAGGAGAGAGTGTGGGCTGCCGGGGACCCGTGGACCGATGCTGCATCATAGACTGATGCTGCACGGGGGAGCGACCCTTGATTCTGGACCAGTGATGCACCATGGACCGATGCTGCACGGGGGAGCGACCCTTGATTCTCGACCAGTGATGCACCATGGACCGATGCTGCATCATGGACTGATGCGGCACTGGGGGCTGATGTGGCACTGGGGACTGGTACTGCACCAGGGACCGATGCTTCATCACGGACCAAGGCTGCACCATGGACCGATGTGAGACCTGGGACCAAGGCTGCACCAGGGACCAACCCTTGGACGTGGACTGATGCTGCGCCAGGGATGGATGCAGCGCCGGGGACTGACGCTGCACTGGGGAGCGATGCTGGTGCAGTGCCGCGGACCTGTGCTGCACGGGGGACTGATGCTGCACCGGGGACCAACACTTCATCATGGACCAACGCTTCACCACGGGCCAGTGCTGCCCCAAGGACTAACACTTCCCTGCAGACCAATGCTGCACCGCAGCCGGGACGGCAAACAAGCACATCAACCACGTGCAGTGGGGCCCTGCCACACCTCGCCCTGGTATGCCCTTCGCTGGCTAATTAACGCAGAGCTGCAGCTTGTACCACGCTAAGGGTGCCCACCTCTCCCGTGACCCAGCCCTGGTGGGGACAGCCCTGGGTTGGGCGTCCCTGGTCACAGCTTGTCCCTCTCCGTGGAGGTGGCCACCCCGTGCCGAGGGTCCCCCGGGACCCCACATCCCCACGGTGCGGACATGCAGCTGATTGCTGTGGCTGCTGTGACCGGCTGCACCGGGGATGCCACCGGAGCCCAGACGCTGGGACCCAGCTCCGGGCCACCAGTGCAGCAAGTCTGCGAGAGCTCAGCTTCTCCCCATCTACCTGCCAGCCAGGCTGTCCCCACCAATGTCAATCTGCCGGGGACCCCCTCCCCTCCGACGCTCCCCACCTCCCACCCGCAGCCAGGGGCACCCCCCGCCATGGCCCCCTGGCCCTCCCATGCATTAGGTCCTGAGCAAATCCCCGGCGTGCCCAGCCCAGCCGTTTAGACCAAAAAAAAAAAAAAAGAATTTAACCAGCCCCAAAGAGCCACCCAGCACCTCTCCCTGCCGGATCCGGCACCGCACGGGCCCCTCTCCCAGGGGGCTCAGCTCCCCAGCCCCACTGTGCCACGGCAGGGGGGGTGCCACGGTGGCACCCAGCATCGCTCCATGGCCCGGTGTGGGGTGCGAGGCCGCGATAGCACGTGGGCACGTCTCGCCGCCGTGCACAGGCGCTGATGACACGATACTGCCAATTACCGGGTAATTATACCGATCCGTAGCAGGGCAGGGCCCCGCGAAGATTAATTACTCTGCGACTGCCACTTTTAAGGGACTATTAAGAGACATTAGCCTGGGCGGGTGGCACAGGGGGAGCTGCCGGGTGCTGCCAGGCATCCCCACCACCCTGCCACCCACCCTCTGTCCCCACCGCCCCGGGATGGTGACGATGCCCCGGGCACAGCAGCACGGCGGGGAGGCGAGCACCCGACTGCACTGGCTCCGAAATGTTCACTTGCCCCCCAGCAAGGCCAGAATTATTTTTTAATAGGATCCATTTATTAGAACATAAAAGTTAATGAGTTTATACTGAAGGGCGCCAAAATATCTTTTAGGCTTTAATAGCAGATTAGCGCTTGGGGCCGGACCCTGCGCCGCTCGCAAGCCACCGCGGCCGCCCCACACAGCGAAGGCTGGGGCAGAGATGCTCACCCTGGCCCCCTGCACGCCCCCCCCACGGTCTCAGCTACCCAGGGTGCCGGGGAGCACAGTGGTCCCCACTGGGGCTGTCGGGTGAGGCTGGACCCCACGGCAAGGCTCCTACAGCAGGTCCCACCTGGGTGCTGTGGCAGCCTGGGCTGGGCAGTGCTGGGGCACCGGGTGCTGTCCTGGGCTCTGCGTGGTGCTCTGGGTACCATGGGATGCTCCTGGCACTGGGGGATGCTCCCGGCACCAGGGGATGCTTGGCCCTTGGGGGATGCAGCATGCTCAGGGCACCGTGGGAAGGCAGCGGGCACCCAGATGTTGCCACTTGTGCCCAGATGTTGCCACCCATGCCCCTCGAGCACCGCAGGATTAGAGCCTCCACAGATGTCTCTAAGCAGCTTATCTCCAGTGACCGTGCCACAGCTGTGTCCCTCCCGCGTCCCCAAGGTGACCAGGGGCTGGTGACAGGGACCCCTGCTACCCAGCACCCACCCCTCCGGGCCCCGGCACCCAGCAAGGACCCCCCAGGGCTCAGGGCAGGCTCAGACCCTTGCAAAGGGGCCATCAAGTCCCCAGTAGCTGGGTGCCTGCTGGGGCCCCTTGGCATGCGTGGCATGTGCCCGCGGCCGCAGCCGGGCTGGGGTCCTAATCCCTCACATCAGCTTTGCCGGGTGGGAGTCTATTAACGGCGGCCAGGAGCCGGGGAGACGCCAGAGACTAATCCGGCTGCGGCGGGCGGCTGCCCCCCCGGCGGGAATCAATGCCGCCTGCTGTCACAAATAAATAAATCGGGCGGCACGCAGCCGCCCGGGGAGCGCCGATCGATGCCACCCGCCAAGAAAGCAATAACGCAGCGCCCGGCTCAGCAGGGGGGACAGGGTACGGCCCTCGGCTGCCCCAGGAGCATCACGGCCCCGTGGCACGGTGGTGCTCCGTGCCTCAGTTTCCCCATCTGTATGAGGGGGCTGGCAGGCCGGGCAGGCAGGAGGTGTGGGCAGCCGGGTCCCTGGTGCAGGGGGATGGCAGGGGTTGGGGCTCGCAGGAGTCCAGGTTTATTTTCCAATTTAAAATCCAATCTGGCTTTGCCCCCGCGGCCGGGGCCGGCAGCCGTGATGAATGAGCTGTCAGGCAGCCAGCGCCACGCTCCCCCACCCACGGCCCCCAGCCCCCACGGCGGGCACAGGAGGGGGGACGTGCCCCGCTGATGCCAGATCCCCATCTCCGTCCCCTGGCCCTGTGGCCCTGGGGACGGGGACCGGCGGCAGGGACGGGGGCACCCTCCTGCCTGCCTCCGGGTGGGAAGGCCCCGTGGGCAGGAACAGGCAGGGAACGAGGGTGGGTGCGGGCGGCGGGTGGGCAGGCGTAGGCAGCGTGAGAGTACAGGCAGTGTCAGGGTGCAGGCAGGTGCGGGTGGGTGGTGTAAGAGCGCAGGCAGGGATGGGTGGGTGCAGGCAGCGGGTGGGCAGATAGGTGCGAGCAGGAGTGGGTGGGTGAGCGCAGGCAGGTGCGCACAGACAGCCTGAGGGTGCAGGCAGGCGCAGGCAGGGCTGTGCAGCCAGCTCCCCACCATGCAGCCCTGCTCCCCACGCCACCCGGCCAACACCACTGCCACGCAGCCAACCCACCGGCGCCCGGCGTGGCGAGCTGGGCACCCCCTTGGCACCTACGCTGGCGCCCACGTCCTGCTGCCCTGTGGCCTTCCCCACCCCGGCACCCCCAGCGAGCCAGATGCCCATGGCCAAGCCGGGGCTGCCAGAGCAGCCGGGGGTGGGGAACCAGAGGGGCTGCCCCGGTGCCTGGGGACGCCACCGGCGAGCACGGCCGCCAGCCCCGGCAGCTGCCGGAGGAGCCCGGCTTTAATATTCATGGCGGCGCTGGCGGGGAAGCGTTTGACCTTGTATGTTTTGCGATTCTCCTTGAATTGAACAGTCATTTACCCGCTGACACATGTCACATGTCGCCGCAATCGGTTCCCTGGAGCATCGCGGCGGCCGAGCTCCGGCTGACATACCAAACGCCGAGCATCACCGACACTGTGTGGGCATGAGGGCAGAGCCCGGCGGGCACGGGGGTGCCCATCCCCAGGGCTTTCCTCCCTCCCCACCTGGGTGCCTTGGGGTGCCAGCGGTGCCCCCATCCCCTCCTCGCCGCCCACGGCCCGTGTAGTCCCGCTTCCCCCGCTCTCCCTGCGGAGCTAATGCATTTGTACAGCAATTTCCCTGAGCAGTGGTGGTGATAAATTGCATGTCTGCTGCTATTTCGGACCCGAGCGCTGGAGCTGCGCGGTGCCATGTTCCCCCTCCCCGCGCCGGCAGCGCCCAAATCAACCCCACGGGGCTCTGTGCCAGCTCCAGGCTCCCCTGGGACCCAGTATTGTTCACTGCCCTGGGGCACCCAGGGTAGCAGAGGGGACACCCAGCCCGCAGGGCACCCCTGGGTGCTGGGGGTGCCTGCCCGGCACAGGGCAGGAAGCAGGCAAGGAGAACGGAGCCACGCTGCCCTCCCGGCTCCCCTTCCCTCCGCCCGGTGGCTGCCGGCCACAGTCATTGAAATCCGGTTACGGGAGGTGAGCGAGAGCTGCTTGTCGGGCTCCGTGGCGGGCTGCTCAGCCATGTCATCTTCCCCGCAGACACCATTCCCTCCCAGCGGACGGGAAGCACCGAGCATCGCCGCCTGCTCCCGCCAGAGCCAGCACCCCGGCTGCCCCCAGCGCCCGCCTTCGCCCCCTGGGAATTCAAAGTGAGCACCCCCTTGCCAGCAAACCCCGCACCCTGCCCCGTCACCGCTCTTCACGTAGGATAAACCATCCAGTTCTGGAAGCCACCAAGGGCTAATGCTACGGCCACATCCCGCCCCCCGCTGCCACCCCCCAGGGCAGCTGGGGACCACCGGCGCCCACCCTGCCCGGGCACTGCCCCCGCACATCGCCCAGTACCGGCTGATCTGGCATTTCAAGCACCTCTCTCCATTTTCACAGGGTCACAGCGGCGCTCTCGCGGCTGATTAATATTTGATCCCTTCAGCACAGCTCGTTACTGCATTTAAATTATATATGTAATAACCCCCACTGGCATGGCGAGCGTGCGGGCCAGCTCCTGCCGCCCCTCCTGCAGGCAGGGGATCGAGCGCACCCCCAACCCCAGCCGATGGGACCCTCCAACACCTCAGAAGATGGGACGAGCACGTTGGGTCTCAGCACAGGGCAGGCCGGCGGGCAGCCGGGCAGATGGAGACACCCCGAGCTGCCTCTGAGGGGTCCAGGCAGCCCCTTTGCCCACCCAAGGATGCCTGCGGCGGGAGGGGTGCTGGTCCCCCAGCCGGCCCCGTCTCCCCAACGGCCGGAGGAAGGGATGCTGCCGCTCCCGAGCTGCTGCCTGCGACTGGAGGGAATCATTACCTCCCTGGTTATAGGCAGCTTTCAAAGGCAATCTTTCAATTGTGCGCATTTAAAGAATTGATTGGAGGCGAAATTATCCTCTCCCGCCGGAGCTGCCGGAGACACAACTTCATCTGCCTCCCCCGGGGCCTGCCTGCGCTCACGGGGGGCCCGGCAGCCCAGGCTCAGCCCCGGCCCCCCACCCAGCACAGGGCTGCACGCCAGGAGATACAGCCCTGGCGAGGCCCGTGCCGGTCTGGGGGTCCCACCGGCGGCACAGGGGGGGTCCCCCACTGCTCCACACCGGGCCTGGGGCTGCCCTTGCCATGCCCTTGCCCAGGCTCCCTTGCACCCCATTCCCCCTCCCACCGCAATCCTGCTGCTCCGGCTCTGCCTGGCAGCTGCACGAAGCCCGGGGCCGGCAGCCCTGCCCGGCACAGCATCGCGTGCCAAATCCGTCCTCACCAGTGCTAACCCGCAGCCGGTCCTGCGGCAACCAGGCTCCCGGGGGACGGTGGAGGCGGCTGGCCCAGCCCGTGCCCGNNNTGGAGGCGGCTGGCCCAGCCTGTGCCCGGCACCCCCGCGGGGCAGCCCTGCCCTCCCGCCCTCCGGCTTAAGAGCATTATCCAGATAATCCTGGCCTGGCGGCACGGCAGTGTAGCAGTGATGAACTCCTCCGAGGCACGCAGGGGACGAGCACACAGGCTGTTAATTACTGTAGCAGACGCCTGCTTCCTTCCCAAGCCCCCTCCTCCCACCGAGACCCCCAACCAGCACCCACATCCCCAGGGATGTCGAGTCGCCCAGATGCATCGTCCCTGTGGGCACGGTGCGTCCGGCTGATGCTGGACAGTAAGGCACAGCTCACAGGGGCAACAGCCAGGCCCCGTGCCCCCCGCCACGACCCACGCTGCTTCCCGTTACCCCAGGCTGCCAGGACCCCAAATTACAAGGAGCTCCCTTCAGCATGGCAAAGATGACCCCCCCCAAAAAAGCCAGACCTGCTGTGGCTTTGGAGAGCTGGGGAGAGGGTGCTCGGCCCCGTACCCCCCGGCTGCACCAGCACTGTGGGGCCCAGACCCTGCTTTCTGCTGGGGCAAAGCCCTGTGGGCACCAGGGATGGAGCTGCCCCACGGTTGGGACAGACCTGCAGGTCACTGCACAGGGTGACAGAGAGAGACAGGATCAGGCCCTGCTTTGCCACCACTCGATGGCACCGCCACCCCCCCCCAGCCTGGGTGAGGGGTCTGAGACCCCCGTCCCCATGTCCCCCAGACCCATGGCACATCCCCACCATGCACCAGCCCATCAATGCCAAGTCAAGGCCACGGTGACACTGAGTGTGGCCGTGCTGCACGGAAATTGGGGTGCTGGGCTGGGACCCCTGCCTGATGGGGGACAGGGAGCAGGTGAGCGAGCCCCATAGGCGGCTCCCAACACATGGGGGGGCACAGGGTGGACAGGACCCACGGCTCCCAGCCCTGGAAAGAGCTCGGCACCTCACAGGGCATCCCTACCTCTAACACTCTGGGAAATGCACATGCAGAGTTTAATTAACTTTATTGATATTCAGAAATTAGGGGACTGACTAGAGGTAATTGCTCATTAGAAATCATTAAACTGACACGGTAAGCACCAGCCTCCCTCGGGGGAAGCCTGTCCTGCCCAGGGCCCTGCTCCCAGGACAGAGCCAGGGACACGGACCCCCTTCCAGCGTCACTGTCCCCCAGCACGGCACGAGATGGGGGTGCTGTGGCCTGACCCCGCTTGCTGCCCTGTGGAGGGTCCCCCACGCACCCCCCCAAGCAAGGGGGCTGTGGCAGCAGCCCCGGGCGGCAGAGGAAGATGGGAATAGCAGCGGGCACAGGGCCACGGCGCCCTTCCCTTCTGGGCTCGGCTGCCAGATGGGGAGTTTATGTAACTCCCCGCACGGCTGCTGCCTGCGGCTCGGCTGAGCGGTGCGGGCACGGCCCGCGTCCCACCGCCCGCATCCCACCGGGGCTGGACCCCCGCC
>WAAD01013669.1:59046-84469 GCA_013389945.1 Fregata magnificens
AACCCTTGCCGAGCCCGGCCGCTGGCATCAGCGAAGGCGCGGGCGATTACGGCTGCCCGGTCCTCGGCCTCACCGCCCCGGGCCGCCCTACGGGCAGCACGCTCAGGGGAAGGCGATCGCTCGCCAAGCGCGCTGAAGAGCGTCTGCTCGTCCCCACGGCCGCCTATGGAGTCCTTGAGGCCTGGCCGCTTCCTATAGCTGAGGCAGCTCAACACCGACACTGGCCGCTCCTCGCCCTCGGGACCGTCCGGCGGGGCTGACCTGCACGAGCCGCACCGCGGTCCCACGCACGCACCGGGGAGACAAGAGAGAGACGGAGATGAGCGGGCGAGGTGGGCAGCGCGGCGGCGAGGCAGACTCGGTAATTTGCGTCAGCGAGAAATAGCATAGTGGAAAAATGTCATGTAAATAGGGGAATTGTTCTAGCCCGGCACTTTGATTCCCCTCTAAAGTGTTGCGTTCAATTTATTTCATTGTCGGCTACCTGGAGCCACTGCGTTTGATTCCCGACTTCAGAAAAGGTGGAATTATCTCCAATAACAAAATGTTTTACATCTGCACCGCTGAATAAATTAAACCAATTAAGAAAAACCGGCTCAGATCTTTCCCCCCTGCTTGGCAGAGGCGGGGGAGCCCCCCGGGACTCCCGGAGCCCTGCTATGAAATTGGGTTTGGATAAAAGCAATCTGCGCTCAGCAGGCAAGTGCCTTCCCCGGGGAGCGGGATCGGGGCTGTGCACCCCAGCCCCACGCCGGCCTCGTGCCATGGGGGCACCCGGGCACGTCCCTGCCCTCCGCCGGTGCTGCCGGGGGCTGTGTGGGCAGCCAGCGTTTGCCGAGAGGGGCAGGGAGGGATGTGCTGGAGCTGCAAACAAGGGGAGGACAGAAGTGGGATCCAGCCCCAGAGCCGGGGGATGATGCACAGGGCTGGAGCCCACCACCGCGACCCCCCGGGGAGGCAGACGGAGTAGGGGCTGCAGATGCCCATGCACCTCCAGCGTGGGTCCCTGTGCCGCAGCGGCTGGCTGCGGTGCTGCGGGTGGAATGCTGGGGAGGGGGACCAGGGGTCCCCCTCCGCGTGGGGACATGTGTCCCCAATGGAGGCCCAGCCACTCACCAGCATTAACCCTTCCCTGGCTGGCCACACAAGCACCGGGCAGCAGTGCAGCACCCAGAGTGCCACGTCCCATGGGTGCCCACCCTGCACCCCGGCCGTTCCCCGGCACGGCCCACCCCATCCCCTGCCAGCCAGCCCTGCACCCAGCCCTGCACCCACCTGCTGCCCTTCAGGCTGCCGTCATCTGAGAGTGCTTTGGAGGAGCCTTTGTTCTTGGAGAGCCAGGACTTCACCCCATCCACGCGCTCCTCCAGCTCCGAGTCCACGTCCGAGTCACCGTCGCTGCCGGAGGAGCGGGTCGGGGTGGGAGAAAACAAGAGGTGAGCATGGGGCGGTGAGATTTTTGGGTGCTGGGGAGGCGAAATTGCGCTGGCGGGTGCCGAACCGCCCCCAGCACCCACTGCCTGTGTACCCTGGCATGGGCGAAACCCCATCCCGTGGTCCTGCTCCCTCTCCCGGGGCGCAACCTGCATGCATACAGCTCAACCTGCATGCTAGGGGCTCCCTGAAGTACAGCCGTGCCACACACCCCCCGAACCCCCAAACCACGCCCCTACCCAGCCAAGGAGGTCCTGCACCCTCTGCCCAGCGTCCCTCCCTGCCACTGCATGGCTCCAGGGCTGGAAAGACAAGACAGCAGGGCCAGTGTCGGGGCAGCGAGGGGCAGCAGGCAGAAACAGGCTCCAGAAACACAGATTTCCAGCTCCGGGGCTGGGAAGGAAATAAGTGGGTTCATTTTATAGGCCACCATCGAGTGCAAAATTACAGCGAGGAAGAGCGATGTTGATGGCCCTGGGTAAACAGGAGTTTAGCAGGCAGAACAGAAACGACGCCGGCAAGGCGGGCGCAGGAGCACAGTGGGCAGATTTACAGCCCTGCCGTGCCGGAGAGCCCTGATTTACGTCCCGGCGTAAAAAAAGCCCTATCTGGCTTAAACCATCTAATTTATAACGGCCATTCGTAACCATATTGATTGCCTTTAGAAAGAAGGTGCCGTATGCATTGCAAAATCCATTCCTCCACGTTAAAAGCATCCCTGCATAAATCTCCCTTAATACCGAACTGCTTACTGCTTTCGTTAGGGTTATGGCAGCACCAGCGGGATCTATAAGGAAATCGAAGTGGCACGGCCCCCTCTCTCCCCGCCCTGCCACCGGCCAGCGAGAGGCGAGGGCTCCCACCGAACTGCTGCCAGGGAAGGGATATATCATATGATCTTAAATGGCCATTTTATCTGCCCGGCTTTGGGCTTATTCGCTGCCTGGGGACGGTGGCAGACGGCACGGGGGACGGGCTGGGATAGACCCTGTACATGAATCCTCCTCGTTAAATTCAAAGCAACGAGCTGCACTCCATCACGCGTGTCTCCCTCCCCTCCAATACATCCAGGCAACTCTCGGCTTGGAAAAAAACCCAACAAAAACCCACAGAACGACAACAAACCAACCCCCAACGAGCCCCGTAAACAAACTCTGGGGGTAGCTAAAGTTTTATAACTCATGGAATTAAACTCCACGTCAAACGCAATTTATGTCCGGGTGAGCGTGCCGTTAGTTTAGCGGGACCCGGGTCACGGGGGAGCGACCACGGCGGGGGATATTAATTGTGTGTGGCAGCGGGGCTCCGTCACCGCCCAACACTGACACGCTCATCATCAGCCACGGCAGAGCATCGCCCCCCGCCCCGGCCCGGGGGCTCATCCCCTGTCCCTGCCGTGTGGGATGCGGTTATGTGCCGTGCCATGCCGCGGGTGCTGTTAGGGCATGCGGTGGGCCAGCGGCATGCGGGGCCCCGGCCCGTGGGGGTGAGGTGGTGGTTAGGGGAGGGGAGGAAGGAAAGAGGAGCTCCTCACAGTTTACTCTTTCTTTTCTGATACTTGGCCACCATGTCCTGCAAACTGGGAGGGGTTGGGGGGGTCGGAGGGGGGAGAAACACAAAGAAAGGAAATCAAATAAAAGGAAAAAAAAAGACCAAGTGGGTGGGGAACGAATGGGGGGCAAATTAAATGGTGGGGAAGGGCCAGGGGAGGGAGCTGTGGCTGCCCTGCACCCCTGGCGTGGGGCTGCACCCGGCTGGATCCCAGCATCCTGGGTCAGGCTGGATCCCAGCTTCCTGGGCTGGGCTGGATCCCAGCATCCTGGGCTGGATCCCAGGATCTCGGGTCGGGCTGGATCCCAGTGTCCCAGGCTGGACTGGATCCTGGCATCCTGGGTCAGGCTGGATTCCAGCATCCCAGACCTCCTGCCGGCCTGTGCTGCCCTGGCTCCTGGGGCTCCCCAGGCTCTTTCCAGCCAGCCGGCACGACGCTGGCTGCATTTTGGGCACCTCCACAAGCGGGTGAAGCTGCACGGGGGCTGCAGGTGGAGGGAGGGATGGATGCACGGATGCACGGACTGATGCACGTGTGCACAATGCATGGATGGACGGATGCACGTGTGCACGATGCACGGATGGACGGATGGACAGACGGCTTCCTGCCAGGGCCGGGCAGAGCCAAGGGGTCCCCGTGGCATTTCAGAAGTGGCGAGGAGAAGCGGTGAGCCCCGGTGATGTGCCCCACGCAGGAGCCAGGCCTGGGTGCTCTCACCTGTTGATGAGGTCCTCGTTGCTGTCGCTCTCCATCTCGTCCTCGATGGCTGCCTGCAGGTCCCCGATGCGCTTGAAGGCCAGCTTCAGGTCCGACTGCAGGCTCTGGTTGGCAGCTTCCAGGCTCTCCAGGTCCATCTCCTGCAGGGAGGGAGTGAGGTGAGCCGGGTACCGCAGGGAAAACCCCCTGTCCTCCCTGCCCTGCCCCGTCGCAGGTGCCTCACCAGCTCGTGCTTCTTGCGGCTGGCCTCTGCCTCCTTCTTGGCCAGCTCGCCCATCTCCTCCTTGACATCGCGGAGCTGCCGCTGCAGCCGCTTGTTCTGCTCCTTCTCCCGGTTCTCGGCGGCCGCACGCTGATCCCGCTCCTCCGTCAGCTTCTCCATGTTCTCCTTCAGCCGCGTGGCTAGGCTCTGCAGAGCGGCGGGCGCAGGGTCACCCCAGATCCCCCCATGGACCCCCCACCCTGCAGCAACACCCACCAAGGGCTCACGCGAGGACGGATCCCATCCCCATGAATTTACATGAGGAGATGGAGGAGAAACCCCCCCCACCCCGGGCCAGGGAAGGGGCAGAACAACCCGTGGGGGCTTTGTCAAATTGGAAAAATAGATTTAACTGTGTGTGAAGTAATTATAGCATGTAACGTAGGGAAAAAATAGCTCCCGTTCTCCCCCAGCCACTGAGCCAGCCGCTGCATATTTATGGCCCCGGCAGAGAGAGCGGGGAAGGGAAATAACAGCTAGGAAGATATTAAGAAGAGAGCTAAGCTGCTCTGCTCTCCCGGCAGAGCTGCAAAGGCAGAATATAAAGCAGGCTGCATTTAGCAGGGCCGGGAGTCTATAATTTCCCTAAGTCAATGCAGGGAAATAGCAGCACTTTGCTGGGCTGGGTGGTGGATTATTGTTATCAGCACTTGCAGGGGGCTTTCCCTGCAGGGCCGGGGCCAGGCTGCTGGCAGGGGAGGGCTGCGGCGTGGGGGGTCCCGGGGAGGGGATATTGGGGATGCACTTGGTGGACCCCCTGGGCAGGTTTGCATCATGGTCCCGTTGCATCCCGGTCCCAGACGGAGCGGAGGGATTGCCCAGCGCCTACCTCCAGGCGCTTGACTTGCGTTCGCTCGAACTCCAGCCTGGTCTCCAGCTCGCGGATCTTGGCCTCTTGCCGGCTCACCAGCGACTTGTCCACCATGGACTGTTCCAGGAACTCCAGCTGGCTCTGCAGGCCTTGCAGCTGCGGGGGGGGCACAGGCTCAGCCTCGACCACCACCTCCCTGGCCCTCCACCACGTCGCCCTGGAGCGGAGCTGCCGGCCACGCTGTTCCCTTCCCAATGGGAGAGCTCCCCATGGGACCACTCTGCACCCCCCAGGGTGCAGGGGGCCCCCCCATAGTGCGGACAGCGGGTCTCTGGGTGCCCCCTTGCCCCCCCGGCTTCACTTAGCGTGCATGCCCGCGTGTGATGTCGGTGCTCCCCACCTTCTCCTGCAGCTCCTGCTTCTCCTTGCTGACCTCCTCCAGCTGCGCCTGCAGGTCATTCATCTGTGCCAGATCCCGGGATGCCTGCGGGACACACCGGGGCCGTCAGCGGGGACCCCCCTGCGCCGGCTCTGAGAGGGGCGTTACAGGGGGGTGGGGGTGCTACGGCTGCTGTTCCCCCCTCACCTGGGCCACAGCTGCCTTGTGCTTCTTCATCAGCTCATTCATGTCCTCCTGGTCCTCCTCCAGCCGACTCTGCACCTCGTTCTTCTCCCGTTGCAGCCGGCTCAGCTGCTCCTCCAGCTGGGGGGAGCCACCCCTGTCTCCCGCTGCACCCCGGGAGCAGGGCACCCACCCCCCAAAACCACCCCGGACAGCGTGGGGTCACCCTGCTGCCATACACCACGCCAGTGGGGGTCTCCCCTTGGGTGTAGGTGGGGCATGGCCCCATCACAGTGCATCACACCCCAAAAACGCTTACCGCTGCCTTGGCCTTGGCGAGGTCGTCGATCTGCAGGTGGAGGTCTTCGATCTCCACCTCCATGGACTTGCGGGCCTTGACGGCGGCTGCGCAGGTGAACTCCGACTCCTCCAGCTGCGGGGACACGGCTCAGCGCCCGGCTGGGGGATGGGGACACCCTGCGTCCCTCAAGAGCTGTGGTTTAGGGGGGTCTGGATGCACACCTGGTTCTTGAGCTGGGCGATCTCCCTCTTGCTGGGCGCGTTGTTTTTCAGGTGGTCCAGCATGATCTGCGCGTCAGCCAGCAGTGCCTTCGTCCTCTTCAGGTCCCGGCGCAGGCGCTTCTCCGTCTCAAAGTCCCGTTGGTTGGCCTGTGGCAGGGTGGACCGTGCCAGGGCACCGTGCTGGCAGGGCACCCACCCCGCTACAGCCACCTCAGGGTCCCTGAAGCGAGGCACATGCCCAGCTGCCCTGCACCCTACCTGCTCGCTGACGGCAGATAACTTGCTCTCCAGCTCCCGTTTCTCTCTCAGCACCTTCTGCTTGTCCTCGTACTCCTCCTCCAGCTGCACCTCCATCTGCTTCAGCTGCGGGACAGCAAGGGCAGCCCAGTCAGGGCGGCAGAAAGGGGCCAGGACCCCCCACTTGCGTGTCCCCACATACTGGGGATGTCGGGTGACCTCACTGGCCAAGTGTTTGCACAACCAGAAGCAGAAAGCCCGGCGCACGCCGGCCAGGGCAGCGGAGGGACCAGTCAGACCTGCTGGGCCAGTGGAGCCGGGCCACGGCCGCGTGGGAGCCAGGTGCCGCATGACGGTGCCCGGTCAGCAGCTCCTGGCACCTGGCCAGGCCATGGGGATGCATCCTGTCCCCGCCTGGGCAGAGGGGCTGCAGCTGAGCCCTACCTTCTTCTGGCACGACTGCCGAATCTCCTCCACCTCCTCGTCGCGGCTCTCCACCTCCTTGGCGTGGGTCTGTCGCAGCCGCTCCATCTCCATCTCCAGCCGCAGCTTGGCCTGCAAAATTGGGGGATAATGCGGTCAGAGCGAAGGGGACATGGGGACCCCCCCATGCCACTCCCCAGGCGCTGCTCACCCGGAAAACCCCCCGGTCTGAGGCCGGCCGGGCTGCCTGCCCCATGGCGACCTGCCGGGCCATGGCACGGAGGGCCAGGAGCCGTGTCAGCAGCAGCGGTGCCTGGCCCGACGCCGGGCTGAGGGCGACCGCCTCTGCTTCCCGGGCAAGCCCAGCCCAGGTAATAACAGCCCTGCACGAAACCACCCCGCCCAGAAACCTTGCCCCTCCCTGCCATACCTGCTCCAGCATCTGGATGGTCCCAGCCTGCTCGTCCAGTTCCTCCTCCTGGTCCTTGACCTTTGCCTCCAGGTCCCGCAGCTGCTTCTTCACCTTGGCCAGGGACGCCTCGTCCTTCGACTCCTGGGAGGAGATGTCCTGCAGCTCGGCCTCCAGTGTCTCCGCCTTCTGCGTCAGCCCCGCGATGTCCGAGTCCTTGTCCTGCCAAGGGAGGGGGTCACCGTGAGCCGGGGGTGCCCGCTGGCTGGGGGGCCGGGGAAGGAACCGGGGGCTGCTCACCTCCAGCAGCTGCTTGAGGCCGAAGACCTCGGCCACCAGCACGTCCTTCTCGCGGCTCAGCTTCTCCCGCTGCAGCCTCTCCCGCTGCGCCTCCTCGTGCGCCTGCGAGAGCTCGCTGTCGAACCTGCGTGGGGAGAGCGGGTCGGGCGCTCAACGCCCCATGACGGGCACCGGGACTGGGTCCCCAGCCCCGTGCTGCCAGCCCCACACCGAGCACCCCCATCCCACGGCAGCAGGCACTAGGAAGGACGGCGTGCCGCTGGGCGCTTGTCAGAAATGCGTTGTTGACGAGCCCTTAATTGCCAGCACAGCAGCACGGAGCCACTTGGAGAAACTCCTGATGCCTTCACTCAGCGGCTCGTGGAGAGCGCAGCGCCTGCAGCACAGACCCCAGCAGCCCCACCAGCCACCCTGCGGGGCCGGCGTGTGCCAGCGAGGGCCGTGGCTGCTAACGATGGGGGCATGGCTACGTGGTGGCAGCCGGGGACACCGTGCCCTCCAAGCAGGACATGGAAAGGCCACGACACACAGTGGGTCTCCAGCAGAGATGGACCTGGCTCCCTCAGCTGCAGCCCAGTGCCACGGTCCCATGCGGGATGGCACCGGTCCCACCCCAGAGGGGACATGAGCCCCTGGCGGGGGAGCGCTCAGCACAGCCTGGAGCCAGGCAGCACCGGGGCAGCCTCTCCCAATGCCCCTGGGATGGGATCAGCCAGGTTTGCTCCGAAATCGCTGCCTTTGGGGCTTGGAAAACAACCCCGTGCTTGAGTTTGTGACCTGCGTTAAACACCTCGGCAGCTAATCCCCATTTTTCCTTGCGCTGGGTAATAAACAGCTGCATTAGCACAGACTCCAATCTGTGGAAATTGAAATTAATTAGATTGGATTCTCTCGCTGTATTTGTGTGTGTGATCATTACCATAATGAGATGAAAGCGTCCCTGCTGCTTAATAACGTTAGCAAACTTTGGGGCTGGGAGAGGGGACAGGATGACAGCGAGCGCCGAGCAGAGCCGTGGGGCACAAGCAACCTCCACCATGGGGCATGGCCCCACACGGGGGGATCACTCAGCTCCAGGCCCCCCAAAAGTGCATCGGGGTCCCCCCCACAATGAACACATCTGACCCAGGCAGCCCCATCCCACCAAAGACGCCTCAGCCAAGCGGGAGCTGGTGAAGTGCCCAAATCCCTGCTAAAATGGTAACACCACTTCGCAAGGGGCCGGCCGTGCGGCGAGCAAGCCGTCCCCGCCGTGTCCAACCCACTGCCAGCACGCGGTCCCCACCTCCGCTGCTTCTTCTCCAGGTCATGGTTGCGTCCTTGCTGGCCCTCGAGGTGCAGCTTGGTGTCCTGCAGCTCCGCAGCCAGGCGCTGGCACTTCTTCTTCAGCTGCTGCAGCGCCCGCTGGCTCTCCTCGCTGTCTGCCTGCAGGTCTGTCAGCTGCGGGCAGGGGCGGGCAGGGCGGGCAGGGTGGTCAGGGCTCCAGGAAGCCACCCCGTCCCCGCAGCCCTGGCCACATGCTCCCTCAGCTCCAAGCAGGCAGCAGCTACCCACCCCCTGCCCATCCCCGCGCTGGGGGGACCAGGGGGTCCCCGGGGCTGAGCCCCACTCACCTTCCGCTCCAGCTGCCTCTTGCCCTGCTGCTCCACCTCCAGCTTGTCCTCCAGCTCTTGCTGCAGCCGTTTCTTGGTGAAGTCGATCTCCCGCACCGCCCGCTCGTATTTCAGCCGCCATTCACCACCTGCGCAGGGAAACAGGGTCACCGAGGGGCTGCGTGGGGTGGTACAGGGCCCCACGGGTGGGCAATGCCACCGTGGAGAGGGGGACATGGTGCTGTGACCATGGGGCACCCAGGGTGTGCCGGTGGGGAGCACCGGAGGCAGGATGGTACCCGAATCATCATCGTCAAGCTCTCCATTGAGCTCGGCCGCCCGGATGAGCCGAGCCTCCATCACCTCCATCTCCATCGACTCCATCTGCTTCTTCAGAGCATCGTACTTGGCCTGGGAGGGGACACGGCCACGGTGAGCACCGCGGGGGCTGGGAGGTGCCACGAGGCAAGGGAGAGGCGCGTGTACCTGTAGGTCCTTCATCTCCTTCTCGGCCCGGAGCCTCTCGGCCGTCTCGGCGTCCAGCAGCTGGGAGGCCGACTCGCCGGTGTTTCGCTCGTCCGTCAGCTCCGACGTCAGCTCTGTGATCTGGGCGGTGGGGGGGGAGCAGGACCGTGGGCCGGGGAAGGTGCTGGGGCAGGCCGGCATGGCACCGCACCCCCTCCTGGTCCTGGCAAGGACCTACCCTGCTCTCCAGACGGTCGCTGTTGAGCCGGAGCTCGTTACGCTCCTTCTCCACCTTCTCGAGTTTGCTCTTCAGCTGCTGGATCTCTTCCTGCAACAGAGCAGGCGGTGAGGGAGGGGGCAGGCGCAAGGAGGAGAGGTTGGCAGGCAGGAGCCTGGCAGGTCTCCGCACCCCTCCCCAGTCTCCCCCCCAGCACTGGGTGGGCAGGGTGGGGGCTCCCTGGGGCGGGGGCCACTCTCCCCTGCCAAGGGCTGGGCAGGGACTTTCCCCAACCCGCTCTGCCGCCGTGCCGACTCCAACCCCATAAATGGTGTCGAAACGCCAGGCAGCCCCAGCAAAGCTGCAGAGGGGTCCCCGCATCCCCTGGGAGAGGGGTGGGAGTAAACCCACCCGCCAGCAGCTCGCCAAAGGGTTTGGCTGCACCCAGCCCAGGTGGGGAGAGAGAGGGCCCACTGGGATGTGTGGGGACCACCAGCCAGTACCGGGGTGGCGTGCCCAGCTGCCAGCTTCGAGCACATCTTTCTTTCCCCTCCTCTGGTCCCAGCACGGGCTGGGGGGGTCAGGAGGGCACCCAGGTGCCCCCACCCGGGGCGCCCGTCCTCGGCGGGTCGGGGTGAAAGCTGAGCCAGGCAGCGGCTCTGTGCCGGGCGGGCTTGGCGGGAGCACGAGTGTCTGGTTGCTAGCGTGGCGCCGAGCCCCTGCATATGCCTCTCGGCACACGGTTTCATTTCCATTCTCCACGCCTTGTAATTGGGCTCATGCAACAGCCAGCTCTCGGGATGCTAACGACATGCTGATTCGCAAATTAGGGAGCAATTCAAGCCCGGTGCTGGCTGGGCACGGGGCAGCCGCAGTCCTGCATCCCACCCTGCTGTGGGCTCCTGCATCCCACCCTTCCCTGGGGTCCTGCATCCCACTCCACTGCAGGATCCTGCATCCCACCCTTCCCTAGGGTCCTGCATCCCACCCCACTGCAGGATCCTGCATCCCACCCCGCTGAGGGCTCCTGCATCCCACCCTTCCCTGGGGTCCTGCATCCCACTCCACTGCAGGATCCTGCATCCCACCCTTCCCTAGGGTCCTGCATCCCACCCCACTGCAGGATCCTGCATCCCACCCTTCCCTAGGGTCCTGCATCCCACCCCACTGCAGGATCCTGCATCCCACCCCGCTGAGGGCTCCTGCATCCCACCCTTCCCTGGGGTCCTGCATCCCACCCTTCCTTGGGGTCCTGCATCCCACCCCGCTGCGGGGCCCTGTCCGGGACCAGCGCTCCCCAAAACCCACCCTGCCCCATCCAGCATCCCCTGGCACAGAGATACCCACGTCTTTGCCGCGGATCTGGTCCTCAGTGAGCTGCACCTCGATGAGGGGCCGCACAGTGGTGAAGAGCTTCCACCAGGGCCAGCCCTTCACCCCCTTGTTCTTCTTGATGTTCTTCTGCACGCACCGGATGGCCAGATCCTGGATCTGCACGGGGTACGCTGTCAGCACGGGGTGCCGCCAGCGGGGCAAAGCGGGGCGGGCGGGCGCTCAACACCCCTGCCAGCACCCCAGCACGCTCCCCTTCATTAGCATTTGGGCTAATTGCGCCTGGCTTATCTACTGTTTGATTCCCTCCAGCCTCTCCAAATGCTAATCTTGCAGAAGGCAAGGCACTGCCAAGATGCCTATTTTATGCCCTCCTTAATAATAAAAGTAGGAGCCGATACACCGCTTCATCCTGCTGCGGTGATGCCCAGCACCCTCCCCGACGGTTCCCCCGGCCCCCCGGACCCCCCACGGCTCCCCATGGCTGGGCGGACGCGGGGGGAGGCGGGAGGAGGAGGTGCTGGCCCAGGCGGCGGCAGAAAGGCTGCGCTGCCCATTTTAGGCGAAATTGTGCGGCAGAGCGGGGAGGGGAGAGCCGCTGGGACGAACCTTCCTCTTCTTGAACTGCTGCCGTGCCAGGAAGCCCCTGCACGCCGCCTGGAAGAGGGTGATGTTCCTGCTGGTCTGCGCATCCCGCTGCTCCTCCAGCCTGGCCAGTGACCCGGCCCGGAAAAACACCTGCGGGAGGGGAGCGGGGTGAGATGCTGACGGGTGCCGGCATTGCTCCAGGCACACCGTGCCACCCTCCCGCTGCACCGGCTGGTGGGGATGCAGCTCTCCCCTCTGCAGCCACTGGTCCTGTCCCACCGTGGGGGTTTTATTCCCCCGGCATGAGGAATGCTGTAGGTGGGAGCAAACAGTGCCGTCCTCATGCTGCCCCGCCGTGCCGTGCCAAGTCGTGCTGCCCGCCCCTGCCCACGCTGCTGCCGGCACCCACAGCCAGTGTCGGGCATTGTACCCGGCTCAAGCCCATGTGGTAGCTGCTCTTCTCCAGGTCCAGCGACTCCAGGAGCTCCTCCACCGCCTGCGGGGAGTGAGAGGTGTCAGGGCCAGGCTGGCAGCACCCTGGGGTGCAGGGGACCCCCAGGGCGCAGGGGACCCCGGACCGCAGCGCTGGCCCCGGCAGAGGGCACGTACCCGCTTCTCATCCACCACGATATAGTTGCGCCCATGCTTCTTGGTCAGGTGTGGGGCCAGGACATCAAAGCGCCGCCTGAACTCCGCAAACACCATGTGGTCGGGGTACCCTGGGGGGAGCAAGGGAGAGCGGGGCTGCAGGGGCAGCCAGGACGCCCAGGGGATGGCTGGGGACAGCCCCGCGTGCCCTGACTTGCTTGGGCCCATCTTTTGGGAGAGCTGATGGGGTCACACCACGTGGCACAAGCTCCGCATGGGACCAGGCATGGCCGGAGCGCCCCAGCCCTCCCCGGGAGGTTTTCCTTGGCCGTGTCCTCCAGCAATTTTGGCCGGGATCTGGGGAGAAAGTGGCCAGATCCCACCTCAGGGGGAGCGCAGGGACACGTGTGTCGCCTGTGCAAGCAAACAGGCCCCACTCTGGCTCCGTGCTGAGCCACGGCCAACTTCTGCATCAGGCTCGCAGTGCTGAGCCTCCACATGTTAATTAACAACGGGGTATTGACGGGACGCTGACCCCGGCACAGCTGGCTGGCCGCGGCCATCGATCCAGGAGGTGTGCGGGCAACATCGATTTCCAATCGCGGCAGGAAGGGTCCGGTCTCCAGGCAATAAAACCTCGGCTGGGCGGCCGGCCACGCGTATTGACAAATGCTTTGCTGAGCACAACCCGGAGTCTCCGGCCCCAGCGGGACAGGGGCCAGCTGCCAGCGGGAGAGCTGCCAGGAGCCAGCGGCACCAGCGGAGACACCCAATTAAGGCCATGCCTGTCCCTAGCGCAGATAACAGCCCCGCAGGGGAGGGGGGATGGGGACAGGACCGCCCTGTGGGGACGGCTGGCAGCCACGGGGCTCGGAGCAAGGGCAAGTGCCAAAGGGGTTCCCCGGGGGGGGCTTTGGCTCTCCAGGGGGGAGACGCAGCCAGGACCACCACAGCATCCATCCCCGCAGTGGGACGTGCACCGCAGCCCTGGCATCGCCCCGCCCCAGGTGCCAGGGGTGCCAGCGGCGCGGCTCACCTTGGCGGTACATGCGGAGGGTGTCGAGCAGGCGGGAGCCGCGGAGCTGGGCACGCAGGAGGGGCACGTCCAGCTGCATGAGCCCGGCCTCGCAGTGCTCCCCTGGCAGCTCCAGCTCGCTGCCGCTCACCCGCCGGCACGGCAGAGCCCGGGAGTCCCCGCCGCCCCCCGCCGCCTTGGGCAGGAAGCAGTGCACGAAGTGGAGCTTGGACTTCTTGACGCTGTCGATGAGGGCGNTTGATCTGGATGCAGAGGGACTTCTTCTTGACGGCGGCCACGCCGGTGGTGAAGGTCTTGCGCATGCTGGTGGCCCGGCGCAGGGCCAGCTGGGATCCCCCCTCCAGCCCCGCCACCGAGCCCGACAGCACCAGCGCTGACCCGCCACGGCCGGCAAACAGGCTGCTGATGACCTTCCTGCGGAGCACGGATGGGACGTCACCCCCCTAAATCACCTCTCCCCCCCTACNCAGCAGGACGGAGGCGTTTTGGGAGGCCGGGTTGTGCTTGACGTGGTTGAGCCAGCCCGTGGCATCGTACTCCACCCAGTTGGTCCCAGAGCTGTGACCCAGGAAGAAGTGTCGGGGCTTGTCACTGGGAAGTAGCGGATTGTGCCCTGCAGGGAGACACGGCACCGATGGGCACGGGACTGGCGCTTCGCCAATGCATGGCCCCGCAGTGCCGGGCCCCCCCTGACCTTTCTTGCTCCCTTCCTGAGGGCCATAGTAGGAGAAGAGCCGCTCCAGCAAGGTGTCCTCATTGCCGCCCGGCTGCAGCGCCTCCTCCTCCAGCAGCCACAGCAGCCCCCGCGCCTCGTCTGTGCGGGCCAGTGACCGGACCTGTGGGCAACACTGCGCTTGCACCCAGCCTGGCAGGCTGGTGTCCCCCGGGGCAGGGACGGGAGGACACAGGGGACCACCAGGGCCACCCAGGGAGCATGCGGCCTCGGCTGCTAAGGGCCTCTGCTTAATGGAGACCCAGCAGGGAAAGAATCAGTACATAATACTCTGGGCAGCGACATGCTCGCTGGGGTGGAAAATGCTGTGCTCAGGCTCCCGCGGGATGAAATCCAGCACAGGGTTGGTGCTAGCAGACCCCCTAGGTCTCTGCAGCCTCCTCCAGCAGGGAATGGAGCACCCCAGGGACTGGTGCACCTTGGGGACCCATGCACCCTGAGGACCAGAGCACCCCAGGGACTGGAGAACCTTGGGGACCCGTGCGCCCTGGGGACCTGAGCACCTTGGGGACCAGAGCACCTCGGGGACCAGAGCACCTCGAGGACTGAGGCACCCTGGGGACTGGAGCGCCATGGGGATCGCCCGAGGGCTCGTCGCCCTCCTGCCCACGGCACGGGCAGCTCCCAGCGTGGTGGGGGACACCATACCAGGGGGATGGGGGCTGCACACACGCTCGCAGCTGTGCTCTCATGGCCAAGCATTTGGGACAGCCCCTCTCCTTCCCCTAACTAACTACCGCCAAAGGGCCAGGGAAGCCGTCCGGCCGCTGCCTCACGCTACAAACTGCCGTGATGAGGCCCCGAGGAAGCGTGGTGCGTGCTTACCAGGGCCTGGTGCGAGGGCTGGTCTACAGCGGCTACAGAGCCAGAGGAGCCGGGCTCAGCATCAGCCAGCACAAGCTCTATGTTCTCCTGGCGAGGGGGGACAGAGGCACGGTTAGTGCCCACGCAGTGGGGGAGCAGCGATAGGGACCGGCAGCCGGTCAGGGCGTTGGTGTCAATGGCATCTAGGCAGGAGGCAGTTTCCCAGCGTCCCACCGCCCCGCTGCGCCAGCATGGCACAGGGCGACGCCGGGTGCTGAGGGGGGACCAGGATACATGGAGGGGTCCCCCTGGGCTGTCAGTGCTGAGATGGAGCAGCAGCAGTGATCTTCCGCACCACCACCACCCACAGCCCCCCATCACTTCCCAGCCTGGCGTGTTCGCAGGCAAAGCTGCCTGGCTGGGGCCGGAGCTGCCGGCAAAGGCACCGCCAGCGGTGGGAGCCCTCGGGAAACCCCTGCTGCACCAAGCATCGTGTCAGAGCCGCTCCGGTTGGATCCAGTCCAGAGCGACTGCGGGGTAAGAAACCGGGGGGACATCGTAGGAGATGCTCATGCAGAGAGGGGAGGGCGGGAGGGGAGGCGGCGATGGCAGCCCTGGGCATCCCCGTTACCTCCTTGTAGCGCTCCAGCTCGCGGGCGAAGGTGCGCTGGTGGAAGAGGAGCTGCAGGCGCTCCTGGGCGTAGTTGTGGCAGAGCTCCTCGAAGGTGGCCCCCCGGCTCTGCCCCGCCAGCTCGGGGTTTTGTGCTCCGGGGGTGTCCACCACCGTCACCGAGCACACCGAGTGCTGGCTCGACTTCAGCGCCCTGTGGGGAACAAAGGGACAGAGCGGGGTGAGCGGGTGCTGCCGGCCGCCCCCCGGCTCTCCTCCCAGCCCCCCAGCACCTACCTGTTGAGGAGGGAGATGAGGAGAGTGAAGAGCTCAGAGTACAAGCCGGCCGCCATGCCCTCCAGGCACTCCAGCGCCGTCAGCTTGGGACCTGGCCAAGGCAACCCTGAGTGTCCCCAGCCCGGTGTCCCCCAGGGCCACCCGCCGTCCCCACCATCCCTCACCGTACCTGTGCCGCCGTCACCCAGGGGGGGCTCGTCAGGGCCCTGCCGGAAGGAGGTGGATCGCTGCAGGGTGCCCTTGGGCTGGTGCTTGAAGATGGAGGAAGAGAGCTCCTCCAGGCTGCAGCCCAGCAGGTAGGCAGCTTTCTGAGCCCACTCGTGCCGTGCAAACTGCTTCCTCCCGGCTGGAGGGTGGAGAAGGGGGCTCAGCGCCGGCCGGGGCATCCCCCCAAATGGGGAGCATTTCCAGCCAGACCTGGGACGGTCTCTCGGTCCCCCAGAGCAGGCTGGGGATGCGGTGCACAGTGGGAGCACAGTGCCGGCACCAGAGGGCCGGGAAACGTGTTTTGGGGTCTGATTAGAGGAAACGGGGGGTGAATGGCTTCGTGCTTCTGCAGGGCTGAGCCCAGAGCCGTGCCGTGGGGTGGGGGTCACCCCTCACCACCGCTGCTCGGGGACCCCTGGGGCCTGTGATGGTGTGGGGCTCTGAGCCGCCCCAGCACGGGGACACGTCCCCGCTTGGCCACATGCACCGAGCAGCCCCGCCGTGATGCGGCAGGACAGACCGCAGCTGCTGGACACAAGCACATGGATGCCGGGGGAGGGCAGGGGAGGTGGAAGCAGGTTAATGGTGACACGCAGGGACACAACAGTGGGAAGGCAGTGGCACGTGGGAGGGGGAAGGCAGAGACACGCGCGGAGAACAACACTTTACCTTCATCGGCGTCTGCATTGCAAAAGGGCAGCATGCACCATGCGAACAGAGACAGGGGTTAGAAACAATGGCACGTGACAGCGCGGACACGCAGCACAGGGACGCCCTCCTGCTGAAATACGCCACGCGCAGGCACCGCCACGCCACGCACATGCCAAGCCTGGTCTCCCCCCAGGCATTGCTGCAGTGAGATGCTGTGACCCGGCGTGGGAACCCTGCCCCTGTGAGCCCCGGCCGCACCATGGGTGCTGGTGGGGAGCAGCTCAGCTCTGCCCTGGAGCATGGGGAGCCGCTGGCGGATCCAGCCCGGTACAAGTGTCAAGGGACCGAGGAAATGGGGGCTGGTGCGACTGAGCTGGCTCTGAGCATCCCCAGTGCCCATGAGATGCAGGGAAGGCTCCAGGAGCAGCGCAGAGCTGGGGCTGGGATGTTCGCCCGGAGCAGGATGCGGGGATGCTCCCCCCGAGCAGGATCTGGGGTTCCCCCCCAGCAGGCCACCACGAAGAGGCTCCCGAGCCACCGGAGCATCCTGCTGCGGCGGCTGCAGCGGGGCCCTGCTGCCCTCTAGTGCCTCGAAGCACCCCATGGGCCAGCACTGCACCCCGCTGCGCCCCCAAGACCCCTCCAGTGTCTCCCTCCTCATCCCCAACTCATCGTCTCCCCCAGGGCTGCAAAATCCCTCGGTGCAGCTGCCAGCTCCAGTTGCCCCTTTCAGGTGTGCCATGCCCAGGCCCTCCCGCCAGCGTGCAGCGCCACGGGGGCTTCCAGCACCACGGGGGGAAGGCGAAAGCCCCAGGGGGAGAAGACAGCCCCACGAAGCTGAATTCACCACCCCCAGGGATGAAGAGCAAAGCTGGTGCCCGTCAGAGCAAGCCCTGCAGCCCACGGTGAGCTCCGGCTGCCGGGGCAGCCCTGCCCCACGCCACCAATCGTGCCAAGAGGACCGGGTGGGGAGGGTCCCGACGGGCAGCAGGCAAATTTGGCGTTGCCAGGACCCAGCCCGGGGGTCAGGGTTGGTCATGGCACACCAGCAGCATCCCAAGCCCCAATTTCAGCCCCAAAAGCAGCACCACGCGGCACCACCCGGAGCAGAGCCCCCCGTGGCTCTGATTACCGGCTCTGTCCGCCAGCGGCTCTGCGGGGAGGACAGGGGGGAGTGGTGTTACATTGGGGATGGGGGACATACGTACCCCCCGACTCCCTCAGCCCCAGCTAGGGCCCCGGTCCCCCCAAGTTGGCAGGGGCCAGCCCAGGGTCTGGGGGTGTTTGATTCCCACCAGCCAGTGGGACCACCCCAACCGAGGGGGCAAAGCCGGGTGCCCCAGAGCGCCCAGGGTAGCAGGGCACTGTCCCTCAGCTGACACAGCCCCAAACACCCCCCCAGGGCTCGGCCACACTGTGGGGGCCGTTTGCAAGGTGCCAGCGATCGCTCCGGGACCCCATGCAGCCATCAGCCCCGAGCCTTGGCTCGTTAATGCCTCCCAGCCCTGAGCAGCTCGTTACCTTTCGTGGCCCCAGCGGCCCCCAGATGATAAATGGCCCCCAGCACGAGCCAGAAAGCTTTCTGCTCATCGCCGGAAATGCCCATCACCTTCATGGCAGCCTGGAGCTTGTTGAACTGCTGCGTCGCCTTCTGCTTTTCCTCCGGCTGTGGACAGCAATGGGAGCCATCGGTGTGGGAGCCTGGCTCTGCCTCCCCCTGCACCTGAACGGGTCCCCCCCAGCAGCCCCCCCCAGCCCCATCACAGCGACCTTGGAGAGGGGCACGATGCCGAAGACGTTGTTCTCTGCCAGGTGGTTAAAGTGAAGCTCAGTCCTGTGGGGATAAACACTGAGATTGGCCCCGCGTCGGAGACTCCGGAGAGCCCCCGGGCCAGGGGCCGTGCCCTCGCTCCCTCCAGCTCACCGCAGGGCACTGTCGGAGCAGGCCAGCAGGTAGTAGAAGACGTTGAAGGTGGCCTCGTTGGCTGGGCGCTTGGCGACACGTAGCTTCTCTAGCAGCAGCGTCTGGAGGAAGTGGGAGCGTCGGGAACCATCCCCGAGGTCCCCACTCCCACCAAGACCCCCCCGGCCCACCCCGGTCTCATCTTTGCTGCCTGCCCAGGGTCCCTATGGAGACATGAGCGTCTCCTGCCCACCACAGGGCATCGTATGAATGCAAACATCATCCAAGCAACCCGTGAGCATCTCCTCTCCTAGGGTGTCTGCTACTACAGGAGCACGAAGTGCTCTCTTGAATTTTAAGGGCTCTGCTGTCATCACACTGGGGCGACATCTGGAAGAAAGACACCCCGATATCAGTGCGAACTCAGCAAGGACAGGTACTCGATCTGATCTGCGCACGCTTGGGTGCGAACAAAGGCGAGAGGAGGATGCCTGGCTGCTAAGCGCTGCAAGCACAGCTGGGCAGCCGGCGGGGGTCTGCAGCAGAGCTGGATGGTCCCTGCAGCGAGGATGGACCAGCTCCCGCGCCAAGGGGAGCCACTCTGGTTAGGATGGACTGGCTCCCGTGCCAAGGGGGGCCACCCTGGTGAGGGTGGACCGGTCACCCCGGCCCCCTCACCTGTACAGAGGCAGATGCCACCTGCCCAGCCTGGTCGAAGTCCAGAGAGATGATCTGGGAGAAGCGGGTGGCATTGCTGTTCATGCCGGTGCTGCTATTGCCAAAAGCCTCCAGGATGGTGTAGAGAGCCTGCCACTTCTCTGCTGCGGGAAGATAAGCGGGGCGGTGGGGTGCAGGGGCTGTGCGGCGGCTGGCCGGAGCCGGCACTGCTGGCCGGGCAAGCGCTGCTGCTCCTGTGCCGTGCTCTGCACCGTGGCAGCCCTCAACAGCACGGTAAAGGGACTGGCGTGAGAAGGTGAAGGCGCACCATGTGGCTTGTGTCCGGCTGCCGCCAGGTGCGGGAGGCTGTGGGGGGCTGTGACCGCAAAGCAAGGGGCGTGTGCAGGCAGCACGGGGACCCCGCACCCCGCTGCGGACTCACCAGAGAAGACCTTGCCGGTGCTGCCAGCGATGGTGGCGAGGTACTGGACGAGATGCTGGCAGTTGGTGGTTTTGCCGCTGCCGCTGGCACCCAGCAGCACGACCGCCTGGTCCTGGCGGCTCATCAGCATGCTGCGGTAGGCAGCCTGGGCCACCGCGTAGATGTGTGGGGACGTGTCCTCCCTGCGGCACCCTTTGAACATGTGCATGACCTGGGGAGGGGGGGAAGCGGGCGAGTGTCAGCACCCTGCCACCCCCACCGGCTCCCTCTGCGCAGTGGCACAGCTCCCAGCCGCCTGTCCTCCCTGGTCCCTGCCCCGGCAGTGGGGTCACCTTCTCAGAGTACATGGATGGGGAGCTCAGCGGGTTGATGATGACCATGGTGGGGCCGGCGTAGGTGTGCAGGAGGTTACCACCGTAGCGCTGCCGCAGCGTGTGCAGCACGCTGGACTCATTGAGGTAGAGGAGGCTGGCGAGGTCCTCCACGCGGTCACAGGAAGGGGGGTTTGCCTGGCAGCGAGGAGGGGGGGTGTCAGGTGGGGAATGGGGGTCTGCCCCGCCGTCCCCCACCTCACAGCCCTACCTTCTCCACGTCGTCCTCCTCCACCTCCAGGACGGCTCCGTCGTGGTCCAGCTTCACCTTCACCTTGCCCTCGGGCAGGGGGCTGCCCTCCTCCGGCCGCAGCTGGCTGCCTGCGAGGGGCACGGGGTGCTCAGCGGGGCCATGCCGGCAGCCCCCTCGGGACACCGTGGCCAGGCCAGGGGGGGCTCGCTGAGCCACGGGGAGAACGGAGCACCCCGTATCCCAGTGGCGCCAAGCTGACCCCCAACTCACCCAAGGAGAAGCCATCCCTGTGCACCAGCCACACCTTCTCGGTCTCGTACCAGGCCTCCTCGGCCGCTATCTGCTCCTCCGTCTTGGCCTGTGGGACAGCGGGACATGGGGTGGTCGTGGTCACCTGTCCCCCACCTCGTCCCCTCCCCACATCCCTGGGGCTGGAGGGAGCAGGGCTGCCTCGCCATGGACCATGTACCAGGCAGCCACAGCCACCTTTCGCAAGCCCCAAACCCTCCCAGCACATGTCCCCAGCTTGCCCGCTGCCCCCGGGGACGCCAGTGGGCTCAGGGCTGCAGAGACCACCAAGGCCCTGCCACGGCTCGGGGCAGACATGAAGTCACAGCAGCCCACGAGCGCATTCACCAAGGCCACCTTGGGCAAGCCTGGAGGTGCCGAGCTCCCCAACCTCAGCCCAGGGAGCAGGCACCCATGCCAACCATGTGCTGGGATGCAGGAACACCAGGCATGCTGTGGGGACATGGGACATGCTGCAGGGACATGGGGCAGGGACACGCTGTAGGGACACAGGACATGCTGCAGGGGCTTAATGGAGGGACACAGGACATGGCACAGTGATGGCAGAGTTCTGCGGCATGGGAAATGCCAGGCCGGCACAGCCGGCACAGTAGGGACGTCCCCGCCACCCAGGAGCAGGGTGAGCCCCAAAGCCAAACCTGAGCTGCAGCAGGGACGGGGCCAAAGGGGGCTGCCGGGGCATCGTCCGCTTGACCCTGGCGAGGCCGAGAGACGGGGGGTGAAGGCGAGAAGGGTTAATCTCTGCCCCGCAGACAGCACAGAAAGCAGCGGGGGGAAGCGAGTAGGGGCAAAGTGCCGCTGTGCCAAACCCTGTGGGCAGTCCTGGTGAGGGCCACCGCTGCGGGCAGCAGAGCGGCAGGTCCAGCAGGGCACTGGGGACGCACGGAGCCAGGAAGGACATTGGCCACGAGGCCCTGCCGCCAAAGCCCCCAGGGTTGGGGGTCGCTGTGCCGACCCGCTGCAAGCCCAGCCAGCGCTATGTGCCACGGCTGCTTCGGCACGAGCCACGCGTCCTGCCCGGGCCGGGTGCCCTGCCTTTTTCCGTCTTGATCCACACCCCTGCCCGCCCCAGCCGTGCCACCTCCACCGAGAGCACCCTCCCGGGACAGCCAGCTCCCCGGCACAGCCCCGCTGGGGAGATGCACCCAGCCCCGGCCGCCCCAGCACCCTCCGGCCCCGTGGGTGACGCAGCAGCCCACGGAGCAGGGCAGGACAGGGAAAGCCTTACGCTCCAGCACGAGGCGCGGACGCAGACGCCAGCCCAGCGGCAGACAGAGGACGGCGGGGGGGCGCCAGCAGAGGCAGAGGGCTCCTGAGGATGGGGGTACAGTACCTGGCTGGGTGCCGAGGCGGAGGCGGCGGGGTCCAGCTAACGGCAGCGAGGAAGGAGGAGAGAAAGGAGAAGAGAGGGGGTGAGAGGCAGAGAGCAGCAGAAGCACCACTACACGCCACGGAGCCCAGGGACAGCCACAACCCCCACGGCACTGCCTGGGCATCGCCCCAGCCACAGGCAGCCGTGCCCAGGGCTGCTGCGGGGATACCACCAGCGGGGGCTGCTGGGCATCGCAGCTCCCCTCGGCCAGGCACGCGGGTCCAGGCAGCGACCCCAAACCCACTGGCATCCCCTGGCATCCCCAGTCATCCATCCCCTGTTGCCAGTGCCACCCAGAGAGGGACCACAGGGCTGGTGGCCAGGCACAGGGTTACAATCACCCCGTGCGGAGCACACAGCACGGCCGGGGCAGCCGCACGCTGCCTGTGCCTCTCCGTCCCTGGGCGGGCGGCACGCGAGCGCCAACGTCCCTGGAATTACAGAAGCAGTGAAGATCCTCTCCAGCCGGCGCTGCGCCTCCTCCGACGGGCTCAGCCAGNTCCTGGCACGCAGGCGCCAGAGGGGCTATTGCAGAGGCTTTCCCGGCCCTGCAGCCCGCTGGCGCTCGGGGTGGGTACCGGGGTGAAGGCTGGCGCAGACCCATGGGTGCCGAGGCTGGCACAGCCGGGGTACGGGCAGACACCCTGCAATGCCCAAGGACCCGGGTCCCTGCTCCCACACACCTGCTGGGGGGGTGCCGGGGCAGTTTTCGCGGGGGTCGACCGCTTCTCGCTGGGCTGCAGCTTCTTCTCCGCATGAGCCAGGGGGGAGACAAGGGGCAGTGTGATTGGGCGGCCGCAGCGCACACAACCGCTCCGAAAAGTGACCCCCACCCAGCACCGCACACCCCAAAACCACTGCAAACCATGCGGGTGAGCTCACACCATGCCGCACCGGGTGGCACAGCCCTGCCGCCGTGTTAGAGCATCCCCCGCCGTGCACACACTGGTACCTTGTGCCTCTCCAGGGCGGTGGGTTTCGGAGCGGACGCCTTTGCTGGCTCCGCTTTCCCTTCCGAAGGCTGCACTGGCGGCTCCGGCTTGGCTTCGGTGCCCGGGGACAGGGACGGCTTCGTGTCCCCCCCGGGCGGCTCGGGGGACTTCTCCTCCCGCTTGTCCCCGAGCCGGAGCCGCGGCCGGTGTTCTTTGGTTTTGCCCTTCGCCATGAGGGTTTTGAGCCCTGCTGAGATCTCATCCTTGGGCTCTGGCTTGGCAGGGGCTGCCGGCACGGTGGGGGGAGGCGGCACGGCGGGGGGAGCCGGGACGGCAGGACGGCCCGTGTCCTCCTTCCTCGGAGGCGGCACTGGCTCAGGAGACTTGATGTCTCGCCCTGGCTCCTTGGCACTGCTGGTGTCCTCCCCCGGCAGGACTTTGCGGACCACCTTGCGCACCACCCGGACCACCCTGCGGCGGGACAGCCCCTGGCCATCATCCCCCTGCGCCTCGGTGCCTGCCGCCGGGCCCTCCAGCCCGTTCACAGCCGCCCCATTCAGCACTGGCTCCAGGCTCTTCCCTTGCCCGGGGGGTGGCTCGGGGCTCTTCGGGGGCTCAGGATTCGGGGGTGCAGACGCCGCATCCTTCGGGCTCTCTGACTGCAGCCACAACGACACCGGTGTGAGTGGAGGTCCGGCAGTGCGGTGCCTGCCACCGCAAGCACCCGCTGCTTGGGACATGGTGGTGGCCAGGGCTTCGTGCCCCGCCGCGGGAGCACAGCTCCCGGCCAGACCCTGGCACCGGGGACGCAGCACCCAGTCCCCTTCCCCAGCCAACCTGCAGCCCCCCACCAGACCCCAGGACAGGGAGCGATGGTGACCTCCCCGGCCCCGCACGCAGGGACCCATCGACCCTCAGGCTGCCGGTACAGGGGTAAAACTCAGTGCTCGGGGCACCGGCAGCCTCTCTGCAACGCGCAGGGCAAGCCGCAAGATTTCCTCCGCCAACAGCTTTGGCGGGCAGCATGGGAGCCGGCGCTGTAACCGCGGGGTGGGCACCGACCCACCGTCCCGCCAGCGTGTGCAGGGCAGGGACCAGACCTGGGGAGACGGAGGGGCAGAGATTGCTCTGCGCCGACAGCCGGGCATCCCTGCCGAAAACACCCACCACCCTCCACACGCTGCCCTGGAGCGGCCACCAAGGGTGAGCCCCAGCCCCGACACAGCTCCACCCTGCCCGTGCCCTGCGACACTTACAGCCCCGTCCTCCTTCCCGGGTCTTTTCACAGCTAAGGATTTGTCCTCGTCCTTGACCTGAGGGTCAGACAAACAAGAGGAGCGTGTTTCAGCCCGCCGCAGGGCCTCACTCCCGGAAGAGCCACAGGGACTGGGAAAAGCCACCGGGACTGGGAAAAGCCACCGGGACCATCACTCCACGCCAGGGGGGGGCGGGAGGCTGCTGCATGAAACAGCCTCAATTTGCAGCCTGTTGCAGCCCCAGGGATGAGGATGTGTGTTCCCGGCAACTGAAAATGCGGGGGGAAGCACAGAGATGCGCCCTGGCTATGGCAAACCCCAAAGGTGGGAGAGGAAAGCACTCTGCCTGCCTGGCCCGGGCCCCCTCCTCGTGTGCAGCTGGTGAGCAAGCTGGTACGTAGACCCTTGTCGCCGCTCCCCACGGGGGCTCTGCATTTCTGCACGTCACCCCGCCGGGCGTCACAGCACGTTTTAAGTGTCACCAGCTAATCTCTGCGGCAGCCGCACCATGGGACATGCCAGCTCCCTGCCGAGTGGGGCTGGGGGGGTGGGCAGCCAAACCCTCCCCTGCCCTGGGCCATGCCTCTGAGCTCCGGGGCTCGGCTGTGGCACCGTGGCGGCAGCGCACAGTGCACCCTGCGGGCAACGCTCCCCGACTCGCCATCGCACAGCTCCTGCAAGGGCTGGCCAGCGGCACCGAGGTGGCTCGCACCGTGTTAGGGGCTGCACCAGCCACTCGCAAAGCGGTCGTTAGTGATGGCGTTAGTAATCGCATGCGTGGCCACGTCGGTGACCGCAGCCGTGCTGCGGTGGGGCACAGGGCAGCTCCCTGTTTGCTCAGCGCGGCCCCTGGCATGGCAGCGCAGCGAGAGGCTGGGAGCACCCCTCCGAACGTGGTGCTGGCACTGGGCAAACTGGGGGAGCTGGTCGGCAGCGTGCGGCAGCGTGACCCGAATGTGGGGTGTGGGCAAACGTGCGAGAGACTTCCCTTCTGCTCCCAGAATGCAAACCGGGATGAAAACGCCATGGCGATGTCTCATGGAGCCGCAGCCCTGGCTGGGGAGAGAGGGAGAGGTGAGACGGGCCGGGGCCGGCACGTGGGACGCTGAACCATGGCACAGTGTACGAGCACATGCCCGTCCCCGCCGGCCCTGGCAGCCCAGGACCCTCGGGAATGGGAGTCTGAGCCCACCTGGCCCTGCTCAGCGTACAAACAGGCAGTGCCTGTAGGAAGGGCTCTGAGGACAGGCAGGTGGCCAGGCTGAGACCCGACAAAACTCATTGTGCAAAAAAAAGCCCCTTTAGTCAGGCTGCAGGACCGTGCCCCAGTTTCCCCCCTGGGTGGGCCAGCCCGCTGCGGTAAGCAAATGCCAGGGTGAGGGAAGGGATATTTTCTGCTCCGGGCACCCTGCTTGCCCTGACAGCCGGGGTTTATTCTGAGCCTGACCCTGTGCCAGCGGCCGGGCAGCCCCAGCAGGACCCACCACCCCGGCTGGCACCACGCCCCAAAACCCAGGGGGGTCGCATCCGGGGCCGTCAGGGAGAACTCCCCCTCCCAGGGCTGGGCATGGCGCAGAGGAGCACCCGGCCACCGAACCAACCCGCCTGTTGGGGGGCACGTCGTCCCGTCCCGGAGGGG
>WAAD01013669.1:98864-126725 GCA_013389945.1 Fregata magnificens
CGTCCGCACCGACATGGAGACAGGGACCCTGCCACGGCCGGCGGAGCGAGGCGACGGCGGTGTCTGGCAAGCACCCAGCCGAGCCCACCGCCCACAGGGTCTCACCAAGAGGGTGCCGCGCCATTCCCGCCACGCCAACTGGCGCCGTCGCCGGGCCAGCCCCGGCACTCGCCCCGTGACGGCGCGGTGCATTGCCCCTGGAAAATGCCAGAGCGGTCAAACTGTTGAGTCATTTGTGCCCAAGATTATCTGTGCAAACAGCCGCCCCGATTATTTTTCTTTTTTTATTATCAATTTTTTTTTTTTTTTTCTTTTTCCCTAAGAATGTGGCTCAGACCATGGGGATGAGCAGCTAAAATCTCTGGGGATCAGCGGGACAATGCCATAGCAAACATTGTGCTGACAACTCTGCAAACGCTGGCACCGGCTCCCGGCCAGCAGCACCCTATAAAAGCCGAGCCGCTGAAGTAGGCAAACATTACATGGGTGAAGCAGCAGTAACCGCCTGAGCTAGGTGAGTCCTGGGACCGATTCGCACCTCTCCCACCTCGCCCCCTGCTCGCCCCCGCTGCCGCCGGCCGGCCGGGCAGACATCCTTCCTCCTGCCTGGTGGCAAAAGACACCCAGAGGGACCATCACCATTTCCCGTGGCAAAAGACAGGCTCACACATCCCCGCTGGCAGCCGGGGTGGCTGAGAGCCCCTCTACCCCGGGGCACCCCGCTCCTGGCACCCACCTGGCCCCAGCCCATGGCACGGCACACCGGTTGGCATCTCCCACCATTAGCCGGGGCTACGTCCATGGGAGCCCACCGTGCCTCCCAAGGGAGGCATAGCTGGGGCGCCAGGGCGGGGAGAGGGGAGCAGGTGGGTCTGTTGGGACTCCACCAGGCACCGGGCAGCCCGTGCCCCCCGCCGCAGCTCCCCACTCCGGCTCAGGGGTGTTTTTCCTAGCGATGGCCTGGCCTCGGGGAAGGAGAAAGGGGAGCCGGGCACTGTGCCCCAGCAGTTGCACAGGCTCCGTGCCACGGCCGGGAGGAGGGAAGGGGCACCGCGGTGGCAAGAAGGGAGCACCCTGCTTTGGAGGTGTCCCGGAGCTCCCCGCTGTGCCCCCCACCCCATCCTGTGCCTAGCAGGAGGGTCTCGCTGCGACTGGTATGGCTTGTCCCCAGCAGCAGGGCAGCTGCCTTCGAACAGGCGCCGTGGGCGGCGGGTGCAGAGCCGTCCCCTGGCCCCCCGAGCAGGCAGCAGGGATGCACAGGGGCACGCTGCAGTGCGAACAGCTTTTCCTTCCTTCTCCAGACACCGTTCCAGCAGCAAAGATGGCTCAGACAAACCCTCTGCCTGTCCCCATGGGCCCATGGAAGGTACGTCCTTGCACTGCCTGTATCTCACCTTTCCCTGTGTGCAGGTGGGGGACAGGGAGAGGGGCAAAGCCAGTCCTCCAGGGCCAGAAAAGCTGCGCAGCGGGCAGTGAGGTGGGGGGAGCACAGGCAGCAAGGCACCCCTCTCCTCTGCCCACAGGAACTTGCCTCGTGCCTGCTTAAACACCTCCCGGGTGTTTTTCATAAGCCTCTTTGCAGCACCCTGGCCGAGCCGTGCCCTGCTCTTACCAGTCGTCCTGTGCCAGGCAGTTACCGCAGCCCCCGAAAGCCGCACGCTGTTATTCGCCCTCCCCTGTCTGTGCAGGCAGGCTGGCAGGGCAGGCAGGGGCAGGCACGAGGGCTGCAAAGGGGGTGGTGGGCACGGCAGAGCAAGGTGGGGAGCAGCCCCGAGGGGTCTGGCAACAGCTCTGGGGACATGGTTCGAGGAGGGAGAGGAAGAGCACGTGCGCAAGCGGGGCGCACCCCGCCGAAGCCCGGAGCTGTCGTGGGAGAGGAGAGCGTCAGCCGCAGCCCCCCAGGAGTTCCCCCTCGCCCTTTCCCCCGTTAATCCTCTTTGCCCTAGAGCGTTTGGAGCAGAGGCCGGGAGAACCGCCAGCCACAGCCCTGCCACCCGCCCGTCCCAGAACAGCTCCGCTCCTCTCTCCGGATGGCACCGCTGCCCCGGGAACTGATCTCCGCAGGGGTGAGCAGGAGAGCGGAGCGGGAGCCAGCGTGCGGCTCCCCCGACACCAAGGAAGGGCGCCACGGGGCCAGCAGTGCAGGGATGCGCGGAGGCATGCGGGGCTGCGTCCCAGCCCAGAGGGTTGCCCGGTGCAGCCTCCGACGGCTCTTCCCCGGACGGAGCGTGACCCCCTGTCTCGAAGAGGCACTGAATTGCCTGGGGCCGCTGCCGGGCAGTTCCCAACTCGGCAGCTCGCTCTCCGTTCCAGATCACTGTGTATGACCAAGAAAACTTCCAGGGCAAGAGGATGGAGTTCACTTCAGCCTGTCCAAACATCATGGAGTGCGGCTTTGACAACGTCCGCTCCCTGAAGGTGGAGTGCGGCGCGTGAGTACCCGGCGGCCAGCGGTGGGGATGCTTTCCCAGGCGGGCTGGCGGGGCGAGGGGTGCCTGAGTGTGGAGCGATGCCCGCTGTCCTTGCTCTGCTCAGCTGGGGGAAGCCAGGCACGGGGGATCGCACCCTGCCAGGGTAGAGCAGCAAGCCCTGGGCACCATTGACACAGACACAGGGCCAGAGGACGGCAGCAACGCCTTTGGCATCATCCAAAACCGCCTCCTGCAGTCTAGGAGCAGCCAGGTTTGGAGCTCGCTGGTGCCCTGCAGGGATGCTGCCCAAGGATGCAGCGAAGATCGGTGCTCAGCGAGTGGCTCTTGAGCTCAGCCTGGTCCCCATCCGCCTGTGTAACCCCATGAAGCACCATGCTTAAGAACCACTTTTCACGCCCCAGGGCCCAGCCCCGCTCTGCCCCACGCTCTCCCCACACCATGCAGCTCCCCAGGGCCAGAGCAGGGCCTTCCCGCAGCCTGCGCTGGGCTGCCCCAGTCGCTGACAGGGGTAGGGAGCAGAGCCGGGCTTCTCCCCACGCACGGGAATCTTCCCTGGCACAGGCTAGGCATCTCCCGAGCTGCTCCGAGACGCTGTGTGTAAGGAGCGGTCCCCACGGCAAGCATCCCGCTGGGGCTGGGGAAGCAGACAAGATAGATTTGTGCTGCTATATTTAGGATTTGTAATGCTAATGGGATTACAGCGGCATGCGTGCTCACGCCATAATCAGCTCACTGCTCCAGTTGACGTGTTCCTAATCAGGCTGGTCACCTTGCACGGGGAGAGGCCGACTGCGGGACATAGGATCGGGGCTCAGTTTTGGTCAGTGGCAAGAGGCCCTCGACCCCGCCCAGCTCAGCGTGCCCCTCAGCACCCTGCGTACCCCATAAGCAGGAGGTCTGCGTGCTGCACAGCCTGTGCCAGGACTGCCAGTCCAGCCCCCAGCCCAGCCTCTGCCTCCCCGCTCCGCTCGGCTGCGGCTGTCCCGTCCCCAGTCTCTAAGGGGACGTGCCCAGGAGGGGTCCCCACCCTGGGGACAGGCAGGCTCTCGGAGGCATCCCTCACCTCTCCGTGTTTGTTTTCAGCGAAGAGGGGGACCCGGAAAGGGGAAAGGCAACAGCTCCCTGCCCTGCCTGCAGCCAGATGGGTTCTGCCTGGTTTGGGCATTAGGAATTCAGGTCTTTCCAGCTGTGCCGGGTTGTAATTGGGAAACAAGTAAGAAATGAGGCCTTTGGGAGAGAAGGGCAGCCGCGGGTGTCCTGTGGCATCCTAACGCGATGCCAATCTGTGTAAATAACCACAGAGCAGTTAGGGGAAAGCGAGCCACCGTCGCAGGCTGGGCCCCTTGAGGGAGGGACCCCATCACCCGCTGCAGCCGGGGGATGCTGGTGCTGCCACGTGGGCAGCCTCTCAGGCACCAGACGCGGTTACGCATCCAGCACCGCTTCCTTTCCTCCTGGACTTGTGGGCAGAGGCCAGACCCCAACCTCCTCCTCGCACCTCCATCCGTGCCCCGGTGCCAGCCCCGAGCAGGAGGCCCAGAGCTGCCGCAGGAAGCCCTGGCAGCCCTTGCTCTGTTTTTGCAGCTGGGTTGGTTACGAGCACACAGGCTTCTGCGGGCAGCAGTTCATCCTGGAGAGGGGAGAGTACCCGCGCTGGGACGCCTGGAGCGGCAGCAACGCCTACCACATCGAGCGCCTGATGTCCTTCCGCCCCGTCTGCTCCGCTGTGAGTGTTCTGGCTCCGATGGAGCTCTCACGGCTCTGATCCCATTAAAATGTCCCAGGCAATAGCACCAGGCCAAGGGAGTGAGGTTAGGAAGAGCAAACACAGCCATGGCAGGGGCTCTGCGGGTGGCAGAGGCTCCTCGGGGTGGCCTCAGCTCTTCCCCCCCATGCCCAGTAGGATTTGCTCTTTCGGTCCTGTTTTCTGAAACTTTTAAGGGAACTTCTGGGCCAGCTGTACACGACCAGAGCTCGGGGACAGCCAGCCTGAGACAGCAGCTGTGGCGTAGCTGTCACTGATGCCTCCCAGGCTGAGCCCTGCCCTGTCCTGGCCCAGCGCCACCCTGCTGAGCACCTCCACACATCTGAGTTTTGGGAAAACCAGTCCCCCCAAAAAACCAGCCCAGGGTCTGAACACCTCCCTCCCTTGGGCTGCACACGCAACCCCCAGGAAACCCTCCGAGCAATGCCGTAGGGAGGGACAGCCATTGCTCCGCCGCCTCCATCTACGCCGGGGAGGGAGCACCGCCTCCCCCTCACCCCCTGCTCTTCCCCCCCCAGAATCACAAGGAATCCAAGATCACCGTCTTCGAGAAAGACAATTTCATCGGCCGCCAGTGGGAGATAGGTGACGACTACCCCTCGCTGCAGGCCATGGGCTGGGCCAACAACGAAGTGGGCTCCATGAAGATCCAGTGCGGCGCGTAAGTGATGGGCAAAGGACCGCGAGCAGCAGGGACAAGCCGCTGCCGTCACTGTGCTACCACAGCTGGAGGGGGGACACCCCGTAACCCCCTTGGCTTACCTCTTATCCCCCTTACGGCCGCCTGACGACTCCTTTTCTTCCAGCTGGGTTTGCTACCAGTATCCTGGGTACCGTGGCTACCAGTACGTCCTGGAGTCCGACCACCACGGAGGAGACTACAAGCACTGGAGAGAGTGGGGTTCGCATGCCCAGACCTCCCAGATCCAATCCATCAGGCGTGTCCAGCAGTAGCTCCCCACTTTCCAGTACATCTCTGCAAGGTTTCTAAAGCTCACCGGCTCCCTTTTGGTGCTAATACTCCCCTCCTGAAATAACCACCCCTTCTTGTACTGCAACTGCTTATGGAACAACACTCCCAAAAGGTACCAACTGCCACAATTGCCAATAAATGTGACTGAAAGAAAAAGATAAACCAGCTTGGTGGGTGTTTGCTGTTGTGTGTTTGGGATTGAAGTCGCACATCCCCATCCCAGCAGCAGGGACTGGGCTCTTCCCTGCCAATTTTAAGCAGGACTGAAGCCCGGTGGGGCTCACACCAAGGCAAGTTCATCCCCCGACCGTCTCGCGCGCACAAACACAGCAGCCAAATCCTTGGTCGCTGCGGCTCTGCAGCCGTGTGGCTTCCTTTCCTCCCTGCCCTCCCTTTCCCGTCAAGGTGAAGGACACCGCGCTCCTGGCCCCCCGCCCCGCCAAGCCACGCCAGCACCAGGCACCCGCGTACACACAGCCACGTGTGCCGCTCGTAGGCTTTGTGGCCAGCGCTGCCAGGCCCGAGGGACCGAAAGTCAGGTCGTTGGCCACACAGCACCCCGGGGCCAAGGGATGCTCCCTGAGAGCGCAAAAAAGAAAGTCACGCTGACACCCACAAACTTTAAAATTTTTATTCAACAATTTACATCACTTATTGTCTGTCTTAACGTATTCGATCTACACAAATTTCTTTTTTTTCCTGATAAAATAATAAAATTTGGATAAATTTTGAAGACCTGTTGGTGCAGAATAAACAAAGTTTCAGGTAACTTTTTTTTTTTTTTTTTTTAAACATTTAGTGTGAAGTATGACATCATTGGTAAAGATACATCATGCCATTACAGCTCATGGACATTACCTATCCTTACAGTCCGTGACATCACCCATACCAGCGCAAGGGGCTGCGCCAGACACAGCTACAGCAGGTATTACACTAACTCTTCTAGCCACCCTCTCACGACCGGGAAAACGCCTACGTTTCCAGCTGAGCACACAGAGTGCATTAACCTAATCGGAAATACCGGGGAGGGGAGAAGAAAACAGACTACCTTTACCGATCCGTGTGGTCGTACACTACAACATCGACAACAAAGAGGGGCTGCCCCTCTCCGCAGGTCAGAGGTAATTCAGCTCCTGAGCAGGTAGAGCACAACCCCTCGCGGCGATTTTAATACACATCAGGAAACCAAACGAAATGAGAACTTATTGACGAGGGTGGGCAGGAGAGGAGACGGCTCCGGCGGCTGCGCCTGGAGGGACCTGTCCTGCCCCAGCTCGCAGTCCAAGCGTGCGGTTGAGTTTTGCACCGCGCTTAACACTGAAATATTCAGGGGAGGGGGGAGAGAGGGGCGTCCGTCCCCCCAGTAAACAAGTTGAGGACCTTCAGAGGCTCGCAAGCCGCTGAAGGTGTCTAAGTACACGTGTGATGGTAGATAGAAAAGCAGCCCTGTTCTGTATGAAAAAAAGCTGTCAAGTTAGTACAAATTTCTGCCATGGCGAAGGGAACACGAGGAGAAAGCTGTCAGGGTCCTTCTCCCGTCACAAAAATCCCGACTCTCCTGCACAAAGGCTCTGGGCTAAGCAACAGGTCTCCAAAGGTGGCACCCGCAACCCGATGCGCCCAGCTCATGAAAACAAAACCAAAATAAAGCTCTCACCCCGGAGACCGGCGGGAGCCCGTCCTCCGCTCCAGCGGGCCGTGGACTACAGCCCCCGCAGCGGGGACAGCGAGGAAGCCTGTCCCTCCCGCCTCACAGTGGGAATACGCAACGGTAGGGTTTCTCTTCGGTTAATTTTGTCATTAGAAGCCTCAAGTTTGCCCAAGCCATCAGCCTGCAATGCGGCTGACTCACCTCCATCCCCTCCTCAAAGCTGCTTCACGTGGGGCCGAGGCGCGGGCTCCCCGTCCCCGTCGCCGCCCGCACAGCCGGNGAGATACAGAGAAAGCAAAGGAGAGAGATAGGCTACTAAAAAAATCAAGAAGCGCCAGTTTTCTGCTACAGCTGTCAGCAAAGAACTGTCACCTTACATCATACCCTCCGAGATGGTGAAGATAATGCAGGCAATGACAGCACAGGAATGCAAAAGAGGGCAGATAAGTCACTTCTGGTAATGAGACACAAATTAAACTTTCAAAACATGTGCATAGCTTTATTCATCTGCTTCAAACCAACCTTTTCACGGAGCTTCAGCGAAACCCGAGTGTGCAAAATGCATTTCTAAAAAATAATGCAAGCAAGCTTTCACATTTACAGTGGCAGAAGTACAGAAAGACTCGGACAGAAATCACACATTGGGGTGAGTGAGTCGGGAGAGAGATGAAGAAACATGAATTGCACAGCTTCATTTTCTGAGTCACTGACTGCAAACATAAGCATTTCTATTTCGTTAACTTTAAGCAAGGCGTGTTTACTTCTCCTTTACAAAAACACCCTGAAAAACCCTCACAGTAACAAGAACCACAACCTGGAAGGGAATAAATCCCCTGGGTAAGGGGGTCCCCGGCGCCGCAGACAGCCCTAACTCCAGAGCAAAGCCAGTTCCAGACCTTCACTTGTTTTCGCTTTGCAGGCAAAGCATCGCAATGCTCATTTTTGTCCGCAGGAGAACAGCAAAGCAACTTCTCTTTCTCTCCCCCCCCACCGCCCTCCAAAGCCACAGAAAACGGCTCACGTTAGGAAAGGAAAGGTGCCACCCCACAGGACATCGTCCCCAAACTGTAAGACAGCCACTACGCAGGCTCGAGTCCAAGTCTCATTTCCACCCGATGGGGTCACCGGGACAGTGACGAACCCTCGACTGTAGATGGGGCACGGTCATCGTGCTGCCAGCCCGGAGCCCGGCCGTCCCACGCCATGTCCCAGCAGCTCACACACCACTACAAACTCTCTTCAGCAAGACTAAGCACACACGCAAGGCACATTGTCAGATGTACGCACACACGCATGTGTGTAAAAAAGCATACGCTGGCTAAAAAAAAAAAAAATTGATGCTGAACGAACTAATTAAACAGGCAGAGGGTTCTGGCCTATGGTATTTATTACTATTTTCCAGACAGTTGTAATCCCCAAGTGTTTTTCCTACACGACTTTAGACCTTCCTTACTCTTCCCTCACTTTACAGAGGTACTTCATTTTCCTAAAGGATCTTCTGTAAATAGTCAAGTAAATTCCCTTTTTTCCCTCCAGTAAGCTCCTCCTTCATCCTCTGCGCATCCCCCCGCGGTGGCCCGGGTGTGACCCACGAAGACCAGAGGTTCTGGACCTGCCCGTGCCCCGCGGCAGCACCTCGATGCAGCGAGACCTCCCTCCACCGCTCCCTAAGCCGCGGGCTTTCACGCCTCAGCCCTCGGGTTTCGGCTGGGTAGATGGCCTGGCGTTGCTTTTTTCTCAGAAAACATCCGACTCCGGGCACCGACCGCTCCCGGCACCCGAGGGCAGCTGGAGAAGGAACCTACGACTCCCCAGCGCCGGGGGCACGGGCAGGAAGGAGGCCGTGCAATCGTTAATACTGCTGGTTCACTTCACATTGAGATAACGCATTAAAAAGATCTTTTTGCAGAGATGAGCAATTTCCTTCCATAGATAGATTCAAATAGAAAACAAAACATTAAAACCGAAGATGAGACAAGAGTTGATTGAGATCTTTCTACCTTACAAGTTACCCAGGCATCTCTCCCGCGCCACCAGCCATCGAGGAAGGAGAAGTTGAAAACCTCAGGGATTTGCACTACCCTTCCAATAGCAGCTTGAGAAAAGGAAGGAGAGAAAAAACAAAAAAAATGCACAGTGTTCTCTCGAGTTAAGAGTTCTCCTTTGCTTGCGTTTGCATAGAAATTCCCGTAGGTCAGCACCAAAGTCAGGTACACCCCTCTCCTACACCCCGGCTCCCCCAGTTCCTACGCTACCCGCAGAGTTAGTGGCTGTGTTACAGGAGGGTTCAACTATCCGCAGAGGAACTATATGGTCATGTAAAAAAAAGTGCATCACACATTCTTGATTTTCAGGGTTACTTATAGCAGCAGCAGCATTAATCCAAGACAATGAACAGTTGTAGATTCATTCTTAAATGCAGCAACACTTAATGAAATGTCTTCAAGGAAGGTCATAAGAGGGTCCTTCTCAAAAGGATAAAATGAAAATTAGACTATTCAATATAGACAAAAAGGAGATAAAACAAAAATTAAAGACACAATCTTATTTACATTAAAAAAACATTCTTGTTAAAATATCTTTACAACACCTAAGCAAAAAAATATGTATTTTAAGAATAAAGCAGAAACTCCTAAAGCAGTATCCATTTTTGGAACCCTTATTTAGCACCTGAGGAAAGACCGTATGGAAAGCAGACAGGTTGGTTTTTTTGTTGGGTTTTTTTGTTTGTTTTTTAAGAAAACTGTAAGTTGTGTTTTTGCTAAACGTTCATCTGTTTGCAGTACACAAGTTTCATACCACAGAAGGAAATGAACTATTTTTTTTTTCTTCTTTTTAAAGATACTCATTAATAAGGCTGTAGAAAAGGGATACTGCTATCTTACAAAATGGCTTTAGAGCTCTGGACATGTTATACGAAGCTTTCTGATTAACAGTCAAGATAAATACAGCTCAGCATCCCCTGGTGAAAGCACAGGTATGACTTCTCCTGTCCCAGGACAGAGAGCAGCCCGACACCCCCAGCAGCGTGCCTCCGAGGGTCTCATGCCCTGAACACAAGGCCACCGCGGAGCTCTCTTGTACCTCCCCAGACGTCCGCGGCTTCGGCATCGCGCTGCTGAGCGATGCCACTTTTGAGGATCTCGAGCAGGATACAAGGAAGCCAGCCTTACCCTGTGGCGCAACACGTATTGTGCAAATGTCTAAAGCTCTGTAATCTCTGGAAGGCAGCGCGTCCGGCAGCGCAGACCGAGATCTTCTGCTCCTTCGCGCCAGCCCACGTTCCTGCTTCTCAACTGCTTGCGCTAGGGCTTTTTCGCCCGGAAAAAATGCCCTCGCGGTGGCCAAAGCTAGAATTACTCTGGCTTCCTCGGCTACTCCACCACGCTAGAGTTCTTCCAGCCCCAGCCCTCCTCCTGCCTTACGCACCGGTGTGAAAATGTGTAGCAGCTTTAAATTATGTGTAGCCTTGTTCTCTCCCCTCCTGACCTCGACCATCTCCCTTGTAAACAGCCTCTGTAAGGAAAACAAATCACTACGGACGTACGTACAGAAAAATCTTCTAGGGACGAGACTCCTGAAAGCTTCGGACACCATAGCAATTTACGGAAAATGCTGAATCAAGAGCAAAAACTGAACGCACAGGAAAACTACCAGCAGTTCTGAAACACGTCTGTGAATGCCATCGCTCCCAGATGTCCCTGAGGTCACCCACCAGCCACTTCTGGAAAGGATGCTATCGTGCTACGGTAACACTCTCTTGAAGGTGAAAAGCGCTAATTACACATGCAGCCGAGAGGAGAACTTCCATCTCTTTTTCCCCCCCCCCCCCCCAGCATGAAGCGATTTTCCTTTCGATTTAGCTAGCCGGTTCACCCCGTCACCCGCTCCCAGCCGCCGAATAGCTAGCATACTCGCAACCTAACAAGAACCGGTTTTTTTTCCCACATTTCAAAGAAGTTCACAGCAGCTACGAAAGGCAAACAGCGGGATTTACAGCTCAGAAAGGGCGATGGTTTGAAGTGGGTTAGCGACAGAAACCATGCCCTGGAGCTACCCACGTTGTCAAAGAGACGAGAGATTTTTGACGACGAAAACAGGTTTCACGGACGACCAAGGTGGGTTTAAACCAAAACCAAAACTCCAGCCAAACCTTGAAAGCCATCCACCGGACAGGTGGAGCGGGAGGGAGCAGAGAGGCTGAAGGTCCCCAAACCGCCGTCACCGGAGACGGGAGCACGGAGCAGCTTTTAAATCGTCTCTCGGAGTGGAGGAAACGCTCCCTGATCTACCAGAGAGCGAGCAGATCCCGTGCTGGATCTGGCCGACAGTACGCGCCCCAGCCCGTGGCACAAGACCCTGTACAAGACAGCCGGCAGGATCTGCCGGCAGAGGAGGAGCGGTGGGGAAAGACCAGAGCAGAAAGGAGACAGCCCCTGCCCGTGCTGGAACTGTTATTCCAACAAACAGAAAGCCTGGCAAGGGAACCGGAGGAAAGGGACTTGTCGGACCCACAACGGGAACAGAAAGGGGAGAGAAGCCTTAACCTGAATTAGTATCTTCATAGCTAATAAAAAAATAGGTCATGATTTCACCCTTAGTGCCACTTTCCGATACTACACGTATTTAAGGGTTTTTGTTTTAAAACTTTACTCAGTGTAATGAAAACAATGGCACAAATAAATACACGCTCGCTCTCCTTAGGCGAGAAAGATGCTCGCACACGCACCGTCAGCTCCTCACCCCCCCGCACGCGCGCGCAGACGCCCTCGGGTGCAGACCCAGGAGAGAAGGCTGCTGCACCCCTTCCCGGGCTGTATTTGGTTTATGCTACAGTACTAATACTCCGAGTCAAACAAAAACGAAAAAACCAAAACGTAAGACTTATCAGTAACACCTTAGCATTATTTAAATGTGCTAAATTAGTCACAGCTCAATTTCAGTTTGTGGTTTTTTTTTTTTTATAAGTTTACACAAAAATAATCAGAGAACAGATTAAATCGTAAGATATTTTTAATAAGTGCTCAGTAAAGAATTGTGTGAGGACTTCGGGAGGACTGCAGACAGCGACAGGGCGAGTTACATGACGGCACAAGGAAGTTTCTTCCACGGTCCTGCCTGGCTCTAGGCAATAGTCTATCCCAGAAATACCGCCTGCGCCGGCGAGCTGGAGCTACAGGAGCTCAGAGAGAGGATTTCCTAACTGCTTAGTGCAGAGCACACGCCGTGGAGCTCATGGAGACAGACAGACAGACATCTGAAGAGAGGATGGTCAGAAATACAGCAGAGAAGCTGCAGAGGGTGTTTCTGGATGGGTACCACCGGCAAGGGGCCACGCGCAGCGAGGAAAAGCAGTAGGGACGAACATCGGGGAAAAACCAACCCAACCCATCACTTGAACCGTGTTTCTTTCGGCATTTCTTTCGCGATTTAGAAGACGCACTGGACTAGGCCAAGATGAGCGTCCTCAAACATTCAGCAAGACTCAGATCTTTCTGAACACGCAGGGTCAGATTCAGCATGGGTTATTGCTGTTCAGCTTCTGCATCGTGCCAGCCCCGAGAGCGGATCTGGGGGCGGGGGTACCGGCACAGCGCAGACCCCAGGGAAGCAAAACAGGGATTGGTTTTGTCTTTTTTTTTTTTTTTCGGTGTCTTTTTTTTGGTTTTTTTTTGTTTTTTGTTTTTTGTTTTTTTTAATGGAACCCAGCCCTTAACTTTTTTAGTGACTACACAAGGCAAATAAATACACAGCAGAGCCTTAAAGCCAGTAAAACAAACTGGAAACTTTGCTCTTAGCCTTCAATTTTTTGAAAATAATAGAAAAAAAATAAAGAACATTTCTTCCACCTTAATCTTCCCAGTCCCACCGTCCAGTTTGTTCCACGCTTTAAAGCTCAGGAACGCCCCAGCTCTTCCGCAGCGGAGCCAGATGCGATTCTGACTTTTGGCAAGCAGTTGGGAGACTCAACAGAATTAAAAATAGGAACGTCGGAGGACTAGATGTCGGGCACATCTGTAAACATGTTATACATCTGAAAGTTACACGCACCTGTAAAGGTGGTACAGTTTATAGGTGAAACAGAACTATTTGCGACTGGCCAACCACACATTTCTGAACCTGGACTGATACAATACATGATTCCTATATAGTATTACACTACAGTATTATACTATATAGTATTTTATACATAAAATGGAGTAGGCAATCCATAGTCAAACTTTTAAGACTAAGCATGGCAGAAAGCTAGCAATCTTACAAAAGGTACAGAATTAAGTTTCATTGTCCCACCATGAACCTAAGCGTCTCATTAAGGAACAATCTTATTAAAAGAATAAAAACAATTAAAAAACGCATGCTACATACTCCTAGTTAACAACAAAAAAAAAAAAAAAGAAAAAAAGAAAAAAGTGGATAAATCTAAGCACAAGGGGTAGGCAAAAGTTTTGGGCTTATCTGCTTCCTGTAATGCCCCATAGGGTCCAGTCTAATTTTAGGAGACACCAACCGCTGCTTACCTTGATGCCCAGACCTGTATTAGCCAGTAGTCAGCCACAAACACCCACGATGAGCACTGGGTACATGTGGAGCTTGGGCGGCTCAGAAAACCCCTTTTTTGCCTCATTCACTGCTTGCTCTCGCACTGGACCCTGTAAACTTTCCACCTTTTAAAAAACCCAGAAAAACTACCCAACCCCAAGATGATCTGGACGCGCTACACAAGCTGCAATGGGACAGAGCGGGTTACACAGCTGGAGCCTGCAGTCTGCTCAGCCTTCTCTACCACTGCTAGGAAGCTCTCCTTTCCTTGGGATTTTTTTTTTTTTAAATTTTTAAATTATTATTTTCATTCCTAAGTCCTCCATTTTTGTAATAAAATATATTTTTATTAAGAGATAATTAGAAGCAGAGCCCGGAAATACACAGACTGCATTAAAATATAAAAGAGCATTTCCAATGGGCAGGTGCGGGAAGCCCAGCCATTGGCCTTATGGACAAATTGAAAAGGATTCTTTTTTTTTTTTTTTCTTTTTTTCCTTTTTTTTTTCCTTTTGAATTTTTTTTTAAGAGAAAAAAAATTCAGGAAGGGTGAAAGTTAGCAGAACTCAATTCCTCTTCGGTTTTCCAATGAAAACGGGAAAAAAATCTGGCACATTTAGTGTTAGGAGACAGACAGAGCAAATATGAAGCACCTACAGTTGAAAGCAGAAGATACTTTTTTTTTTTTTTTTTTTTTTCTTTTTTTCCTTTTTTTTTTCCTTTTGAATTTTTTTTTAAGAGAAAAAAAATTCAGGAAGGGNCAATGGCATTAAACTATGGGAACAGTGGTTTTTTGTTGGTTTTTTTTTTCTTTCCATATTAAATGCCTAAACAGATTGCTTATTTTTGCATGTTGTCTTTTAAAATGAAAGAACTCTTCAGCTGCAATAGTCCGACGTGTAACCGGAGCCAGGTCAACTGTGTGACTTCACCATGCATCCTAGAACTGCAGTATTACCATCTTTCCCCCAGAAGAATGATGCTTTAAGACAATATCCCCAGCATAGGATTGGCTGCTTTACTCCTGGCAAAACATGCAGATTATAATTCTCTGGAAAAAAAAAAACAAAACTCTGCAAACTTCAAGGCGTTTCTCCAGCATTCAATGGAAAACGAAACAGAAAAAAAAAAAAACAAATAGGGGGGGGGGAAGGGAAAGGGGAGATGAAGGATGGTGAATCATCCCGATTTCCCTGTGATTAGTGTGTCACTACAGTCACAGAACAAGAAACAGAAACCTTGTCAAGTGGAAATGCCTCTCCAGTGGGTTGCTGTTGCCCATGTAGACGACAGCAGAAACTTTAGAACCGGGCTTGTAAATTGAGTCTGTATTCGTTAATCACTTGCATTCACTCTTTAAACAAAAACAAAACAAAAAAACAAAAAAAATCTATTCAGTACCGGAGATTAAATAATCACGTGTGTAGTCTCGTTGAAATAAATTTTCAGATTCCTTAAGAAGTCTAATTACTTTCAGTTGCCATTTTTAAATAACTATATATATATTTGTATATATTATCCTGTGATTCTAGTTATGGTTCCTCTGCTGCACTGAAGATTTAGAAGGAGCATAAAAGCCTTTTGTCCCCCACGAACAGCACAAATGCTGCAGAAAGGTTATAACAGGCAGTCTCGTCTTGCTACCTTCATTGATCCGGGCGATCCATGGCTTCATCGTAAGTGATTATCCTTTTGGGATCTGGAAAGAAAGCAAAATCCAAGTTTTCGACAAGCTACTTTCAGGAGCCGTGGCTGAAGACATTCACAAGAGATCTGCGAGGTACCCAGCCGTTACCAAACCCTTCCTCAGGGCCCCCAGCGACACCACCTCCTGCAAACGCCCTCGGGAGCCCTGGCTGGCCCTGACGGAGCAGTGCCTGCTCCCCACGTTACACCCCTGGGCAGCCACGCTGCAAGCAGCACACGAGTCTCCGCTTACTGCTCTTCCCACAAGCTAACACAGAACACCTTCACAGGTGAAGCGTGGGGATACACCAGAATTTAAAACTTATTCTTGGGTGTGACACCCAACACCAGAAATAGAAAGCAATTATTGTATACGCACAGGGAAGACTCATTAAATCTAGTCTGACGCTGGTTTTATTTCTCCTTTAGAGACTCTGCTTCTCTAGAACACCCCACCGTTACGGTAAAGCTTACTGTCCTGACTTTTAGTGGTCCAAACCACAGATAAACTCAGACCACAAACGGCAAGCACTGAAGAACCAAACTCGGGCATCTCTGGACACCGAGACAACCCGCCCTCAACACCCATCCCAACAGACAGAGCAGGACAGGGCAATTTGGTTTATTTATTCCTTCCAGTACACTTACCTTGCTTCTGCAAATTCCAAACCGATTCCATTTCTGTGGAGGCAAAACGAGAAGACCATTGTTATTATGCAGATTGATGCTGCCATTAGAGACAACTCCAAACATGCTTTAATTTTCCGAGCGTGGAGCGACACCGCTGCAGTTGTGCTGAGGCTTTCCACACAAAGCCAACCCCATCCAGCCCAGCAGCCCGGCCCCAACCCAGCCCACAGGACTGCACGAATTTGACGTGTACGATCCAGCAATAAAAGGCAGAGGGATGAACGTAACGTGGTCTTAAGGATCAGACGGCCACACTGAGCATCAGAAATGTCATCGCCATTCTCTGCTCCTACAAATCACAATCTAACTGCGGGCTTTACTGCTCTGACTCCAACGCTGCTTCCCACATTACAGCCGCAACAAGTAGCCTGGAGAGATGATTTTTACGAGTTGACGCTTAGTGTGTGTGAAATCAGAACCGCTGGACAAAGTGAGTTTCTCATGGTTCACAGCATGCATCTGCTGAAGCACACCATGCAAAGATTACTCTGCTAACATCGCTGCTAAACTGCTGCCAACATATCATCTGAGAACAAGGTGCGATGCTCCAGACACCCGGCTGCCTGCTTGGCTTGCGCCTCTCTCCCCAATTTACCTCTAGAACGCACTTGTGGGCTAAAGACAAACAAACCCCCTCCAGTTCTCGCTGAAAGAGCACGTGCTTTTGTTTACCGAAGAAATAACAGCAAAGTTAAATGCTCTTTTCATTCACATTAAGAAACAGAAGGCTCTTCCTTTTAAAATATCCCCCAAATTAAGTCGCATCTTTAGAGACCTATTCAAAACAACCACATTTAGCCCCTATCAAGTTGGAATTTTGTGAGCTAGAATATTTATTAAGATATTAACTGTACCCTGCACCCAAGTTTAAGAGACAAAACTATAGAAAAGGAGCATTTACTAGGAACACAACCTGCAAGAACAATCTTCAGGTCTCCCTTCTGCCAGAAAGGAGGGTGACAGGACCTCGGCAGCGGCTAGGAACAGAGAATGGCAATGGATTATTAAGCTACACGCTATGTGCTGTAAAGCACAAAACGAGGCAGTAAGTAAACTAACTGGCATGGGAAAGGAAGAAGGAAAAACCCGACAAAACTCACGGCCTCAGCACGACGTGTGCCAAGTGTCACCTCGATCAATCGCTTGCACGTTCATGTCCCTTCTCCAACCCTTCATCTGTCCTTTGTCCGCTACAATCTCAAGCTCCCCGGGGCAGGAAATTGCACGCAAACAAATATTGCCAGCCCTCTCCGCACAATTAAGTCTTTTGTAAGGAAGGCCCCGACAAAATTTTACGAGGTCTGTTATTTTTGCGTCACGATAACAGCAGCAATACTTTGCGCTTTCATTGGGGGAACCCTAAGTGCTCTGGGAATAGCAACCAGCCCCTGACACCCCCAGGGACATAAGCAACCTAGCAAGGGACTACCTCCCTCATCTGCCCGATGCAGATTCCCCAGAAGTAAAATGAACCAGCTACTAAAATTACCTCCAGCAGCGCTAGTTTCCCATTCAGTGAAGTTAGATGCATCATTTCCTCAGGGCTAAAGAACATCACCTATTTTAACAGCTTTCCCCAAAGGCAGGGGACAGAAAACTACTCTCAAGTTGTCGGTTCCTCCACATTAGAACAACATTTGAGCGTCAAATACAAGGCAGAGGCTGAAGCGCTGCCTGCTACTGCATCTCCATGCAAAAGACCGTGCTTTCTTTTGCACTTCCATTTGGTCCGAACTTCATTGGACACCACAAGAATGTGAACTGCTTGTATTAAGATGTGCCTGACAATAAGACAGACAGTGAGATACTATCAAAAACACACCACAAACCTTTTAAGCTGTCAAAAATTCTGTTTTCAAAAAACCTAACGAACCAACACCCAAACTCCTCAACCTTTTCAGACTCCAATCTTCCTTCTCCTTCTTCAGAAAGAGAGGTAGGAGAGAGGGTGTCCGGTAATCCCTGTAAATCCCCAACACCTGGACACATTGGCTGGCAGATGCTCAGCCTGACAAAGCTACAAAAACAAAGACCACCGGCAAACTGGATGCGATATCAACTGTTACTGAATATCGCCTGCCATCAGAGGAGCAAGAGCAAGGTCCTCCCCTCTACCTGGCCAGCAGCACGTGGATACGGGACAGCACAAGTTACGCACATTTACCAACTGAAGCAACTTCACGGGGCGGGGGGGAAGTCTTGAGCTAACTGCAACACAAAACTAGGAAAAAAAAGGTTTTCCTTCAATCTTAAGATGGAATTTTATGGTTTATTCTGCTTTACTTGGTAATACATTTGAGTCAGTTTTCCTTCTGGTTCTGGATTGGTTACAGGCTGTGGTCACCTACGACTGTCACAAGGTGCTGTGACAAGTGCCATGGTTAAGCATTGGAACAGGCTGCCCAGAGAGGTGGTGGAGTCGTCAACCCTGGAGGCGTTCAAAAAAGGTGTAGACGTGGCACTCCAGGGCCTAGTTTAAGAGTCATGGTGGTGTTAGTTGATGGTTGGACTTGATGATCTTAGAGGTCTTTTCCAACCTTAATGAGTCTATGACCACCGTAACAGCGGTCGGACAGACCTCAGTGACCGACTTGGTGGACAGGCAGCTCAGCAGAGCCACCACTGCACAACGCCTGGCTCCAGCTAACCAGAGCAGTAAGCACAGGGACGCAGGGTGGAAGAAGAGGCAGCCCCCACGAGCTGGTCATGTAAGAGGCCCCAAACCTGCCTTCAGCCCTCCTTCCTCGGGCTCAAGGAGCTCTTTTCTTGAGCCTGCTTTCCCTGGATAAAGCTTCCAGGGCGAGTTCCACCAAGGACTCTTACAATCGCCCACCCCTGCATGGGAAAAGGGGTATCCTCACCATGAGTCTGAGTCCACCTCTCAGATACCGACCCAAAACCCAGTACTGCCGCTTTCCAAAGCGGAAGGTGGTCAACACCTGACCGACAGACAGGGGCCACCATTCCCAAAACAGGACACGCGGCTGGGGAAATGGCACGCTTCCTTCTCAGCGGACTCCAACCCAGCTGGAGAAAACGCCATCAACAAACCCTTGCACAACCCGGCATCAAAGCCGGCCCTGCTCTGAGCCAGGGGCAGAACTAGGTCACCTCCCGTGCCCCTTCCAACCTCACGTTTTCCAGGATTTTTTACAATTAGCCGGCCTCTCCACAGCCCTCCGGCTCACGGTTTGCTGAGGAATTGCTGACAGCCCCAGCCACATCCACCTAACGAGCTCCAGGGAGAGGAACAGCTTTTTCTGGGGACTATCACTGAAACAAAGGATCAGTGGAAGAAGGCTTTGATGTCAGGAACAGACTAAGGCACGCTCTGGTGTATTGTGGTGAGATTCCTCATAGGTCAATAAACTTTATAGCAGGACTGGTACATAACCTTGGAGGGGAAAGAAGTCCTTCTGTGATAACTTGTTAGGACAGGCATTCTTACACACATTTTCCTTGCTGGAGAGCCTGCCCTTGCAAACAAAAGCTTCTGCACAATGCCACGGTACTAGTTCTTTGTTCTTATAACTCGAACATATAAAGTGACAATTGTCCCTAAAATGAAGGACTTAAAAAAAAAAAAAACCCCACACACCAAAAAAACCAACAAAGAGGCACCATCCTCATCTGATTTTTCTGTTTCTATCTACAGGACACAACGATTAAATTAGGGGATTGCCCTGGACACAAAGCAAAGACTAAAAATCATAAAACCATTAAGGTTGGAAAAGACCTCTAAGATCATCAAGTCCAACCACCAACCCAACACCACCATGCCTCCTAAATTCAATGCTCTGGAGACTCATCGCTGCACTGAGTACACTGTACTCATCCTGACAACCGGAAAAAGCAGAGACTTGGAAGGAGAATTAAATCAGCTTTTGCCCCACAGCTCAGGCCCACAAGACCATAAGCAACAGACTGAGATCTAACCCCTTCCCACCAAGGGGGATGGGAAATCAAGGCTTCCCCCCCCCTCCTGATATAAAGGATGAAAATTGCTGAATTCACAGCTCTGCTATTTCTTCTGACCCAGTTCACCATTCCAGCAAACGCCACTCCTGGCCGGCCCACGGTGCCTTGCTCTATTTTCCATGCTGCTCTTCTGCTTCTTCACATGAGCAGAGATGCTGGCGCAACCGAGATGCTGAGAAGGAACAAAGCAGCAGCACAGGCAGAAGCTTAGGGGCAAGACAGAAGAGGTAAACGCTGCAGTTTCCTCTCCTCCACCTATGTGGTCTTTGCTACCGTGCAGCTGAGCTGGAGACCTCGATTATTTGCTTTTTAGCTAAGGACAAGCAAACTACTGAGCTTCCCACCCCAAAGCTTGCCATATAGAGCCCGGTGTTAGTGACAGACAGCCTGGCCTGGAAGACTGCAACTGCCCAAACATGACAAAATTCTGCAAAGCATTGACAATTATTCCCATAGGAAACGCTTCATCCAGCTGTCTTTAAAAGGAGGACTAAAGCAGTAAGAAGATACTGATTTCAACAGAAGTAAAGCTGAGATACACCCAGCTTCCTCGTTTGAGGGACCAAAAAAATCTGCGAGGACCAGTTTTATCTCAAAAAGATGTGGATTTTGGCAATGCCACACTGAGGCAGAGGTTCAGTTCTAACCTAGACAGGGACGGTGTCCCTAAGCGAGAGCATCACTCCTTCCTGTCTCCCATACTAAGCTACTGTCCCTGTCTCCAACCACATGAACAGTAGACCCACCAGTGCTCAACCAAATCAGATCTACCTTGCTAAATCAGGTATGTCACCCGCGAGTGTTTCAAGGCACCGTCACAAACACCGAGCGGCACACGCTGTCAATGAAGGCAGCCGTGTTGAAGGATCGTGTTTTACAGTCAAGCAGATCAGATGATCGAGGGAGCCTTTCTGCCCTTTAAAAAGGAAAAAAAAAAAAACAAACCCCAAAACTAAAAAAGCCGAGCACGAAGCAGGAGCACAGGGGAAACCGGCACGACAAGCATCCAAGAGGAGAACAGGAGGGTGCATCGTCAGCCTTGCCACCACGTTCCCAGTGCCCTGACTTCTAGGGAAAAAGCCATCTGGGCACACGCAAATGAGCGCAGCTTCCTCCACCAGGACCTCGCTCGGCTCTGCAGCCACCCAGCCTTACACCCCTGCACAGCCTTGCCAGCACGCACGGTGCTGCGGTGGTTTGAACAGGATTACTGTACCAGAGCCAGCCCACCCTGTGCGTTACCTCCTCCATCCATCCTTTCCCAGGGAAGCTGTGAAGCAATTACAATCTATAATGCCCCTTGCAGTCACTGGGCAAACCGTGAACAGGAAAGCCTGGTTTGCTGGAACAAAGCTACTGAGTAAGCTGGAGGCTTTCCCATAGCCTATTTACAGTCCAAGATGAGGATCCACATAACCTGATCACCGCTACAGACACAAACAATGCAAACAAGGGTGCAAGCTTGCAACAAACAGGTTGAAGCGCTGCAACCGCTCACGCTAGAGCCCATTCCTCACTGCAACACCCAGAGCTTCATCCCTGCACCACGGGTAGCTTGCGCTGAACTACCGCACGTGGAGGAGCTCAGGGTAGGGACCCCGCCGGTGCTCCACGCTCTCCCCTGTCCTTGCCCCACAATCGTTTCTCTTTGTGTCCATAACCCCAGAGGCAGGGCAGATTTGCAGAGCAAACTATCGAGACTTTGCTCAAAAGCAAACAGATCAATCTGAAGAGGGAGAAGTTCACCCTCCTCTCGAAATCAAAACCAAACAATCTGAGGATCCAGCTGCCCGGGACACCCTAACACTGGCCCGGGCAAACCCGCACGCCCTCCCGAGCGGGGAGGAAGGGAAGGCAGCTTGTGAATAGTAAGCAAGTGAAATCGTTCCTTTCCTACTGCAGAGGAACTGGTTGGCTAGGAGTAGGACCTCAGGAAAACAGCCCAAGATAAACGGAGAGAACGGTGTGGGAATTAACCACTGCACTGCTGCCCTGCAAACACACCCCGGCAGCTCCGTTTTCTAGACGTTTTGCAGCACGCTGTGCCACAGGAGCTCACCCACGGGGCTCTGGCTGCAGGATCACGGCCATGAAGAGGGGACAGCGCTTTCCACCTGCATGGGGCAGAGGAAGGTGCCGTTCCTAACCCAACTCACCCCAATGGACTTGAACACGTACAGAAATGCAACGCCCAGCGTCATCACAGAAGACGTGCTAAGACCTGGACTGATCTCCTGCTTTGTAAACCAGCAACAAGCTTGAAGACTAAGCAGGAGAAAGACAAGCTCAAGCTGTTTGGAGCACCCCAATCGCTGCATTAATGACCGATCAGAAACATCCATCATCTTTCACCCCTAAGTAACACCTTGAAGTTGGCACAAACACAGCTTGAAAAATAAGTCTGCACCGAGGAGTGGCGGGGCAGGAGCCCGTTTCCCCAGGGCATCACAAGGGTGCTTGCTCTGGACGCTCAAAGCAAGAGCACTCACAGGCAGAAGCACGGAAAGAGCAGAAAACAGCATTTTACAGCGTGCTTTAGGTGTCCATTCTTGCCGTTGAATGTAATTAACTCCTGTGTTCAGAAGAACTAAACGCAGCCAGACTTTGAAGCTAACACCTCCTTAAGAGGACATGGGAAGGGAGTGTTCTTTATTTTCCTGTTGTTACTATTGTTTTACTGGGGTCTGTCTTTCACACAGCTAGTGAGAAAGGGAGCGCTGATGAGTCTCACTGCGGCTGTACAAAGTTGCTTTTCTACAAGAAAGTTCAGGCAAAAAAAAAAAAGAGACCAGCTGAAGTGTTAGAAAAATCTGCGAACTGTTAAGAGGAGGACTGCCCTTCTACACCATGCTATGCTTTCTGGTACCCCCATTTTCTGGTGAGAAACTGGGATTTAGGCTGCAGGCAGACACAAGAAATGAGAACGGAAAGCTTGCTTTAAGACTGGAACAGACTGAGCAGCGGGTAGAGGACAAAGACCCAGATAAAATCGATTGATGAACGCTGTTCTCAAGAATACTAGAGCTTAGAATGTTAACATCCTGAGAGTGTTACGACCTGGAAAAAAATATTTGCGGTTCTTATTTTTAAATGGCTGCGCTTACTATTACTAAAGGAAGCCATCTAAGCTTCCGTACGCTATACAAAGAGTTTGCGAACAGGTAACTTAAGAACTTTGCAGTGGATCAAAACACAGCAGATTTGCCAACACCATCCAAATACCAACCCCTCTGCAGAGGGAAGCAAGACGTTGCCCACATAGGTACGTGAGCCAGGACCGAAAGCCAAAAAACGCCACAGGACCTCCGAGCTTCTGGGGCTGAGGCTAAAGCAGAAAGCAAGCCGTCCCACAGGCTTCCCTCTCTTCGCTCCCCGTTTAAAGCGTCTGTATCATTTTTGAGTCATTTCAGTCTCAAAAAAAACCCCAGGAAAAAAAGGAGCTGGACTACAAAGGACTCCATGAAAGCAATAAAATCATCTGAAAGACCTGGCCTACAAAGGCAAGGAGAGAATTCAGTCTGCAGCTTACAGAACAGTTGGTAAGGAACGATTTGCCTTGCTGTCGCCACAATACTCAAGAAGGGCAGAGGAAGAGTGTGTGTGCAGCGTTCGCTTAAAAAAAATAAGCACACCATGAAAAGCTGTAGGGATATTTCTTTTCCTCCTTCAAATCCATGATTTCACGGCCTGATCGGCACAGGGGAGAAGCTGCAACACTTTGGTGGTAGAGGCGTGAGCACGGTTTTCGGTGACAGAATATCACCCGGTAAAGCTGGAAAAGAGCAGGTGAACCTACGCATTTAACTCCTTCCAACGCTGAAAAGCTTAGGAGGAGGACCTGCTCGCTCTGTAGGAATGAAAATGTAAAACACACTAGTTAACTATTATCCCTAAGAACATCACTGATGCTTGTCCGTAGGAATGGGGAAACAAATACCTCTTAACATTGAACAAACAGCTGTTTGAAGAACTTTCCCAAACCGTTATTGCCCTTAGAGATACGAAAGCAAAAAGCCCCTTTTCAAAACAATCAGAATTGCTGTAAGGAATAGATCATGTTAGAATATTGCACTTTAAAAAATAATTTAAAAAAAAAAAAAAAAAGAGATAAGAGAATGCCCTTAGGCAACAAGTTAAGCCATTACCTTTAGTGTGATATATAATAGCAGCCCTCAGGTCAAAAGAACCCCAGCTATCTTTCCTTTCTAGGCCTCTCTGGTACCTCTGTTCTTTGGCGGAGGCTAGCAAATTGTTCGTAGGAGAGGCCAGAGGATTCTCTACTTCATAGTCTTTTGAAAGAAACACTAAAGCACCTTGGCTACCGGTGTCTGCCTTTTGTAGGTCACCTGTGTGATGCGACTCCAAAGGTAAGACACCACCCTCAACAGCAGTCCCAGGCTTAAGAATAGCACTAAGAATTTGAGGGCTAGTCCGTTTATCCAGCTCATAAGCCTTAGGAAACACAGGTTGCTCAGTTCCTGAGGGAATGATTTCAGCACACTGTGAAACCAAAGTGGCAGGATATTCCCCTTGAAATGTCACTTCCATTAACTGATTATCCGCAGATTTCCCCACAACGGTTTCGGGTCCAGCGCTGGGCTCGTTTATGAAAGACAAGCCCCACTGATTCTGGAAGATATCTCCCAGGTTCTGCTGATTCGTCTGCGATGGGAAATCGACTTGCGCTGTACCCAGAAGCACAGTTTGCATATTTGAAGGGTAGATAAAAAGGCTAGATTTCTTTTGTTCGAGAGCTGTTGAGGTTGTACTCATGTCCTGGGGTACTGACTCGGAGGAGGTTGATGGTACTGTACTAGCAGCAGTTGAGAGCAGTGGCTGGGTCCCTGGAGAATACACACTTCCATCAGTCCCTGCTAGAATTGGCCCATTCGAGAAGCTAGCAGAAGTAACAGATTTCATAGCAGACATGGGGACTTGGGACAGTCGACTCGATGTTTGGGCCTGAGTCTCCCCGGCAGATGACGAAGATGACGAAGACAACGTGGATGGGGTTTGAGCTGCTTTGTTGAGGTTTTCTTTAACTTTACTTGCATAACTTATTTTGGGAACAATTTTAGCACTGCTATTGTCCACTGGAAAAACTGGGGGTGGTTTAAATAAGGTCCATGAGTCCTCTTTAGACGTAGCCGACGATGCGTGCTTCCCTTTGGGCCGGTCATCAAACTTCTTGCTGCTAATCCCAGGTTTGGCATCAGAGTTTTTTCGCTGTACATCCCCAAGCCCAGGCTTTCCCCGGCCTGCTCCACCAGCCCCAGCCTCGTATTTCCAAACAGGCTTAGTATTTTCAATTCGGTTCCCCTTTTGTTCACTATAATCGGGCTTGAAACTCTCGAGTTCCTGCTTTAGGGTTGGTGCGCTGACCTCCTGTTGCATTATTTTGTCCTGTACTAGATTCAAGTTCTCACAACCCTTGGCGCTGTTGCGCCTGCCTTTCCGTTTTTTAGGCGTAGTATATCCACTCTCGGAGCCGCTACCATCGTTGTCGGCCCCTTTGCCTACGTAGCCATTCGTGATATAGCTAGAATTACTGGTTACCACACCATTTGGAATAGACACTCCCTCTGGCTTGTCTGAGGACTGGCTTTCTCTAAGTTTATTTTCGTAGGACTTCTCATTCTTTTTGTCCATGCTATTTTTCTGAATGAAGTTCTTGGTTTTGATTCCAGCCTTCCCCAAAGCACTGGCCTTCACAGTCTGCTTCGGGGTCACGTTAGTGTCTAGGAGCTGCTGGCTGCCATTGGGTACCCTGGATCCCGGGGTGGTGGCTTCATCAGAGCACAGGCCCTTTAATGACACTTCTCTTTCTCCTGCGTTACCATTTAGCTCTCCGTAGCCTAGAAGAAAGCCAAAAACAACAAAAGGCAAGAATTAGAATGTGAAATGTTAAACTTCTGATTGCAGAAAGCTGTAATCGGCCCCAAACGCATCCAGTTTCCTCAAGCAGACATTTTAAGATAGGCAAACATCTAGTCTCTGACACACAAAAGCACGTGCTTATTTGCTGGAAGCCACGGCAAGAGGGGTTAAGCAGAAAGTACCAGCAGCTACTGACTCTCACCTAAGACAGGGTGATGTATAAACAACAAAACAAAGCAAAAGTATATACAGATACTGCGTAAGGAAAATATACTGGACTAAAGATCACCGGCAAGCTGGAGAGCTATTTCATCAGCTACTATTTCCAGGTCACACAGAGGAAAAAAATTAATTCCCAGGATGCTTCGGCACAGAGGGATCCGCTGCCTTTGCTGCAAGATTTGTTGAAGTTCAGAATCCATACTGTGAACAAGGGCCAGCTCCTATCGACTCCATCAGCTCCCAGACCTGCAACAGCAGCAGCCCTCCTTCCCACCCTCCTCCCAAACGCCATCTCTAGTAAAGGGGAAAAAAAAAAAGAAGAAGAAAAAAAAGCCGTTTTCCAAAAGGACACGTGCAAGCCCAGTTGGAAGTTGCATCTCCTCACTTCATTTCAAAATAGCGACCCACGCCTCCCTGCACGTGCTCTTTAGCTTTGGAAAGGTGACAAAACCGGGAAGAAATGCATCCCTCCAAGCACCCTTCCACCACCACCGGCAACCGGCCTCCCGCCCACTGAGAAATGTCGGTGTTTCAAGAGCCCCTGGGAGACCCAGCACCAGCCCGAGACCCGAGCCGTACAGTACTTGCTGAGGGCTCCAACTCCTCAAACCCTGAGATCATGCTGTTCACCCAGCTTTCCTTTTTGCTTCTCAAGTTCATTTCTAGGCCTTACGGTTCTGAAGCGAATCTTGAGAGTGCAATTCCAGCGAGGCTGGAAGCCCAGGGCGGGCCAGACCGAACCACCTCACCTTCCTCAACTTTTTTTTTTTTTTTTTTTTTAATTAAATCTCTGGCCAGAGACCTATTGCTTTTGAGGACCCCGGCTACAATGCCCCAAGAGAAGCCTTGAAGCCCCACGGAGAGACGGGAAGAGCACGCTGTACCCAGCCCAGCAAATACACTCCAGCTGTGGACGGAGCAGAGGGACTCCCTCCTACTGCACCCGCTCCTCCGGGAAGAGCGCTATCCTCGCTCCTCTGACTCACCCATCCTCCTTCCCGAGGGTGGAAAGCCCTACATCTCCCGCAACAACCGACCCACCTAAGGCTTCGTCTGCAGCCACGCTGGCGCGGAGTCAGCACCGCGCACGGAGTCCCCCAAGAACGAGAGCGGGCAAAACTCCAGCTCGACAAAGAATGTTTTTGTTGTTGCCGATGCTGTCGAAATTAACTGCTATAGTAAAAATCATTGTGATCCTCACATCCTGGAACCTCAGATGTCTGGCAGATGTAACTGCTCAAGTTATGTGCAAATCGGGAACACAAGAATCCTTGTAGGAATCTTTACAGAAATTCCACAACTGAGTTTGCCGAGAGGGATCAAAAAGGATTTTACTACACGCAAGTATCTGTAACCACCACAACTTCCACTATAACTTTCAAATACGCTGCTAAGAATATTAACCATAAGTACCCCATCCCAGAGAAAGCCGATAGGATGGGATTCTCAGCCCGAGGCAAGGACTAGAAATTAAGTATTTCAGAATAACGCGCAGGGGAAGCCTTCTCGAGAGCAACGTGTTATGGCTGACCTTGTATGACTCAAGACTTCTGACACCACTTGTTAATGAAACAAAACAATAAGAGCGGTCATAAGACCGTTGCGAATGAGGAGCGAAAGAATAAAATGAAGAACAAAATCCATTTCAGCAAGTCAGCGTGTCAGCAGTTTCTAGTTCCAATTTTCAAGTATTCACAACTCAGCTGCCCGAGTTTTCTCCCAATCAACATTTGGCACAGCTGGCTCCGGCCTGGACACAGAGGTGCAGCAACCAAAATTTAGGGGAGGAAAAAAACCCCCAGGAGGTCAAAACGAACGGGTGAGGAGCATCTGGCAACCTCAGGAATCGTTTCGTAGCCGGAGAGGTGGCAAGGTAAGCGCCTGTTAACACCCCGGGCACGCCGCAGAGGGTGAAACGACCGCTCGACTTATTTTTGCCCCGTAACTTATGTTGGCGTATGCCTGACGGGGCCCGTTCCCCCCCGCCCCGAGGCTGGACGCGGGGGCACGGCGTGGCTCTGGGGCCCACCGGCCCCGCTGCCGCCAG
>WAAD01013669.1:128222-149494 GCA_013389945.1 Fregata magnificens
GGGCCCGGCCGCTCGTGGGTTCCAACAGACGCTCCTGCCCCCCTGAGAGAAGCGCTGGAGGCTTTGACTGATGCTTAACAAAAAAAACCCAACCCCAGTCGGGTTGTTGGAAAGCCTGAGAGCGGAAGGGGGACACAACCTGAAACTTGCCAAAATTTGTAACACCTTTCATGCCACTTCAAACCTCTCATGATCCCCGCTGGGGTATGTTCAGTGGGGTGTTTGGCGGCTAAATGACCTGACCTCCTGCTCCGAGCATGCTCACCGCAGCAGGGAAAGGCCAGCAAGACTTTCTCCTCCGGTTGCCTCTCCGGCCAACGGCTCCCGGTTCCCTCCTCATCACCGAGGCAGAGCGCAAACAGACCCAAGGGCTCTCCACAGACACCCAGGCAGCACGGAGACAGAGGGGTTTATTGGAACGCAGAGTAGCGAGGAACCGAGGCAGGAGCTAATCAGGAGGGTAGGAAAAGGGCAGAGAGAGGGATGGGGAGCCTGAGATTGACAGATACAGGCAGAGTCCTGCTCAGAGTTATTCACTATTCCGGTGTGATTAATTACCTCCGAATACTCACAGCGTGCACCACAGCAAACGGGGAGGAAGAGCGACAAAAGAAAATGTGATCATGTAATTAAAGACTGTTGTAGTTAATGTGCACAAAAAGAATAAACAGGCTGCATAGACGATCTTAAAAATAGTATTTCCTCGCTTCTCAGGGCTTGCACTTCCAGCTTTATGCCCCGCTATATTTTTTTTTCTTAGTATTTTAAGAAAGTAAACAAAATTAATAAAGTTCCCATGTCCAGAAAGCCCTCTCAGGCTTTGGCTCTGTTCTGCTGGGCACTGTACAAAAGACAGAGGCCTTGCCTGGAGATTTTACAGTTCCCAAGTTTTATTTCAACAGAACATAGTTGAAAGTTTATGCCTCAAGCACGGCTTCCCACTCCACCCTCCTCTTTAATACATAGGAGGTAAAACTTTTCCTAGCAGAAATACCAACTTCTACATTAATATAGAGGATTTTTTTCCAAGATTTGAGGTGCCTGAAATATCACGAGTTCTGTGCCAAACTGGCCCCGCAGTCTACATGTCTTTCAGCACAACGTAAAGCAATATAAAATGCAGTGAAACCATTTAAGCAAGCAAGTATGAACTTTGGGCTGTACCCATGCTCTCAGGAATAACGGTCCTTTCAAACGCTGACTCATAGAGTGACCTCACATTGCTTAGGAGACAAGTCTTAAAATGAGGAGTCAGGCTTTAATCACAGTTGACATTTTATTGGTGGCTTGGAAGAATTTATTTTTAATATAAGGAACTGGCTTGAAGACATAAATTTCAAAAGACTCTGAAGACAGCAAACAATATGGGCAAATCAGCTCTGCGCACACGTATACCAGAAATCTAAATACAGGGGGCAGCGGGTGGCCTCTTCGTGAAGGACAAAGCAACTGTTTCGCCACTTAGAAGTGTCACGTTGCCAGTATTCAATTATATAAAGCTTGCAAAAACGGATTAAAAAAAAATCCAAAATAATACGGCCTGGGGCCCATCACCTTCAGTGACACACCTAGCAAGCGAAGCCCAGGCATCCCACCCCGTGAGGTGGCTCACTGCACACGCGTCTGCGAGGTGGGTCACCGCCCTGCTTAGTGCGGAGGTGCATCTGAAAGGTACTACAGCTTCCAGCATGGAGCACTGCACCGTGGCCTGGTGTCTCCTACCTGCCACGCTGGGACATGTAGTCTTCAGAAGCTACACTTCATGTTAATCCCATCGTTGGCACAACGTCGCAACAGTCACACCGTGTGTTAATATTCAACAGTTGTTTGGGATGCGTTCTCTGTGGAAAAGGGAAGCCGGAGATTTCCATGCCTCCTCATCTCCAGCAGTTTTCCTTCTCGCTGCTCTTTGAGTTTGGCAAGCCAGCAGGGTCTCATGCAAAGGAAAGAAGTAATTTTCCTTGGAATTCCACACCCAGTGCAAAGTATTCCCACATCCATGCACAAAGTTGGGCACAGCCAGCATAATTTCTAACTCAGTAATTTATTCAAAGCTTTATTTTATAAAGCTTTGAAGTAGATGGCTTTTCAGAGAACCTGCCATTTAAAGCTCCGGAATGAAGGCAGCAAGGAATGAATCAACTGCTACAGAAATCACGAGAAAGTTTTTCTGGAGAGTCTGAGCCGAAATGAGTTTTGAATTCATATGAAAATTCAGTTACACTGAGAAGCTATTCTAGTGATTCTCTAAGAACAAATAATTTCCTTTCAAAGGCAAACCTCCTTAAGACACTACATTTAATTTCCATTAAGTGTTTTCAGGTAAGTTAAAACTGAAACTGTAGAATTAATCCATGAAAAGAAAAATGCTGTCCTTGTAATATTTCTTGTGTCTGTCTCCCATTTTAAGACTCAAAATTGGGAAGCATCAAAATTACCATATGTATAGATATTGGGAAGGGTTCTTATACAAAGTATGTGTGGCATTTATTTACATTTTTTTGCCACAGCGTTTTCATTTATAGCAAGGGCTCAGACTTGCAAAATTCTCTCTATTCTAACACATCCAACCTAACAAAGCACTCAAGCAGCTGTTTAGTTCTAAGTATGTTTATAACCATACTCTTCAAAACCTTGCCACATTTGGCTCCTGAAATCTAATGTATTTCAGTACAATGCAATCGTGATTTACCAGTTGATATTCAAAAGTTGGAGGAAGACTCAGATGTCAGAAGTAGTTTAGTCAAGATGGATGACAGGGGTGACGGTGCTCCTTGCAGCCTTCTGCTTGAGCAGGGGTACAGCTGTCCTCACGGAGCTCACAATGCCGGCCTTCGCAGTTACGTTCAGGTAAGGTGGAGCCTCTCCTTGACTCCACTTTTGTACTCTGCTGTGTACATTATTTATAGGTACAAAGCTGGTCTCTTCAAAGACTTCCCTCTCTAGAGACAGCTTGATAGTAGACTTTGGGTTAGAGGTCTTAAAAAGCAGCAACACCACCCCCCCACCCCCCAAGGATTTAACCCCTAACTGAATTGTAGGAATGGATACCGTGGATACTTACCTTTCCCATCCCTAACAATTTAAGCATTTCCACCTAATAGCACATGCTGAATTAAGATTTTTTTTTTTTTCTAAAAACTTAACTTCCAAATGCCATAAGCACACTATGTTAATCCTTCACTCACTCTCCAGAAAATTAAGGCAGCCCAGCACCAAAAATAACCATAGGGCATAGTTTTGTGAGGCAGCAAAACTGACGTAACGGCTAGCTGCTCCCAAAAGGGAAGGTCATCTCTCTCCCTCCGCCTGCCTGCCTCTGCCCTGCCCTCGCAGCAGCACCCGTGCTTCTCTGAGCCTATTTGAGAAATTAAACTAAAAGACAACTCTTCAGATGAAAAAGTGCACATTTTTATTCTGCTTAAGCTTCCTGAACTGTTTCATGGAGGAGCCAGACAAATATTAATGCCCTTAAGAATGGGCTGTCACTGCAGCAACTGAGGAGTTGCCTTCTAATACAGCCAACCCTGCTGCAGGGATGACCCCTTCTGGGAATCGGGCAGTGGGGACACAGCTGGGGCTGCAGCCACTTAAGCCATCTAATTTTATTTTGCTCATACTTGTGAGTCAGTCCCCCGGAGTGCCCGAAGAGGGATGGCGTGACCACCCTTCAAAGTGTTTTGAGCAAGCTATAACAGAATGGCTGTAACCAGTGGGACTTCCTTCTGGTGGCTACATCCATTGTTTAATAGGACTAGATCTGAGGAACGTCCCCTGTTGTAAACACATTGAAGTGTTCACACAGGCATGAGTAACATCTGCTGCCCATATCTGCATGAAAAATTGTTTACTAGAGTGCAATCATATAAACTGGAGGCAGCTTCTTGGACACATATAAGCAGCAGCACAGGAGGCAGGCTAGCAGGTTGGCCTCAGCCAAGTCTCTCATCACTACTCGTCTGGGATTTCAAAGAATCCTGGCTCTGGGCTTTCAGACAGTTCTGGATCGCCCCCTGCTTATGGGAAACATAACACCCATTTTTAAAAAAAGGAAAAAATGAAGACCTGGGGAACTACAGGCCAGTCAGTCTCACCTCTGTGCCCAGCAAGATCATGGAGCAGATCCTCCTGGAAACTGTGCTAAGGCACATGGAAAATAAGGAGGTGACTGGTGACAGCCAACATGGCTTCATCAAGGGCAAATCGTGCCTGACAAATCTGGTGGCCTTCTGCAACGCGGTTACAGCGCTGGTGATAAGGGAAGAGCAACTGACGTCACCTACCTTGACTTGTGCAAAGCATCTGACGCTGTCCCGCACAACATCCTTGTCTCTAAATTGGAGAGACATGGATTTGACAGATGGACCACTCGGTGGATACAGAATGGGCTGGCTCGTCGCACTCAAAGAGTTGCGGTCAACGGCTCGATGTCCAAGTGGAGACCAGTGACGAGTGGCGTTCCTCAGGGGTCAGTATCGGGACCGACACTGTTTAACATCTTTGTTGGTGACACGGACAGTGGGATTGAGTGCACCCTCAGCAAGTCTGCCAACAACGCCAAGCTGTGTGGTGCAGTCGACACGCTGGAGGGAAGGGGTGCCATCCAGAGGGACCCTGACAGGCTTGAGAGGTGGGCCCATGCAAACCTCATGAAGTTCAACAAGGCCAAGTGCAAAGTCCTGCACATGGGTCAGGGCAATCCCAAGCACAAATGCAGTCTGGGCAGAGCATGGATTGAGAGCAGCCCTGAGGAGAAGGACTTGGGGTTGTTGGTTGATGAGAAGCTCAACGTGACCCAGCAATGTGCACTCGCAGCACAGAAAGCCAACCGTACCCTGGGCCGCATCAAAAGAAGCGTGAGCAGCAGGTCGAGGGAGGTGATTCTCCCCCTCTACTCCGCTCTCGTGAGACCCCACCTGGAGCACTGCATTCAGCTCTGGGGCCAGAGGAGGGCCACGAAGGTGATCAGAGGGCTGGAGCACCTCTCCTAGGAAGACAGGCTGAGAGAGTTGGGGTTGTTCAGCCTGGAGAAGAGAAAGCTTGGGGGAGACCTTATAGCAGCCTTCCAGTACCTGAAGGGACCTACCAGAAAGCTGGAGAGGGACTTTTTACAAGGGCATGTAGTGATAGGACAAGGGGTAACGGCTTTAAACTGAAAGAGGGTAGATTTAGATTAGATATAAGGAAGAAATTCTTCACTAGGAGGATGGTGAGGCACTGGAGCAGGTTGCCCAGAGAAGCTGCGGATGCCCCATCCCTGGAAGTGTTCAAGGCCAGATTGGATGGGGCTTTGAGCAACCTGGCCTAGTGGAAGGTGTCCCTGCCCATGGCAGGGAGGTTGCAACTAGATGATCTCTGAGGCCCCTTCCAACCCAAACCATTCTATGATTCTATGATTCCTAGGATCATCACAGGGACCACAGAGAAATCCGCACAAACACCTTCCAAGGTGGTCTTGCAAAAACTGCCCTGCTGTTAGGACCTGACGCACAGGCTAGCCTGACTTACACGGGGGATTGTATCAGTCACTGCTTGCAGTAGACTTTGACCTCTGGAAGACAAATGAGAAAAAGCTCAGTCCACAAATCCCAAGCACTTTTTATCTTGTTATACAACACAACAGTCACAAGGTCACTAGTCACTTACATTTCATTCTCATTGCATTTGCATACCAACCACATATTATTTTGATACAGGGATTTTTAAATTATTATTTTTTAAATATGCATTGGGTATGTCTGGATCTGGCACGTGGGGACTTAAAATACTTGTGTTTGGACTCAGGGCCTCCAACCTAACAATGCCTGGCACTGGCAGAACATTGACTCTGGAAGGGTTATTATTTGAGTTATTACTACGATGGCTGTTTCATTATGTGACACAGGGCAGTAACGGTTGACTACAAGATTAGGGATTGAGAAGAGCCCTTGTCTGAAGGAAAATTAAAAAGACTGGGACCATTCTCCTCTGAGGGAGTGAATCAAAAAGTCCGCAGCGGAGGCATTACAGAATGCATAGCCTGGAGATAGCAGTTTGAGAACTTTTGTTCACCTTATCTCAAGACACAGGAACACAAGAATATGAAGGGGAAAAAAAGGTAAATTAAAAGATAAGCAACCAGATTTTAATGCTTTGCGTAAAATATATATGGAATTCACTGACATGCAACATTGTTAAGAGCAAGGTATTATGAGTATTCTCAAAGGATGGGCATAATTCAGCTAAAAGTAAATATTTAACATCTAAAATAGAGGTTTTAGAAGGATTATTATCTATCATTCTTCAGGGCACAAGTGAGCTTCTACCCTTAGGATTTAAGGGGAGATTTCTGCTAGGTATCCAGCACCTGGAGAGTTCAAACAGAAGTGGGGGCAGAATTTACTCATAATAAAACCATCTACTCTGAAGAACTCATGAACTGAATATAAACAAGACACAGCTGATGGCTTTAGCTAGACAGGGAGCAAAACGCAAGGCACCAGAGACCAGTAAGGACTGGCAAGGTAAGCAATGGTCACTGTGCAGCAGATGCCTGTTAATATCTAGATTCCATAGCGGGGTTCTTGCATCCTCAACTTAATGGATCTATGCTCCAATTTATAAAATTCGGGTATTTTAGTTACTGAATGACAACACTGCAGAAGACAGTCCAAGGCTAACCCTCACCTCATCTTCAGGCCTGCTTCCTTAGCTTGGAATCTGGTCCACAGAGCCACTCTTGTTCTCCCACACCATTTCTTTACTTCACTGCTTACCTACTCATGAGGACTGAATTACAGAACAAAGGCTATTGTTCGCCGCAAAGGGTTTGTGGAACAGCTATTCTAGCACAGCTCCCCAGGTGGAGATACAGTTCATATAGGCAAAAGAACTCACTAAACCATCTCCTTAAAAGGCAAACTACACTATCAGAATAAATCATCTCTACATCTTTGCTTTTTGCATGCCATCATTGCTGCGGGGTAAAGTCTGGGATTTTTACATTCCAACTGGCACAACTATTCTGGCAAGACTAGTAGTTCCTTGACCAGGAAGACAAGATGCACCAGGAAACAAACAAACAAAAACCACCACCAAAAAAAAAAGAGAAAAACTTGTTATGTTTTCTTAACAAACTGCTTCTTTTTTGTACATATTGAAAGAGAAGAACGAACGAATGAGCCATGAGCACTGGCTCTGTTAACAGTGGGAAGGGGGCTGTGTCCAGAAGTCACCTCTGGGGTGGAGAACAGGAGCTGAATAGCAGTACACAGCAATCCTTACAAAAGGGTTTATTTAGTACATGTATGGAACAAGACTGTTATGTCTTAATGAAGCTGTAGTGAAACACAAGTAAAATCTAAAAACATAACACAAACAACTCATCTAGAATTGATCCAGAATTCTAGATATAAGACCCCCACTCTACTGGAAAGTAGCCTAAGAATTCATGCACCAAGTCCAATTAGTAATATTCATTCTTCATTATCATCTTTACACTGCAATAGATCTCAAGTCAGCCCCAGGAAAGGATATGAGTCAATCCTTGACTAACTGGCTCTGATTCACTAAGGAACCAACATATATAAAATCACTCAAGATAAAAAAAATGCTAAGGTTTGCCTCGCTGATAATTTATCTAATGGCTGCTAAGAGTGGAGCAATAGGAGAGAGATGAGAGAGAACAGCACTACATTGCTATGGAAACTAGAATTTTCAAAATAAATACCTTTGCAGAACTGAGGCTGCAGATCTAAAATAATCCATACTGTTTTCGATGTTACCTCCCCTTGCCACGAGATCCATCCAGGCTGACCAGCCAGGCATAGGCAAAAAGCTTGCATGCGGTGATATAAGATACCCCATGGCTCATGTTCCTTATTCCAGCGCAGGTATGGGCTCTGAACAGAAACCTCAGCATTTGGTCTGTTACCTGTACAATTTTGGGAGCCTTCCTGCCACGCAGCCAGTCTGGCCAGGCCAATGCAAAATGAATCCATACCCACTTGAGGCGAGAAGTGTTACCTTTATCCCACTCTGCTGATAATCCCAAATATTTGCAGAGTCCTTTTTTTTTAAATTTATTTTAAGTGAACGAAGACAGCACAATAAATACACCTTTGTGAGGTTCTGATTCCCTTACTCACGCTAGGAAACTCCTTACCTTGCAGTTACTGTTCAGGGTCTCCAGTCCTTTGCTCCCTGTTAGTCCCATTTTGGAAAGACAGTTGGTAACTTCCCCACTTGTGCCTGGGCAAAGGGTTTCTCATTTTAGACACACACGTACCTCCACACCCCACCTACCTAGTACCATCTCACTGATGGCTGCTGTAAACAAGTCTAGGCTCTAGGAATGCTGACTCACGGTGCTAGGACTATGGAAAATATTTAGAGTTGCTGAAGAAGCGAAGCCTGGCAGGTTTCCTGCCCTTCCTCCTTATCTGTGAGCCCCTTGCCATGACAGGCTGTAATGAAGGACCTTGCTTCCTGAGAGGAGGCAAAGAGTAGGTACTTGCTTCCTAAAGATAGCCCGGATTCCTTTGAATTCCCAGTTGCTAGCTAGTAGTTGCAGGCAGGGGAAGAAAACCCCCAGTGCTTACAACCACAGGGCTACAGATGTTGAGAGATTAATGGCTCCCAGGGAGGCTCTCTTGCCTAATGCAGCATTGCTCATTTCGGTGCACGTCCCGGGACACGGTCAAGTTCCTTTAAAATGCCTCAGTAGCTCCTATGGAAGGCTATTCTTTACCTATAGACTTTACTGAACCGGATTTAGCTCCGATTCCTGCCTTCAGCATAGCTGAGTCAGTGCAGACAGGCAAATCAGTATTTGCTTTGGGAGGGTTTGCCACCAATCGAGACACAGGCAAGCAGCACTGGGTGCAAATTATGGTTTACTGCGGGCGTGCTAGCACAGGCAAGGAGAGGGACCAGGGCTCACGCTGAACTGCCGGGACAGCGGAGAGCAGTGTGGGGAGATCTGCGCTATCTAGACGGGAGCCAGTCTGGGTGCATTCTGCCTGTGTTAGCACACTGCTGCACCCAAACTAATCGGCTCTGGATTTTATCCAAATGATAAGCTGACTGCCCACCACATCAACAGCCTGTTTTCCCCTCTGGGAAATGACCTCCTGTTGCAAAAGGCAGAGCATTTAGGGAAACAACAAAGTTTTATACCCACACGATTCACGTGGCAAATAACTCCAGAAAGCCTAAGAAGCACGGAGCCTTTGCGACTGGCTGGGATGGGCAGGTTGCTGAGCTGCCTCCTCCTCCTCCCATTACCTACACAGCTCATTTGCAAAGAAGCAGAGGCTGATGAGCTACATTTGCAAGCTGGGCAGGGCAGATCAGGGAGCAACTCTCACTGAAGGGAAGGAGCAGGCTGTGGTGAGAGCTGTATTGCAGTGCTCAGAAATGACTGTGCTAAATGGTCATGGGAGTGGTATTGAGTTGATTTTACCCATAACCTATTCTAACTACAGTCTGCAATCACGGTGGCCTGTAGCTTCAAAACGCGCTAGAAGCACACAGCTAGGGATGCAGAGCTTCCTTTTTTTATTGGCAGCTTACTTTCAGCTCAGCCTAGCCGTGCATCGAATGAAATCCTTAGCGAGCTGATCTCGCCCAGAATTCTCTCCATACCTGTCAATTTGGAGACGCGTTTGGCTGAAGCCTCCCTCTTTCAAGGCAACAGGAGCCATTTTGCGTAGGTGGAGACTGGGGCTGGTCCTACAGGGCTCTCACACTGGTTTAAGAGAACAGTAACTGTAGTGCTTTTGCCCTATTTATAGCACTTACTCAAAGAAAACCTGAGGTCCTAGCTGTCGTTCATCTCAGAAACTGCTGTCACAATGAAGGTGGCTCAGTGCAAAGATGGCCCTAAATGAAGAATAGATTGGATCATAAATGCAGAACAGCTGCTTAAGCAGAATGCAAGGAAAAGAAGCAATGATGTTGCTGGGCAGAGAAAAGCATTGCAAGAGCTTACAGATAGCCTCCTTTCTCCAAAGGCACATGCGCGCTGCTATCATTCAGTCACATTTCTCTCAAGCTTCCTGGTAGCAGCATCAGCAAGCGCGTTCTGTCACATCTGACTGGCTACAGGACTCTCTCCTCGTCTGACAGTAATGACCTGGCCTCAATTTTTCACAATTTTGTCACCTCCTTCCTCTCTTTCAGCACCATAAAATCACTAGGCATGAAACCTGCAGCACAAAGGAAATTCTCGCTAGCACAGCGTGCTGCAGTACACTTCCCTCAGCAACACAGGCGACTGCAGGCATGGCAAACCTCTCATAACCTACATTAGATTCCCGTAACGTTTCAGATCAGGCACTTAACTTCCAAACTTGGCTGAGACTTCTCTCCATGGCCAGACTTAGTATACACAACAGAGACTAAAACGCTGAGGACCATGGTGAGCAGCTTTGCTCCTTTGGTAAAATGTAATGCTTTACAACAACAGACATTCAACCCCATAAAAACAGCCTTTTTTTGGCCCAAGAACAAATACTGAAACCCCCTTAGAACTAAGGGCCATCCAGATTTCTCCATGTGCAAATCGCACCGTAAAAGATCAACTCTCTGGTTGAACGGCTACAGCAAAACACACTTGACATTGCCAGGGCCATAGCCTCCGATCTGCCACCAGCCAGAGGTGATGTCATGGGCTGCGTTTGCTGTCTGGAAAAGAGGAGCAAGAAACACGCTGCTGTTGGCTGGCCGGCCAGTCCAGTGATGCATCCTGACACGGGCCACAACGGGACAGAAATGGGCAGACTGATGCCCCTTAAACATCATGGAAGTAAAACCCCAGGGAGAAGTTATCTGTGCAAAGTATCTTGGTCAGTGGCAGAGGGTCTGCCCAGGCCTTTGATGGTTTTGTCCATCTCTCTTGCTGCATCTCCTTGGTCCTTTCCCACTCCTTATCACCTCTCTTTCCTCAAGGCTGCCTAGCTAATTAAACTGCTGCCATTCCCCCTTTGTTTACCCAGTTCTACCTGCACTGAACAGCAGCAAGAGTGCTCTCCCACTGATGTCACTGCTACCTTTAAGAAAAAAGCTGACCTGCAAGCTATTTTTAGCCCCATTGTAAAGTTGTGGAGCTATTTTGGTCACATCTCTGTACTGTAAGCTGCAGGACGCTGACAGGCTCTGTGTCTGCCTAGGGCGACAGGGGCTTTAGCTGTGAACGAGAACGGCTTGTGACTTTGCACTATGGCTTCTCTGCCCTTCCTATGCCATAGGACTCTTTACACCAGGATTTGATTTCTCATCATCTTAGAAAAGAGCAACACATCCTCCTGAATTCTGCTGGGATACCAGAGGCTCTGTAGGGCCTGTGCATTGTGGTCCTCTAGCCTTCATTGTTTCTAGGTCTGCAGAAGGTGCTATTTATTCTGTGGGCTCCCTCACTCCCATTTGCCTCACTCACTAGGAGGAGACAGGTGCAATTCTGAGTCCACAAAGACACCGGACAAGATTTTATTAATCTTCCTTTGCATCAGACCTTTGTAAAAGATCAAGAAACATTAGGCTAGTGCCTGCTGAGAAGTTGGGTGCATGTAACTCTGCGGAGGTAGAAGGAAAAGCAGAAAGGAACCATTTGCACAGCAACATGTTGTTCCAAATACAGGCTAATGCCTGGGAGCTCTGGGGTACATCCAGGGCATCGGGCAGAAGGTGCCTGGTCTAGACAGTTGTTTTCTCTGGAGTGCCCGAGGGTTGGTTGCCAAGTTTGCTGGGGCTACGTGGTAGGTGCAAAGCACAGGCAGAGTAGAAGCCAGAGCAACTGGATTTAATAGAATTAAACCCATAGATACAAAAGGAAGCTTGAAGGACAGGAAATGAGGTAAATGAGAGGAGAGAAAAGAAAACACCAAAACTGGTGTGTTTAGGACAGGGACGGATGAGTAGGATCTATAAAGGAGGAATAAGGGAGTAACTGTACGTGCAAGTTTTTGAACAGCTGTCAGCCACCCCTCCCCAGAAGACTCCGCTTAGGACTACCGCTGTCTTCAGCTGTAGTGCATGTTTTCCCAAGACACTTCAGATAGGTGCACGACTGTTAATACCGCTATCCCGTCTGGGGCAAGCCTCTCATGCCCCAAGAGGAACCAGAATTTCATCAAGTCAGATTTCAAAGTCCATCTCATGTATTTTTCCCCCAACTTTCTTCTGGAGGTTCTTCTTTAAGAGTTCTCACACTAAAACCTACGTCCTGCTCCTAAGGTGAGCCACTCCTTACTCTACTGACGCAACTTGCACCTGTTTTCGTGAGTCAGCACAACCCACATCTCTCTTCCACAGCAGGGTCACCGCCTGCTAACAGGAGGTACTGTCCCAGGCAAACACTGGCAACCTGTTGCAAACAAAGATTTGATTTACAGAGCATCACTGTATTTCACTGGGTATTTCAGCGGAAGGAGCTGCTTTAACTCATTTGGTCCCAGGCAAGCATTAATCTGTTCGTGTTATATACGTTACAATCTTCATGCCAGTGAAATCAGCTGACCATTAGCTAATATTTTATGTCAATTAAATGTTAATATGAAATATTTAATATAATATGTAAATTTCAATTGGTTTAGTAAGAATTTAGCTTTTTAGTCAATAGGTGGAAGTGGCATGGACAGAATAGTACTGTTTAATATGATGTTATTTTAGCAGGACAGAACGGAACTGCCGCAGTTCTGACCAGACACAGGGATGCGTCCAGCAGCAATATGTCAAGACCTGTCGGGTCAAAAAGCTCAGTGAAGAGTTTTGTGTTTCAGCTTCCCCCAGAGCTACACACAAGACTAGCAGTAAGCGTTACACAGTGAAAACATTTTGGTGAGATGAAATAACATAGCAATATGTTGCATTTTTTCCCTGCTGAGCTTCAGCAGCCTTGCTTTGGGACACTGCATAAGCAGGATAACAAACACAGCACGGCAAGAGTGTCTGACAGAACAGATAACCTGTCGGCTCCTGCATGGCGGACCCATGCTCCTGCTAGCAGAGCTTTGCCAGTGTAGGGAGTTACTAGTTTACCTTTCATCACCTGTCTAGATCCTTATATTTCATCCATTTTCACACAATTTATCTTACTGTGAGAGCATTACTGGAATCACCACTTGTCTCCCCCAATTATTTAATGAAGACATCATATCTCCATCTCCACAATGCAGATATTTTACTAGTAAATATAAAGAAAATACATTTTTAAATATTCCTGCACCTGTTCTATTTTCTGGTATGGAAACACCAGGCATACAGTAACAAATCACAGGCAGCTCACCCCACAGACGTAGTCAGAGGTCGTCCACCAATTGTGTGGATCCAGACAAGTGCACATAATACGCTTTAGCTGACAACTGCAATTATTCCAAGTCTCCTCTAGGGAGTGCAGTCGTAAAGGCAGAAATGAAAACTGCAGCACACATGCCAGCTGGTAATCGGTGACTCAGGATATTCAGGCAGTCACAAATGGTGTCTGTCCATTTCCAACTGAACACAGGGAGCAGCAATGAGGTTTGAGCTTGATGTAAGAGCAGGATTCTACTAGAACCCGAGGTATGTGAAACAAAAGTCTGCCAAGATACTAAAAAAAAAATCAAGGTGTAGATCAAGCAATAGGACTTCAAATACTGGATCAATCATTTAACCCACCACACCCACAGCTGAATGCAGCATGGACAACACCGCTATAGGGCTTCCATCCCTTGCCCACTGCATAATATCATGCTGCATATCCATCAGATCGACCAGGGAAAGCATGCTCAGTCTCAAAACATCATCTAGGCCTTGGCCTCTGTGCAAAGAACAGCAAAGAGACATTCATTTCTAGAACTAGCTGTATTTTGTGTGTATGTGCGCATCTCTGCCCAGCTTCTAGTACAGAGCCATCAACTTATTTCACCCTGAATTCACAGAACAGCTAAGCAAATAGCATCTGGCTGATCTTTGTGGTAAGGAATCACGGATGAAAAGGCATAAGGTTGCCTATTTCCTCCTTACAAATCGCACGCATGCCTTGACCCTATGACCTTCAATGCCTTCCTTAAAGAAGCACCAGAACATAAAATGAATCTGCTCAGAAGAGGATATTCCGCGCCCCCCCCCCCCCCCCCCCCCCCGAATGCAGAAATCGTACTACCATCCACCTGAGGCAAAGGGTAACAGAACAAACTTGCCAGGTAAGAGTCTGGATAGGAAGAGCAGGTCTGCAGCAGGGATATAATTACATTCAGACAGGTGCCAGGGTCCATCCCGCAGCGCAGCGGAGGATGCAGTGACTTCTGCAAAGTTATTTACTGCTTTGTGACAAAGCAGCTCTATTGCATTTCCTAAGGATGGTCCCTTAGTGTTGCCATGACAGCACACCTTTAGGAGCAAGGGTGTCTTTCTGTCCTGCCAGACCAGACACTCTTTACTTTTCTACGTAAGTGCTACATAAGAAGCTGCTGTCACAACAATTAGGGATTGCATAGTGATCCACTGAAGCAGAGATCATTTGCAAGATCCTTGCTCTCTCACAGGGCGCCAGGCTCTGGGTTCCCGATTGGAGCCAGTGAGGAGCAGCACCTTTGAGGACAGTGGGTTTGGGAAGCCAAGGGGCAGCAACTGTTGCTGCTTACGGATAAAACCACCAGGCTGGCACAGACAACTTTGCCACATACAGAAGTCATCTATAGCAAAACAGGAACAGACATTCAGATATCCTAAGGACAGCAACTGGACCAGTGGCCGGGGATTTCACTTTCAGCCAGGCATTCAAGTGACAGTAGATACCTGCGGGGCAATGCCAGCCTCGTGCTTTTAAAGACTAAAAGTTCCCCCTGTAGCAGGTGAGAGGATGATAGCTTCTGCTGTGCCTGTTACTAGGTGTGGGTTCTGCAATCAAAATGCCAGCAGCTGGCTCAGTTTAGACTGAGCAGCACTGCTAGTATCTGCCAGTGTGTAACAGCCCATGGGAAGGAGGTAGAGGCACCGAGCTCCATGTTTACTCCGCAAGCACCAGCTGAAGAGAACCATCTGATTTCTAAAGTCCTGTTGCCTCCCACTTTTTGTCTCATCATCACACTACATATCTAAGCTACACATGTAAGGTACCACAAGCTAATTCACTCATCTACTCCCTTTATTATAGCCCCTCTTGCTGTTTTCTCACCTGTCTCCCTCAACCAGCATACCAGAAGCCCTATGTAGTGACATGGGGGGGGGGGAGAGAAAAAGCCTCTAGAAGCCATGATAAATAAAAAGGAACCATCAGCTCTTTCTTGCCCTTGCAAATAACAGAGCATCTCCTCCCTGCCCCATCCACTCTTAAGTTTTCCCACCATCATTGATTTCTATTGCTGTCTTGAATAGTTACAGGTGCTTTTTAATAGAAGCATGGGAAAGGCAGACTCAGCATTAAGAGATCCTTAGAAATCTGTAAGAATATTTCTGTTGAGGGCACATCTGATTTCTAGGGGGAATGTTTATGATGCATGCATTATCACAGTCTCAGAGCTTCGTTCTCCACCTATTCAGGATTCCCACACTGGATTACAACCTGCCTTCACACATGAGATGTTGAAGCTTTCAATGAGGTCACACCAGACTCTGACAAGCACTGATGGGTGAGTCATCCTGCAGTAGCCAGAGATACTAGCAACACATTTGTTAATCTGTATGCAGTCTAACTCTTTTTCTGGTCTAGAATCTTATTCAAGAGTGGAACACAATGTCTCAGAGGTAGGTGACTGCAGAATTGCTGAAGAGCAAGGCCACATTTTGCCAACTTTTTTACAGATTATAATAAGAATCAGTTCCCGGGAGTACGTTTACAGCAATGCAAAATGTGTTGTTTTACCTACAAAATGGAAGATCAAGGTCCAGATGGCATCAACAGTGGAGCTGTTCATTGTAGATCACTGGAAAAGCTGCCGTGCCAATAAGGAATCTAAGAGTTCTCGGAAGAGTTCCACTAACTCTCGCTCCAGCCATGTAAATCATCATCTCCAGCAAGCCGCTCTTCTAGAGGCTACAGCCCTGTACCAGGGTCAGCAGGTGTAAATACCCATCTGTACACCAGCCAATCTAGCACAAAGGCCAGTGTAGTAACAGGATTGTTAGGTTTGGGTTTGAGCTAAGACATCTAACCATAACCCAGCAGGGTCAGGCACAGAACAAACTCTCTTCTGCTGGCTCTGCTATGGGGCAGGGGGAAAAGCTGTGGAGAAGGACTAGACCAGGCAACAGCGACATCCTGAACTGCCACAGCAAAATTCAGTGGAGCTTGCCCATGAAAGCCTTGGAAGTGTGGCAACAGGGACACAGAAAACCATGGAACAAGTGAGATATGGGGACCGAGTGCATGACAGCGGAAAAAAGTTTCTTCGTTTTGGCTAAACTACTGGACAGCCAGAAAAAGAACCAATCAGAACGGGAAGAGGCAAAGCAAATCTAAAAGAAATTCTGTAGAGGAAGAACAAAGAAACGAGGTGCTGTTGTAGTCTCATTGCTACAAAGCTAAATTAAGCTTCACAAGTCAAGCAGAGAAATAATTGTTTAAGACTTCTATTCAGAAGACAGCGCAAGCAGCAAATGCCAGTGGGACAACTAACAAAAGGTGTCTTCTCACAGAGAGAGAAAACCACCTAGAGATTGCATAACTATAATGAGTTTCCTCCCAGTTTCACGCTATTAGTCACCTTTCACCCTTCTCTGCCAAAGGCCTCTTCTTATCCATCCATCCAAGGGCCAGAGCCAAGACGCAAGCCTTTCCTGTGCTGCTGCTTTCCATCAGTCATTCTTCAAGGTCAAGGCCCTCACAATACTGATCCTTGCTGCCCATTCCAGCCATTTTGAACCAACTCCAGAGTAAAACCATCTTCAGCCCTGCTGTTGGGAAAAGATCTGAGATACCTGAGCAGACCCTCCCTATACTCAGTTGTCATGGCCTAGAAAAGCAGTTAGTTTTTAGACCAACACATTTGGGTTTTGCTGTTAGAAGGGAGTCAAGAACATTGTTAACTACAACTGTGTTTAAGAGACACCCCAACACCCCATTTGTCTTTAAGCATCCAATGTGATATATCAAAGTGCAATGCATCTTGTTGTGCTGTATCGGTCACAATACCTCGTACTGATATTCTGGAAGTACTTCCAAGCAGCAGTTCATTTGGCATGTATGTTATAAGCTATGTATAAAAAAAAAAGTACCTGAAAAATGACAGCTTAATCAGCTTATTGTTATTGCCTTGCAGAGAAGGGTAAAAAGAATTCCTGGATGTCCCTGGGCAACATATACTACAAGAGACCGTGAAAGTAATCCGAGGAAACGTACATCTGGCAAAAAAGAGAATTTTTTTTCAAGTTCTGAAAATATTTCAAAGCAAAACCATTGCAAAGATCCATCAAGGAGCCCTCTCCAGCAGAGGACATGCCTACCCAGAGTCCCTTGGAAACCTGTTTGACTCAGGTGGAAATGACCTACTGGCATTTATTTGTAATTGCCCAGCATGGCAGTTGCTGAGGAAGGAAAAGCTGTTGAGTCACACTGCAAGCCACTTTTCCACTTTTGTCTGCTTGCCCAGAGGGTAGAGTGGGGCAGTCAGAAGGCTGAGATTCTGCTTATGCCTCTGACACTGACTTCCCATATGACCTTGGTAAGTAGTACTTCTTCTTGTGCCACTCTTTCCCCATTTCTTAATGGATAAAACCACTCCCTTGACTCATGGGACAATCATAAGCGCACAGCAAGGAACACAAACGATTATCTAATAAAAGGTAAGAGAGAAGAGTGCAGTATTATTATTGTTGCCATATAATACAGAAGTGGTTATGTAATAACATCAGTATTGCTTCATTTTTGTCATGACGACATAACAAACTGTCAGAGGGATACTGTCTGACATGGTATCTTCATCCCAGCAAATGTACTGAAGTGTTTACCTCATTGATACAAAACCAGATTACAACAATCTGGAAGACTCTACCTCGTTTATTTTGACCAGCCTTTCTCTAGAACACGTTTTTCCTGTATAACCTTGTAACCCATAATAATGGCCCAAACTACACCATAGGAATGACAGCAGGTTTCATGAGCTAGTAAAAGCAAAACAATTCCTCGCTTGTGCATTTCACAACTAGTCACACACTAAAACACAGGAGCGCTTATCTTTTTTTGTGAACAGAGAACGAGCTGAAAGTTAGGTTCTACATCGGTACATAAAACATACAAAGAACACATTCTAAAAATCTCAATGCCATGAAAGAATTAAAAAAAACTCTGTAATTTGACTAAATTACATTCTGCTTGTACGACAACAAATTTCCTAAAAGAATTGACAACTGCAGTTCGTAACTGCTATCGTAATTAATAACCAAATTCCATTGGTTCAAGTTCTACGATTTATTCTAAAATGTACAATTGTTCGCTTAAAAAAGGTCAGACTAAAGCAGCATGTGGACTGAAGGCTAAGGAAGGTATGACTGTGATTACAGCAGCCGAGACCCTGCCCTAATCACGCTCTTATCTTTCTTATCTACTGGAAGTATTTATAACGCAATGATTACTGTACTAGGCCCCATCACTCCTGTGAGTTAGTTCTGAACCAGCACCTTCGTGTTGCTCTAAGAAGTTTATACTGCTAGAGGTGGTGTCATTCTGCTGAGACAGAAGGCCAAGCTTCTCATCACTTAAAGTCATTAAAAAAAATAAACTATGACACTTCTTTAGAAGTAGGGGTGTTAACCCCAATGTCCTGGCCAAATTCCCAGCTTGGGTAATTACAATGTGCCTTGAATAAATTCTTGCCACAGTTTCCGTTGGACATAGTATTGTTCTCTACTTCCTCTCCTACAATATTACGGAGTGCTGATGCGTGCTCTTAAAGGTCCTGTCTACACTGGAATGTCGTACGGGTCTACCCCAGGACCAGCTCTGCGGCAGAGCATTGGGAACAACGTGTTGGAACCAGCTCTGCCTGTCAGCTGAACCGCTAGGCAATTTGTAATTTTTATTTACTGATGTTCTGGCACCTCCTCCAGATGGAATTAACTTTGGGTATAGCTATCTGATAGATAGACTGGTGCAAATGACATACATAAACCTGTTTAGTTCGTCTTTAAATGAACTAAATTTGCATCAGGAAATTAGCAAACTAAGCTAAACTCATTTAACTAGAAAGATGCCTACTACGATCATCTGAGAAGGCAGCAAGAGCATGCCTAATAGCACAGGGCTAGAAATGCATGCGGAATGTGTCCACTTAGTTTAGCTGGTGACAATAAATATCATAGCTTTCATATTGTCTGTTCCTTCAGAATTTCAGCGGACTTTTTCTAAACCGGTGGTCCACAGATGATAGTGTTTATTTTTGAAGCAGTCACTGAATACATATCCAATGCAGATCTAGTATTTTAAGTAAAATGCTTGATAATAAATGGTAAAGCATTAGTCACATTTTTCTGCAGCCACCGTTAGAGACTCTAAGGATTTTTACCTAGAGCTGTCATTATCTTTTTATATGTGTAACACACAGAGCTGAGGCCCAGACTCTCTGTGGGTGTTTGCTGGGTTAGCTCCATGGACCTCAGTAACTGAAGCTTTTACTCCCATAATTCACGAACTTTAAAGGCAATTTGTCCGCGGGGAGAAGTACAAGATCAAGACTCAGAAGAACCCGACTCTCAGTTCCACCTTATGACCCCATGGGCAGATCACTCCCTCTTACTGTTCCGTTTAGTTCTCCCATCTGCAAAAGCAAATGATACTCACTAATTTGACAAAACAAGTACAGGAACAAGTTTATATTGATAGGCCATGCTGAGCAGATTCGTGTTAAACACCATTGCTCTCACATTTGAAAATACAAATATTTACCTTTCAAGCATGTCCTTAATTTCCCCAGAAGCGTGCCTCCAAACCCGTATTATTTTAGAAGACAGAAACTGTAGTTTCAGAAAGTGGATGGTTTTATTTTTGTGCCATTACAAAAATGCCTTTTAACTTGTCAAACGATACGCTACAAATATCTTTGGCAGATGAATGAAACCAAGTTTCCTGTCATAGCTGCCAACTTCAAGGTTGAGATAATCAGATAAACCTTTAGTTTGCCTCTCCCAATACTTACAACAACATATGTCTGAAGCGATCCACATTTGTCTTACTTTTCCTATTGGGATTTGAAAAGGCAAAGTATCAGACCACGACGTGACAAGTTTGCAAAACGCTAGATGTGGTCCACAATTGTTACAGCCAACCTCTGCTCTCAACTTTCCTCCGGTTTTCCCCATCCCAGGTTAAACAGTCCCCAGTAGCTCTGCTTGTCTAAAGGTAAATGCAAAGTTTAGATGAACAGTATCCAGCATCATCCTCAATGCCTGCTGGATACAAAGCCTTCTTATGGTACAAAATACCTGCTAGTTTATGAGAAAATAGGAAGGAAGTTTGTTTCACTTGTTTTATTTCTGCGGTATCAGTGATACTGGATTTACAGAATTGTGCCATTTCATACTGGGGACACCTCAAAACCATGAATATTTGCAGGGTACTTTATAACTGAGAACACTGTCCCTGCAGACATAACCCCGAATTTAAGGGTGGAAGCAATCCCTACAAACACACCTTTTACAAACTTCGTGTCTTATCTAACTCTTTCTATTAATTTATTATCAGGATGTCAGTACAAATTGTTATTTTGATGATTCCTTGCCCCTGTACTTCTGAAAGGGAAAGCAACTATAAACACAAGGGAGACTGACCTCAGTGATTTCCTCTGTTCAGACAGGAGCACAATGCGCTTAAACACCACGACAAAGCGAGGTGGACTGTTTAGAATTCCTCCAGCTGTAATCTATAGTAAAAACAAATAAACAAATACGTGACTACAAGACGCGATAATTAATCCCTGCACGAAGCCAACTGTTATCTCTAGTTCATAGATGGAGATACCAAAGCACACAAAGGCTCAACAACCTACCAAGTTCAAAACCCACCGCTGAGAGCCAAGACTACAGCTCGGGAGGCCATGTGCTCCATCCACGAGATTTTTTTGGGGTGTTTTTTTTTTTTTTCCCCCCTCTTCTGGCCATAAACCGGATACAGTTCGGCCAAGGGCAGACAGTCCAAAACGCACCCATTTGGTCAGGCCAGTTGCACAACAGTTAGCACAAGGAAGACACCTACCACCTCCTGGGACTATGGCCTGTAGCTGAGCTGCTCCCGGCGCCGCAGGGCAGCTCCGCTCAGCCCCAGCCCCAGCCCCAGCCCCCGCCGGGCTGCCCCAAACCCACCCTGCTCTGCCCCACCCGCC
>WAAD01013669.1:154792-199540 GCA_013389945.1 Fregata magnificens
AATTTATATATGTTAGATAAATAGCTTAGAGATGAGGTTTTCCTTCTCTTAGGGGTATGGTGAGGACAGCCCAACAGACATTCTGAGTTCTGGTGGTAATGGCTTCTTAGTATGAGTGGACAGTAGCTAATAGTTTTGCCTGTTGTATTGCTTGGCTAGAAACAGTTTCATGTTTCTCTAGGGGTCAGGATGGGGTGACAGCATGAGACTTACATATTGAATATTGTCCTTAGAATGGAAAAGGCTAGAAATGTGTTGTTTTGGGGAAAACTTAGATCTTGAGGAAGGGAGTAAAAATCACAGAACTCTCAAGCTGGCAGGCGCTGCAGTCTTCTGTGCCTGTGATCTTCCACTGACCTTTATTACACTCCTGGCTACAGCCATGCAAATATTTTCTTTAGAGTGAGATGTAATTTTATAAAAACAGTTTTCTCCTACGCTCATCAAGTGTAGCGTGTTTACGGGGCAGCCTTCTATCAGAATGTGGGTGAGTGGTGCCTGTGAATTTAGTTGGAAGCTTTTGTGGCCTGTCGGTGACGTCAAGCCATATTTGAAAAGTAAATTTTGATGTTCAGTGTTAATGTCGGAGATTCTTGCTTATAGCTTTCAGACTGAAAGCCAATGAGCATTATACCTGAAATCTTAAAATGTGAACAAAGTTGCTTTCACCTTTCACTTAGTTCAGCTAGACTTCAGAACCCCTTTTTCTTCCCTTTAGTCTGCTGCCATTCACTGAGCATCAGTAGACACAGTTTTTGAGGGTTTAGGTCCTTCAGGATCAGTCCCTCTCTTTGCATTGCTGGTTCAGCTTCAGTTCATTCTGGTCTGGCTCATTTCTAACCTGTGGAAAGCTTTGGGATCCGGGAGCATGGGAAAGTGGAATATGCGAATGCAAGTATGTTGAAAGGGTAGGGAACATTTCTTGTAACAGTTTTTGGCTTGTTCCCCGTCCATGTGTTCAGTCTGTTTTCCGAGCATCCAGCAATCCTTCCTCTTCCCTGACATACCGCTACTCAAAGGCCATAACAGACCCATGAGCCTGTTCCCAGAGAATTGCTGTATTGGGATTTTTTGGAAAGAATCGCATGTGGTATTGCACATGTTTGTTATTCTTGCCTCCCTTCCCCTTCTTAATATGCAATTCCTATTTCCCGCCCCAGTCCCCTTTTAATCGGTGACTGTCACTCCCTCCCCGAGCCAAGGAGATGGGAAGAGAGGTTATTTTTGCTAACGCTGTTTCTCAAATAGGCCACGGGTATACAGTAAGTAGTGCAGTAATTTTCTCCACGGGAAACCATCAGTTATTAGGATTTCTCAAGCTGCGTCCCGGTGGCAGTGCAACATGTTTCTTCTTTAGTTCTGGCTTGCAGTTGTCACTCGCAGTAGCTCCTCCCAGTTCCCACTTCCTTGTAACCCAATCTGAATAAAGATCATGGGATTTGAATGCGCCTTGCTTTGCCGCCGCTGCTCTGAATGTTTGGGCTGTTTCTGTGTTCTTCGTGAGCTGTACGCTGTGATCTTCACTTTTTGGCTTTGCCTGTTCCAAAGAGCGGTTGACAGTTGTTAAAATCAGTTCTGGGCCAGACACGATTTGATGTGATTAAACTGTGTTAAATATGTTCCAGAACTGTTTCTTGGCCTAGATAGCAAACTAGTTAAACCCTGGTTTTGAAATCTATTTATGTGTGATTTGGCCCTGTGCCCCTAGGTAAGCTGTCTACCTCTTCAGGGGTCAAACAGAGCACAGGATCTAGGCATAGCACGTGATCTTCTGCCTTTAAACCTACCGCCCTCCATATCAAAGTCTTGTCTTGAGAATTATGTACCAGACTAACTGTAGTAATGTGGTTTCACCACCCATACAGGCTAACTGTGTTGCAGTGGCACGATTTTCCCTGGCATCAGCTGAACTGGTACAAACCCCACTTTATCCTTGCTCAGTATATCCTAGTACGCAGGCAGGCTCCTAGATGGAGGTTTTTATGAAGGTTTGCAACTTTAATTAAAAAAGAGGGTAACCTAGGCCCTGACAAAATTTCATGCTGACTTTTAGAAGTGCCTATCAAAGTTGGGAAGGAAATAATGATATGTTTCAGAGGCAGTGCCTTACTAAGAATGCCAAGCTCCATTTTTATTATAGGTTAATTGCCATGTAGGCAAACCCTGAACTCTTACCTGGGCTCTTGGCTTAATTTTCCTTCTTCCCTTTCCACACAAAACCCCCTCTAACCCATGCTTTGAAGTATTTAAAACTAGGTTAGTCTCTGGCTGGAGGTGTGTGGTAGAACCTCCTGTTAATTCTTGCTGGGACCTGCCCGTTTTGCAGCAAGAATGCAGGCGAACGCATCTGAATGCTGATCATCTGTCCTTTGTGGAGGATGGAAGATTATTTTTCCTTCATTTGACACAATACTCGGGCAAAGGAATCCTGGAGCGTCTCCATTCCAAAAGCCGTGCCAAGTGCCCAGAGCCCTACAAGCAGGAGTGCGTGCCCGTGGAGGTGGGGGAGGAGGGCTTTGAGGATGCTCAGTCTGAGCTTAGTTGTTTGCATGACAATCGCTGGAGATATTTCCTTCTCCCACTATCAGAAGATGTTGCTGTGAGCTGCTAGCTCAGAAGTTGACCACATTCTTACCAGGTCAGCCTACACAGCAGTCCTGAACTGGCCAGAGTCTTCAAAACTTCACTCTTGCTGACTGGGAAGGCAGAGCACAGGGTCCCAAACACTAGGATAACCTGTACTTAAGAAGACGTCATGATGCATGCTTTTTATCCAAAATAAAATGTTACGGAAGAAGCAAGTTCTCATCCTCACCATTACTTTTGATTTCATTTCAATACCGATGCAATGAATTTATTTGCGAAAACAAGACTGGGCAAAAGATTTGTTCCTGATTTGACAATAACAAGCAGAGCGCTGTGGGTACGAGACTAACATGAAAATAGTTTACTTATAAAGAACATGAGTTACATTCACTAGCTCGTAATTAGTCGGGAAAACATAAAGAGCATGTAAAGAATTATTTGCTACTTTATTGGAAAAGATTTGACATGCAGTTTTTGATGCACACTGTTTTTTAAAATATTTTGGAAAAGTCCCTACATTTTCCAAAATATTTTAATGGTGGGTGCTTTTTCTTAAATAGTCCCTGTCTCTTGAAAATAATAATTCACACATTATTTTAAGTATCTTGTATTTTCCCCTGTTGCAGGAATTGGTAATTGTGGGCGACTGTGCAGGCAGGCCATCACATGGGGCTCTGGAGTCTTTCCACAGTGGCTGGTCCAGCACCAGGGTGTATGATCCTCATTTGAATAGTCTTCCCATTGCACTCTCTGGTATTGAAAATTAATTACTGTAATGACCATAAATTGGTATAATCACTATGCTTTTTGTAGGTATTACAAATATTTTTGTTTAACTAGAAATAGCTATCATTAATATTAATGATGAGAAATGAAATATTAATACACAAATAGAATTTTAAGTAAGCTACAACACAGAAAGATTATTTTACATATGTGATGTTTTTATACCTTTCTCTGAGTTGGCAGGGTAATAATAGTAATTCCCAGTTCTTAATTTCATCTGCAAATCTCAAGGTATTTTAAAGGAATGATGAATGCATAGTTATTTTTCACATTTACAAGGTGGGGATCCTGAAGTACAGGTAGAGGAGCAAGTGGTTTGCCCAGCGTAGCTGGTGAGAGAGGTAGCTGAATCTCACATCTTCTTAAGGGTCTAGTTATTGTGTGATGTGAATGCATACTGCTGTTTTCTGTAAAAAGCTGAAAGTGTTCTCACCTGATGCACTAGGAAGGAAGAAGAGCTTCGAGCCCCTGTACCTGTCAGGAATCTGTAAGGGTTGCTGAGCGAGCTGTTGTTCAGCTCATCACAAGTAACTTTCGTCTGTTCTAGATTCCGCTTTAACTGCCTCTGCAGAGAGGTTTGCCGTGTTGGTATTCATTTAAAGTGTATCTATGCGGTAAAATGGCTGGGGCTTATTTGGAAATAATAAAACTGAGGATTTTGTTGCTTCAGTCCTGTTATTTTTAAACTAGAACAACTGAAAAAGCATAAAAACCTTGAAATTTCAGTCCTTGTGTGGAAGTGCTCAAAATTTTGGGACCTTGGTTTTCTGAGGGATTTTTACTCTATGTTGCCGCAGCCACGGAGTATGAAATTTAGCAACTTTTCTCCAAGATCTGCTTTCAGCTTTGGAACTAATGCTACCTGTGCTGGTTTGAAGTAGTTCATACCTGTTTATCATGCGCATTGCAAAATCTACCTACCTATTTACATAGGTGTTGGGGAAACAAGGATGATATGGACTAGCATGAGTGGTACGGAGCAGCGTGAGTGGAAGGAGAGTATGGTGTGAGTTGTGATTCTACTTGTCTGCTTATTTTCTGGTTTGGAGGCATCGAGCACCTGCTGATTTAGGGGTTTTCTATATGTGATTTCATGCCTGTGATTAGCATTTCTAAGGACATGACACATACAATCTCACCACTAAAATACGCTCTGTAAATACGTAAACAGAAAATTACAGAGGTGGTCATTGTCCGTCTGTCCTGACTAGTCTCCAGAGGTAACCCAGCAGGACTCGGCACGCTTCGTTGGGCCCGTATGATATAACAGATCTCGGACTTCAAACTCAAGAGTAAAATTCCTTCTCTGAGTGGAGTTACCACGTCCTTTTGATGCTTCCTTAATGGCAGTTGCTGGTCTCATTTTCTTTCTTTTTAATCCCTGGGGCAGGACATTGAGATATTTAGATAGCGTATTCCAGTGTCTTACCATTTTACTGTTTCAAGTCTTAAAGTCAAACTCTGTAGAAAACTTCAGCTGCTTCACAGAAACCTGTAATTGCGTTTTATCTGAAATCAGCCATTAGTTATGCCAGGATTTCTCAAGGTAGATGATGAATACTAATAACAGGACTTGTAAGTTCTGGGGAGGTATGAGAGATCCTGTACGATGGCGTCTCTTAAAAATGTTTTTCTGGACAAAATCTGAGAATGATACCTGTTGATGTTGCTGTTGGACCATTGTCCCTAAGGTAATAGCGAGGCTATGTTTGTTCTGCTGCTTTGGGAAATTATTGGTATTCTGTCTGAATTGAGCGGGCTGCTAATACTGATTAGCTTGTGCATAAGGTGGAGATGTCAATCTCCTTAATTTCATATTTAATTACCAAAAATTCACAGCGAGGAGTTATCGAATGATTTGTCGCCATTGTGCTGTTCAATAGCTATCAGTGGAACCATGTGACCGCTGGGTATTTAATATCTTCCCCTTCTACAATTTTCCTTTTTTTTTCTTTTTCTCTGCTGTTTTTTGCTGTTGCCGTTTAAAATTAAGTCATAAATTGTTAGGAGAAAGGAAAACGGTCACGTACCATCTAGTTTGGTGTCTTGAATCTCCAAGAAGCGTCTTGGAGATTTCTTCCAAGACTTTACAGATATTTCTCACTTAAACCCTTTTATTTCTGAGCTTGCCAGTCACGTCGATCTGTTGAGTTCAGGTATTACAGGAAGGAGAAATCTCCTTGTGACGTGGAGCAGTCAGTGCACATGTTGTAGCATGGGCCTCTCCTGAGTTTTAATAAATACAAACAAGGTCTGAATGCCTCTTCGCTGCAAGAGGCATGTTTTTTCCCTCTGCAGGTGCTACCTTCTGCATGCATACACATCTAGCAATTCCTCTGTCTCTGGTGGAGCATGTGTACTTGCTCTGCAGGAAAGATGCTTCTTAGAATGCTTACCTCATATGGAAGAAATAATTTTATAAAGCCTTTAAGTAAGAGCGGTTTCCAGTTTACAGCGACTTAAACGCGCTGTGCTTTGCTTTGGTTCATCACAGTGAAAGCCGCTTGCCTGTATAACTCGAAAACAATAATAAAACAGGCATAAACAAGCATAAAACAATGTAATGTTCAAGGTATCTTTATAGGCAAACAGTAACTAAACACCTTTTAACTTGCTTCTGCTTCACGTGGAAAGCATCAGGACTGTCGCCTTCCCCCATTTTGATGGGCTGCTCCCATGGGCCAGGGGTCTGAAGGGGAAATTATGTTACCCCTGGACACGTTGAGTTTTGAGTTGTCCAAAAGGTAACAGCCAGACGCAGAGCTGCTGTTCTGAGCTCTTGTTTGGGGGAGAACTGCTTCCCTCCTGTTTGGGTTTTGCTTTTTTTTGTAGGTGTGATGTCATCATTCTGCGAGGTCTGCGCCGCCGTGTCCTCCGGGAAAACAAAACGGGGGGACGAGACCTGAATGTCAAATGCAAAAAACAAGCAGATCTGATTCTTCCTCTCCTCCCTCCCCCTTTTTCTTTGAAAGGAGCTTTCAAGCTGACTTTTTACAACAGGAATTAGCTTCATAGAAAAAAGAGAGAGAAGCGCAGTTATTTCTTTTCAGTTCTTACTATCACATTCTCAAAAATAACTTCTTCCTGCCTTGTATGCTGGAGGATGGCATGTGTATTTTGTGCCAGGTGCACATATATGGGCATTTATAAACACCTAAGTCCTCCTAGCTTCAGGGATCTTTTTTCTTTTAATGTAACCTTTCTCTGCTTTTTACTGTTTTGGAGGTATTTAAATAAGCACTGCATGGTGACTTCTCGTCACACTTGTGTTGGTTTCTACCAGAGAACTGTCCCATACGCTTCAAATGTGTGTGTAAATATCATGGTAGTACTAACAGCAGCCTTCCACCAAGATTACTGTTGGGCTCTGGCCAGGGCCAGGGGAGCAGCCAAAACCAACTGCAGGACTGATATAACCAGGCTGATTTTTGTTCAAGCCTGTGAAATTTAATATAAGAGTGTATCCAAGTTCTTCCATCTCTATGGGAGCCTTTTTGTGGCCCAGCAACAACTGCCTTTCATGCAGCTTATTAGCTATACTGAGTAATACGGTTCATGTAAATATGGACAGGTCTATTCTTTTTCAGGCTAGAGCTTTAGATATTCCCTCACTCAAGATGACTTTGCAAAACAATCTGCAGAGAGGCTTTTTTAGGTATTTGGAGGCCATAAACTGAGCATTGGTCGTGATAGGCTAGGCTGGTGGTCTCTGAGAAGCTGTCCAGATGTAGTGGGAACTTCTGGGCAGCAAGCAACACTGGAGCTGACATTCTTTGCCCCGTTGTGTTCAGGAACCTTAATTACTTCTTGGTTGCTCTTTATAGCTTGCGTCCAAAAAGTAAATACTGTTTTCTGGCATGGCATGTTTGAGTTCTCAGTAGCTCCCTGTCCAGCTGGGCTGCATGGGTGATCTGCATGCATGATGAGGGAGCAGTTCTTGCTTTTTGCTGGTCGGTTGTTAGGGGTGTATTTGCCCAAGGTATCAGGAGGTTGCCCTACTTTCCCAGCTCAAAAATCCAAGATCCTTAGGATTTGTAAAATGGGCACCTGACTTTCCTGTTGTTTATTAGCCAACAGGAGCAGTCAGCAAATAGATCTTCTTTTAATAAAGGAAATGTTGCTTGAAACTTTACTGTTTGGTTTCTCCCCCCCTCCCCCCCTTATTTGTTTGTTCCTACTGACAAACAAAAGGCATAATCCATTATTCCAAACTGCTGAAAAAGAGGCTTCAAATTGCCAGGTATGAAATTGTGCTGCTTGTTCAGTTACCAGTAGGAAATGGCGTGTGAGATGTTTCAGAACCTACAAAGGAGAAAGTTCTTTGTATGTGTGAATTTAGTATTCACAAAAGGTGTCAGATTGACAGCCTTGGAGATTGTGGAGATTGGAATTTTATTTATCCCTAGAGTAGGTGCAGTGCAGACTGCAATAGTGCAAAAATTTCCTATATTATTCTGCTGTTACACCCTACTAGTGCCCTTCTCCTTGCCCTAGAGGCTGCCTGTGCTCCTTTTTCTGTGCCCCTTCAAATAGTTGGCTGCCAAAAGGATGTGAGGGTGGTTTTTTTGTGTGTGATGTGGGTGCTTGTCTCCTGAAATCTAAACAGATGTGAAAGGAATTTGATAACATCTACCTCTAAACAGCCACTGGAGCAGAGGCAGCTTTCAGCCCCCATGTTCTCTGGTTGTGTGCAGACTGGTACTCTCGAGTCAAAAGATGCTAGTGGCCGTAATTCTGTTGTTCACTGACTTAGCCGTTCTTCTGCAAAGGTTTAACACTTTGTCTTGTGATAAATGTAAATTATATTGAGGTAGAAGATTATAAAATCAGATAAATAATACTGCTCCTTATCTTAATAGGCTGGGCACTTGGTGCAACTTGAAAAAGAAACACAGACCCTATATATTTAATGGTTGGTGTAAGAACTGGGGTGTCAGACCTTTCTGTTCTTGCCGTGAACTTGTGTTGTTTTGGACCGGTCACCTCTTAGTCACATACATGTTTGTAAGGTAAGAATGTTTACTGCAATTCTTCTAAGTACTCAAGCAAATATCAGGTGCTATTTAAGCCTTTATAGTGAAAGTATAGGTCAGATGAGTGAGTTTTGGCAGCTGAATAATACCCTCTTAGGAGAAAGTAGTGAAAACGAAAAAAGGGGAGACAGAGCAATCTTTAGTCACTAGACCTCTGGTCTTTCCACACTTTTCCAGGCCCAGCAAAAGACCTGAGACATGCCAAAGAACCTGTGAATGGAGACGTCGCAGGTGCGGTCTTTGCCATCCAGTTGAGTTGATGCAGTCGGCCGATGTTAGTCATGCAAAGCTGTCCTCCTCGCTCTGCAGGCTGTGAAACCATCGGCCTGTGATCTGCTTTCTTCAATCCGTGTGGACGATACGTTTGAATACCACAGACTGATAATATTTCAGATTCAGAGTGAATGGTCTTTATTTCAGACAGATGATTTTATTTTACTTTTCGCCAACAATTAAATACCATCAACCCCAGTGCAAACCATCACTTCCGTCCCAAAAGGAAAAGCGCTTTGTAAAAGCTTCTGCTGTTCACTAGGACAAAATTTCTAATACAGTTTCTCAGTATGAAATATCCATGGCATGATAAAATCTAAACGTGCATAGCTATCATTAATTAAGCTGGATTTTAGGTAACAACTGATTGTCTTCTCATGTGCTCTTTTACTTTTTAAATTCCATGAGCTTTCTTAAAATTTAAGTGAAAAATGCTGCAAATTTTTCTACCTCAGAATAAGGACTAGTTCACTGCTGCTGTAGCTGTGTATAAGGCCGATTCTTAAATACTGTAAGGAAGAGGACCATTTTAAGGGAACCTGGACAGATATGGTGACAGCATTGAAAAATCTAATGCTGCCAACTTCTCTTACTTTGTCTAAAAATGTTTGATAAACTCTCCAGGGTAAACTCTCCAGGGTAATAGGAGGGTCTCTGGGAGGTGTCATGTAAAAAAAGGTGTAGTGTTTTGTGCGAGTTGTCCATTTGCTAAAATGAAAATGGAGAAAGACTACCAAGCCCTGTTTCTGGAGAGAAAAAAAAAAACCCCAACACCAAAACAAACCAGCAGGTGATTTATTTTTGAAAATTCCTGACATCCCCCTGGCAGGGTCTGTCACACTGGTCTCTTGGAACTGTTCTTGTGGCTGTCCTTGTCCTGTGCTGCTTTACTTCTTCCATATCTTGATAGAGCCAGACTCCTATGTTGCATGTTTGCAGACAATTTAAGGAAGCCCTTCAGACCATACAGCTTAATCCTGCTCCAGCTGTGCCGTGTAGTTATAGCTCTGGGTAGTAGCTTTTATCATCTCCAGTTACCATCCTTCATTAGATGGCCTGATTGCGTGCCTCTGAGAAGCATGGTTTAGCTTTGACCAAATCACTGATTGCCTTCAGATCAGAGGCTCCTCACAACAGCCGCCGCTGCCGTCCAGCAAGGCGCAGGGTGCTGTGCTGGCTGAGACAAAGGCCTTCGAGCTCAGTTCCTGCTGGCAGTGAATGCTTAAGGAAAAGTATAAGGTTGTTTTAACTGGCTTTTTCTTTGCAGTGCTGTTCTACTACGTCTCTCAAAGATCAGGTCAGTCTTGGAACAGTCACCTGTTGGCAGCTCCCTGCCTCACCTCATGCAAAAGCTGAGGCCAGAGTCCTTGAAACAGGCAGGACAACCTTGTTTTCAGAAAGCCCAAGTGTGAGAGCAGGTTCCACCGTATCTCAATTAAGCTTTTATTTAAAGGCACAGAAAATAATTCTGTCCATCGACTGAAGCAATCAAATTATTGTTCACCTCAACTAAAGTGGAAATGGTTGCTGATTATTTCTTTTTCATTCATTTGCTTTTGTGAATGATTGCTGAGAACAGCTGGATTAAGCGGCTTTGTGTGTGAGCACACAAAGAACCCGTGAAATATAAAGGTGTTTGGATCTGTGCTGTTGGAACAGACCAATTTCTGATTACAGTTTTCTGTCAAATTTAGGATGGATGTGTTCCTACTTGAGCTGAAATTGCCTTTTCAGCCTTAAAATACTTTAACGCTTACTGGGTACATTCAAGCAACTTAAGCACTTTCCTCCTCTCCTCAGGCCGGAAGAAAGTGCTGTATTTCTTGCTTGGGAGCTGAAGAGTTGATGTACAGGAGAAAAAATTTTTTAAATACTCCCAGTAAGAGTCAACCTAGGTAGGATGGACCTTGGGCGTTAAAACCTGCTTTGTGGGCCTTGTTTCTGAATTGTTGTTCCAAGTATTTGCTTCAGGTGCAGATGCTGACCTACCTCTTTCATCCCTCGTATTCAGGACAATTAGTAATACTGCCAAAACCAGAAAAGAGCCAGATAATTTTTTTAAAGCAGGTTTTTGGAGAAAAGATGTAGTCATTTACCTTCTGTGTGTGCACGATGATGTATTGACTTAACCTGTCTTTCTAGTGGAGAGGCAGTCAAGCAACAGGATGCCTAAGTCTGTGATTTGATGGACTTTTTAGTAAACCTTCTGTAAGGAGAGATCTGCTGAGTTTACTGGGTGTGTTCCGCTGCAATGGATTCCACTCTTCACTTCTGTAGCTCTTGCAGATGCTGGTGTTCAGAGAAAACATAGCACTTGAGCATTCTGTGCCTGTGTCTTCCTCCTAGCGAGAGATATATATATAAAAAATAATGATATAGGCAGGTAAATCGTAAAGGTTAGTTTGTTTTGTATAAGTTCCGTCAAGACGGAGACTCTCTTTGTATTTGCAAAACACCTCCTGGAACAGGGGCTTATTCCTTAGTGGGACCCACTCTTACAGTGCAGTGCGCAATGGTAATAAGAGGGTAAACTAGCATTCTGCGTTGCTTAGGCATTTTGCGGCTCCTGGTGCTGAGCAGGCAGTTGTCCTCAGAGAGCAGCTGAAGATGCTCCAGCCCTGGGCTACGGGAGATCAGAAGGACTTTTCCCTGCAAGAGAGGCTCCTCTTGTTTCCAGTTCCTAGACTGTCGGGAATCTCTGTCCTGTGTTCAGTGAATCATTCCTGGAGAGCACCCAGGCAGTGTGGAGGAGGAAAATGCCTGGTGTGAATGCAGGAGGTATAAAAGTCAGATGAGAAAGGAGAGATAAGAATACGTCAGGACAGAAGTATAGTGAAACTGGGGCTGCAGAGGGATTGGAGAGGAAGGAGCTAAGCTAGTGGAGAAATGAAGCTGGAGGTTTGCAGGAGAGGTGACTTGGGGGCCTGGGAGATGGGGAGGGAGGCAGCAAGCAAAGATGGGTTGGCAAGGGGGATGGCAGTCTGAATTCTGACACTTTCTGGTTTTGGAGTGCTTGCCTTTGTAACCTTAATAATTTTGTTCTAATACACTAGATACAAAAATTACATTATATGTTCTGAGGAATTTGGTTACTATGGTAATGGGTATATAAGTACATGAGAGATAAGATGTCAGCAAACAGAACAGCTGTAATGTAGCACACAAACCTGTGACTGCTTGAATTTGGGAAGCAGGCTGTTACAAACTTCTCCTGCTTCAACCTCATCTCACTGCCGGGACGTCTGTTCCCGTGTGAAAGTGACATCAGAGCTTCTACAATAAATCTTTCGGGTTTATGGAATTTCAGCAGATGTGCCCAAAATTCCTGGGTAAACAGACCACGTACCGCCCTTCCGTGCCAGGACGGAGAGATCTCTGTGTTCCCACCTGGTGTCTGGAAGTGCAGGACCAGTGCTGACCAGCCGGATCACTTGTGCTGACCAGCCGGACCACAGGCGTGCGGGATGGGAGCAGGCTGCTGCTGCCTGCGCTCCACCCTCTGCCCTGGCACCCTCCTTCCCCTTGCTCGGAGGTCGGGGCTGGCTGAGCTGTGGGTGGGTGGCTCGTTCCCACAGTTGTGCGAGCAGTTTCCCCCTCCTCACTGCTGGTGCCCTGTCTGGTCGGATTTTGGGAAGTGCAACTGATAGCAGGAAGCTATTGCTTTCATTACAGCAGCTTGGTCACAGCATGGTCTTGCTCAGCCATGGCAGTCGGGGAAGGTGATGGGGAGTAAGAGCATCCCAGGAGTGTCAGGAGGAAATGTGGGGCAGCTGTTGGCACAGGAACAGAAAGGACAATGGTTCTCACACTTCTTGTCCTATCCCTCCCCTTCTCCCCTCTGCAGCAAGGATACGTTTTGTATTCCCACCCACACCTGCTGATGTAAAAACTACTCATGCGATGTTTCTCGTGCTTGGGGATGGAAGGGTTGTGGGGGAGTGACTACCCTTGCCAAGACAGGGTTGCTGGAGAGCTGGCGGAGCAGGACAGTGGCTGGGATGGAGCAGCACTGTAATTACAGTTCATCGCACGTAGGTGAATGTCAGTACAGCATAGGACACACCACCACGTTGGAGATTTCTTAAAACAGAGTATGGTGTAATGGTTTAGGGACTGGCTATGGGAAGGTGAGTTGGTCCTGTTGAAGGAGGAAGTGTGGGCTAGAGGGAAGCTGCTAATAGTTTTCAAGGACCAATCTTCAGACAAATTTTAAATGGTGTTTTGGTCTTAATGTACACATGAAAGGACTGCATTAATAACATTGGCTGCGGCAAAGCTGGGGGGTGTTGTCAATCCAGAGGACTGGAGTCTCGCTCGGCAGGACTGAATGAGCTGGAGGATTTGCAATAATAGAGACATAAATGGGATAGTACAAAGTGTATTGTCATGTAGTAATAACAAATATATTGTAACATATAAGATACAAAAGTGTTTATAATAATATATATAATATATAAAAATGGGGTTTGTCAGTTAGAAATGGGACAATGTGAAAGACTTGAGTATATCTATTGATAACATGGTGATTTTAAAACTTTAATGCTGTGTGGTCAGGAAATACACAGATGTGGGGAATTCTGGTCAAGGATGTTAAAAAAAAAAAAAAAGCCTTAGTTTGGGTCAGTTGTGAGGAAGGGCTGTTACGATGGTCTGGGAAGTGAATTCTCTCTCCTGTGTCGAAAGGGAGGCAAAATTGGCTTGCTTTTTTCAGCCAACAGCCTAAGGGGACACATGTTATATCTCTGTGCTTGTGCTTATCCCTCAATATTGAAAAGGGAAGAAAACGGTTTAAACTTTTAAGGGCAGTAAGGGAAACAGAGTAAGTCAGTGTAAACTGACAAATAGTAAATACAAACTGTAAATCAGTCTTAATCGGTTCTTAATCTTAAATTGGTTCCTTTTCAAAACAGAAGTGGGGTTCTGGAGCAGCCTTGTAATCAGAGTAGTAGCTTCAAGAAGTTTTCAGGAGTTGGTTATTATTTGATTGGATTCTATTATATGGTTGCTTATTTTAAGCAGGAACAGGACTTAACAGGACCTTCAGTCCTATGATCTTAACTATCCAATTGAGACATATTCTGTGTCTGAACCACTGCTACCTAAATGGTTTTGTATATTAGTTGAAATGAGCATTTTCCCCATGAAAGCAGATAAAGCTCATGAAATTAAAAGGGTATGCTCGTTATCTTAATACATTGAAACATTAACACATTGAAAACTACTTTTTGTTTTAAGTGGAAGACGTAAAGAGAAGTAATCTAGACTTTGGAAGCACCCGCTGGAGAAGCATTTCTTCAACTACGTAAAATAGTGAAAAAAGTGTTTTTTGATTTGTTGTTGTTTGATGCATCCTGTTGCTGTGTGCTGTTTAAAAAATTGTTCTGCTCAGTCCTGTGGAGACAGGAAAAATAAATACTCAACCTGAGCTGGAGTAAAACTGGACAAATTGCCATGACTTTGGGCGATTCCAGCAGGAAAGGAGGTGCTCATGGGCTCTAGAAATGTGTGAAATAATTGCTCAGTAAAGATACTTCATTTACGGGTATGGATAATCTGGTAGAACAGATTTAACAGTTATAGAAGGTTTTAAACTCCTTTGATGTTGAAATACGTTTGAACTCCTTTTTGAACCTGCTTTAAGTTACAAACTCATGTAAGGAGCTGTATAACCATGCCATACTGCTAATGCCTTCTTCCGTGTGCTCCGTTAGATTGGTCCCTCCTTCATAAAGAACCAAATAGTCTTTCACTGTTCCTCAACAGCTTTTCTGCATTTGCCCAGTGATGAAGGTCCGTCACATACGTGCAGCTCACTAGAACCTTGTAAGGTACTTTCTCATTATTTCTGTGCAGTCTTTCAATAAACCTTTTTTCTGTTTATGATAGCAATAGTGTATTTTATAAACTCCTGTGTTAAACAAAATTGACTTTTTTCATAACAAAGTGTGTTCTGATGATGCTTGTTTGACCCTAGAAGAATAGCAATAGAAAAATTGTCATCCAGAATCTAATACATCGCCTGTCTGGTCCTATCTGCTGTTTCCGGCAGCGGTAACGACTGGATGCTTCAGAAGAGGTGCCGGGAGCATTCAGGAATACCTTACCTGACCTGTCTGTGGATGTTCTTACTCGTGCAAATGTCTAGTTTAAAAAACAATATTTAGATCTCTTGGGCTCAGTACATTGCAGTAATTTCTGCAGGTTAATTTTACTCTTTATAGCTTGATTGGTTGAATTCCTTCACTCTCTTTATAAATATGCTGCTCTTACATTTTATGGACTCTCCTCAGACCTCAAGAGCATGGGGGCTTGACATGGCCTTCTTATCACAGAATCACAGAATGGTTGGGGCTGGAAGGGACCTCTGGAGATCATCTTGTCCAACCCCCCTGCTTGAGCAGGTACACCTACAGCAGGGTAACAGGACTGCGTCCGGGCGGGTTTTGAATATTTCCAGACAAGGAGACTCCACAACGTCCCTGGGCAGCCTGTTCCAGTGCTCTGTCACCCTCACAGTAAAGAAGTTTTTTTCTCATGTTCAGGTGGAACTTCCTGTGTTCCAATTTGTGCCCGTTGCCCCTTGTCCTGTCGCTGGGCACCACTGAGAAGAGTCTGGCCCCATCCTCTTGACACCCACCCTTCAGATACTTGTAAGCAGTGACAAGACCCCCCCCTCAGTCTTCTCTTCTCCAGGCTGAACAGACCCAGGTCTCTCAGCCTCTCCTCATATGAGAGGTGCTCCAGCCCCCTGATCATCTTTGTGGCTCTCTGCTGGACTTGCTCCAGCAGTTCCCTGTCTATGTATGATCTTTAACTCTTACACCTTTTCTCTTCAAGCTTAGTTTGTCGTCTTGGGCATTTACAACTTCCTATTTCTGAGGCCTTCTTGTACTGTACTTTCATTTTATTGCTAGATGTGAGTGAAGAATAATAGCCAGGAGCAGACCATGGCAGAGACTTCCTTCATATATTGTCAGAAATTCTCTATTATTTTCCTAATTGATTCTTCATGTTGTTTTTTAAAAACAAGTCTGACATTGTCTTTGCATAACTGTGCATTTATTTTCATTGAGCTGTCTGCAGAAGGCTCAGCTCCTGAGTTACGTTTAGTTTAACAGTAGATATGTGCTTGACGGTTCTTTACTTTTTGACCTTTCGTCTCCTGCCTCGTTGCTCATTCACGTTGTTTTTTAATGTTTGTGTGTACTTTCTGATACTGTCAGCTGCCCTAAATAAAACTTGTCGTGTTCCTTTCCCTCCCATTCCAGATCTTAAATGCAAATATTATGCAGGATCTGCACAGTATCTGTGGTCACTGTGGTTCCAAGGGCCTTTTCCCTTGCTCAAAATGTGTAATTATATATCTGACCTCTTGCTTTTTTCAGAGTTTTGCATCAGTTCGGAGGTGATGTTTCCGTTCTCCACCTAGGACTAATACAATAATTTTTTATACAAGACCATGCCCACTTCTTTTTGAATATCCTTTTCAGTTGTTCTGTTATTTTAGTGACATATAGTCCAGTGCGTAAATGTTTGGCTTGTTAATTCTTGGTGTATCACGGTCACTGAGTGATTAGCATGTTACTTCCACTAATTATTAGTTCAGTTAGTTCTTCTGTTCAGTTTGGCTGCAGCCATTGTGGGGTCCTTCTCTGGAGCAGCAGCTGTTGGAAGGGGACGGCAGTTGTGACAAAAGTATACGTCACTCTGGAGCTACGTCAGACTTTTAGGGCAGCTACTTACTCACCTCCATAGGTCAGTAATGCTTAATTTACAAGTTTATTGAAGGACCAGCTTTCTTAACATATGGTCTGTGACAGCACCGTACCTTATACCAAGTGATCTTCTTTGTGCAGATAATTCACCTTCTTCCCTGCACGCTTGCTCTCCTGTGTAGCTTGTTTCCAGCTTGGTAGCGGAGCAGGCTGGGTGACTGCCTGAGGCTTCTTTTTGTCACAGCTTGGTTTTTAAGATTATTCCCACAGAATCTTCCCGTTTTCTCTTGGATTTTTCCCTTTGTATTTGACTTTTTCTACCTTAGGTCCTTCCTACTGACTTCAGTTTCGCCAGGTTCATACTTGCTCAAATAAGAGTCTGACCTGTGCCCTGGGGGCATCGGACATAGCCTCTGGCTGGGGTAGACATGCGTCCTGGTGTTCTTCTGCGCTCCGGTGAATTCAATTGCGAGCTCAATTTAAACATATTCTTTTTTTTTTTTTTTTTTTTTTAAACTTATTGGTCAGAAAGACTTTAAATTACTTCCTTTCAGACCTCCTTTCTAAAACTGTGTGTGATACTGCTGCTTTTTAATTACTTGTTTTCTCAAGGGTAATTATCTATATTGTGAGCTTTAGTAGCTTATTTCTGAGTGAGTTATGCTGAATCCAAAATAGCTAATTTGCTTACGTTTACTATATTTATTGTTCTGGGGCAAAATTGCTTAGGGGTCAAGAAAAGGTTTCTTTAAACTGAAGTCCCATTAGGGTATCTGACTAATTATTTTTTATGGGCAGCTGGAGTTTCCCAGTATTTTTGCCTCTAGACTTAATTGACTCTCATCAGCTGGCCGCTTGCTAACCTCTTCCTGGCCAGTGTGCTGCCAGCACAGCATCTCCTGCACTGGAATCGTTATAGCATATGCTCTTTAGTCTGAGAGAGGTGGCCACAGAGGGTTGTCTGTAGGTGATGCAGTCGCAGAATGTGCTTCAATGCGATGCTTTACGTAGTAAAGGAAAAGAGTTGGCAATGACTGTGAACTTAATGAATTGCAAAAGAAGGGGGACAGAAGACTTCATTTTTTTCCAGTTGCCTTCCTCATAGCTTTGCTAGCCTAAGGAATTACTAAATTTAGAGCTGACCTTCTTAATAAATGTACCAGAGCTATCACAAGCAAAGACATTCAGGAGATGTTAGTGTTGAAGATGTCAGGGTATGGTTAGCACTTCTTGAACTTTCATGACATTGGTCTTTGGGAAATGAATGCTGGCTGTTCTTCAGCTGTTCTGTAGGTCTAACTTTTGATCCCATGGGATGTTTTATTTTAAATAGGAGAAAAAATACAGGATGCTTTTTGGCATTAATGTTTTTCAACTGCATCAATAGTGTCTTTTATTTGTGTTACTTAAGTGGTAGGGTCAGTGGTAGATTTGGTGTTTCTCGGGTGAGTGACGTTGCAAAAATTGCCAGTTAGCAAAACTAGTATTTTCAGGAATGCTGGTAGTGTTAGGTATGTTAGTGTTTGTTTGTAACTGGCATATGTAACTTGTCAAAATAGAATTAGTTCATTCAGATTATCTGTCTTTAACACAGGAACAGGCTCACTCAGTTAGAGTTATCTTTTCCACTACATAGAAAGCTTGAAAGATTGTAGAAATAATCAGAAATACAGAAAAGTGTTTCCATTTTGTTTTAAATGGAAAGCATAGGATAACTGTTGCACTGTTGGCTTTACTGGTGGTGTGGATCGTCCTAACAAATACTTACACCCAACCCAGAAACACAGATCCTGGGCTTGTCAACGGAGGTTTGGGAAGCTTAGCTTTCTGACCCTTTTGCTAGTGACATTCCTGGAAAGTAAACATCCAAGCAGAACAACTCAGCGGGATAGAAAGTGTGCTGGGGTAAGTAATTCAGGGAGTTGATGATGGACATTTTAGTGTCAGAATCTTGAGAGGAAATCGAAGTCAGCCACACAGTCTACAAGTGCATGTAGAAGAGAAATGCAAGCAGTACTCTAACATAAAAGTGTCTTCCTGAGGCTATTCTGTGAAGAAGTATAATACAAGAAAAAATACAGGTAGAGAAGCAGAGAAAGAAAGAAAGAAAGAAAGTCTGCAAAGAGGTTTTCCAGGATAGAACATTCCTCAAAAATCTCTTTAAAAGAAATTGAAAAAGGAATCTTACTGGAATGATAGGCTTGCTCTTTGTTAGGTGAAGAAAAATTTACTGTGTTGGGGAAGAAAAGCCTGTTTGAACATAGGTGCTCACACAGACAAAAATACCACCACAATATCCAGGTGCAGACTCATCTTACCCTTATAATCTGTTCCTTCTAGAAATACATAGATGAGGGAATGTGAAAGATATAAAGGGGACAGCATTTGGTGACCATTCTTTGCTGTAAACTTCGGCTGTGGAGGAGGACCTCAGTTCATGTGCAGTAAGCAGTACTGTTGTTGCACAGGCATACGTGGGGTTGTAGACAACACGAAGTGCTCCTTACTGTCTTAACGCAAGTTGTGGAAGTGTCCAACGGATCTCGCCTGCTTCAGGCTTTGGCAGCAGAGGGGGCTCCTGACTGGGAGACGGGGCACTCTTGTCTTTTTTGCCAGTCCCCAGGGGAAGGGAAAGCAGAGGAGCATCATGCATACGTAAGCTTGAGACTAAAAAGCATTGTAGAAAAGAGCAATGTCTCAGTGGGGCTTTCCGTGGTCCAGAGTTACCTTCCACAATCCAGTTTTCTCAGCCCATTCCAGGTGTCTTTGTTCTGCTTGTAGTTGGCACTGTTTCAGGATGGTTCCTTTTTTAATCAGTTTTGTGACAGCGTTTTGGATTTTTTCCTGAATATTAAACATTTTTCTAACAGTCTCCTGTAGAATGCCATTCATCTGCACCTCCCTTTTCCTTAATGACAGATAGTCCTAGTGGATCCAGTATGGAGAACAAGTGTACCAAAAAGGATGATTTTTAAGATAATGAAGAGAAAGGCAAATTCATTACTTTGTCAGCATTTTTTCATCTGAGCTGCAGCTCACTACTAAGGGGTAAAGTTGGCAGGATCCCGAGGGAGGTGTTCCCGAGTGCCTCTTGCCCGTTTTGCAGGGCATGGGAGAAGCTAAATGCCACTTGCTCCATCTCCAGGGTTTTTTTTGTTTCATTTCTGGGATTTTTTTTTCTTCCTTAATTATCACTCTAGGAAGATTTCCAAATTGCAGAACTAGGAGGAGAAAAAGTAACATTTTAGCTTGGTGGGAGAGGCTTACCCAAGTGCGCAAGTAGTCTGTGGTATGTGGTTTCACATGGATCAAGTGACTAAAATTGCTGTCCGTTTTGAGAGGTTTGGAGATGCTGATAGACTTTCCATTGTGATAGTCACCTAGAATACAACTGTCTTGATACCATCTGCCGTGGTGTAATTGAGCATGGACGGGAAGCTGATTTTTAGCTGTTAAAGGAAACAGCCTTTTTCTGCTGTGAGCAGACAGTAACTCGTCTTCCATGTGTGCAATGCATGTTAAGGCACTTGAGAGTTGCTCTGCTTTTGTCGGCACACGAAAAGAGTCGACTGGGTGGACCACAGCCTAGGTTAAGAGAGGTTTTAAGGAACGTCCACAGCACTTGGTGGGTTGCCAGGACATTTTTTTGAATTGGGAAGCAATAAAAAACAGGGTATATAGTTTTGACAAGCTTGCTGGAAGGAGAAATTGAGCGCAGTGATCAGGAGTGTATTTTCCCAGTAACCATGAAGCACCCGATCAACATATGTCCCTGTGTTTGCTGAGATCTGCGGGGAGATGGATAGAAGACGATCCTGAATCCGACAGTATTGCACTGGCTGCAGATCCCCTGAATTTCAGATCGCCCAACAGAATTTCTTCTGTCTGTGCCCTTAGAGAAAGGACCCGCTGACTCGGGTCCCATTGTGCAGCCTCACTGCAGCAGGCTGGCCAGCACCTGGCTTTTGATGAAGAGCAAATAAAGGGAAGGGACATATAGTAGGTAATCTCTGTCTGCCCTTTACATTTCCAGATGAGGTAGCTCCACACATAGAATTCATCTGGCTAAAATTTTAAAGGCTGATTATGCAGATCACAAAATAAGTCAAGGGTAGTAGCATCGTTCCTGAAGTCACATGTATCGGCACTGCCTGGTGTGATGGGTGTTCGTTCCTTCTGATGCTGGACCTTCATCATCTTTTCTGGTATGTCCCCACCAAGTGTACAGCCCTTCCGCTTCTGATACCAGGTTAGAGTCAGATCATCGCACTTGTGTCCCCACGGCTTTGAGGGGTGGGTATTGCAACATACCGTTGTTGCCTGAAGAGCGTATGCTGGTATTGCAAAATAGCAGTTTTGCCTGAAGAGAGTACATTTCAGAGTAAAATGAGAAATATTTTTCTTTCTTCTCAGACAATACGTTTGCCGTTCACGGCACTGTCTTCTCTTTCCATACACCGTGGTCTTGTTTTGCAGTGTTGTAGATCAGGTATTTTATTCTCAGTCACGTAACAGCCAGAGCTCAGCCTCCTGTGCTCGGCAGTGCAGTCTTGATATCAAGTGGTGGTGTGCCTGGGTACGCAGTTGTGTTGTGCTAGGACAGTCTCTTTGGCGTCCCAAATGTATGTCAGAGAAGCAGCTTCCTCCACCCGACAGGCAATATTATATGATACTGAAAGTCCAGCTGTGGTTTCCTCTGCATGGTTTGTAACCAAACAGCTCATACATGTTGATATTTTTGGTTTGTATGCTAGAAAACTCTTACTTAAGATTTCTTCCTGAAAATGCATGGAATAGTGACTACTTCACATTTTGTGTACAAGCAGCAACTTGCATTCTACAATTTAGCTTACTTTTTTATCAAAAATGGGGAGTGATTTGTCTGCTACTTCCAAAAAATTGTGCTTTCAGGTCAAGCATTCAGTGCTATACAGAAATTTTAAAAAGTTGGTATTTTAAGCATTTTTAGCATCTAATTGTTCTTTAAGCATTCTTACCATCGAACTCTCGCTTTAGGCATAATTGTAAGTAAAAGAAAAAAAAATTAGAAGTCAGTTCAATAGTTCCAGTTTACCATATTTATGATAGTGGTGGAAATTTTCAGTGTCAGCTGGAAGTCATTCAGGAAATTTATAATAGTGTGTTGAGAGGCTAATTTAATCTCAGCTTCATACGCTCCCCGGATCTGACCCATATGCAAGTAAGAGAAAATCCCTTTTCCCTTTTTTGACAGTTGCATGATGACACTCATTCCCCATTTATTTGATGCTCTTGCATTAGATCCTGCCAGAGGAAATTACACCAAAATTTAGCAACTCTTTGCAGTACAGGCAATGCAGATGCTTTAAAAAAAAAATCTAAATATCAGTTTCCAGATGACGTTATGTTGTGGTGGGCTGTTGGTTTTTGATGGTGGGGTTTGGGTTTGGAGTTTGGTTTTTTTTGTGGTTGTTTTATTCCCCCTCTGACTTTGAGTAAGAAGACCTGCAAAGGACCAGTAGTTTTCTGTGTTGAATATTCACTTTATAGTCTTCGCTGTTAGAGTGTGCAGCTCTAAAGATAACTGGTTCTATAACTGGTCTCCTGGTTGGTTGGTTTGTTTTTAAAGTGTCATGTATATTCTGTCAGGGAAAAATACATAATGTACCTACATTTGATACTAAAGATAAGTTTTTATAGATTTTACTGTGTTAAGTGTATTGTATAGCAGATGACTATAGCATAAAACAAGATATATATCTCAAATTGCAAATAATTTTTTGTTTATAATTCAGTAATGGAGGACAGCATTCCTGTAAGCCTCATTAGCCATTGCAGGAGTCCGTGTAGCGTGCCTCTTGGTACCCGTTGAAATGGAGAGAGACACAGGATGATGGATGCATAAATGTGTTTGTTGTTTCCGTTTTGTGCTCACGTGGTATTTGTTAAACTCCGGTTATAATATTCTTGTGTATAGAAGCTGAAGGATGTTGAATGTGTTGATTCCTTGAAACTTCATTTGTACAGACAAAGTGTGCTGCATTTTAACACTAGTAACCTACAAGCAAGCCTGTATTGTAATTTGGTTTCTGCAAACTTTTGAACCATCTTAAGGAACTACAAATGCTTTGATGCATCTCATGGTTAGTGTGACCAAATACCTTCTAGTCACCGTCACTCTCACTGAGTTGGTCTGGATGTGAACTTGAGAAATAATATGACAGATAGGTGGAAATCTCAGTGAGCAGGTTCCCTTCTCCTTTGCAGGGAGGGGTAAGTACGTTCTCTTCTTAGTACTTTGGTTTATTACGTGAGAACAGTTATCTATGACACTGACAGCCACCAGATATTTTACTGTGGACAGATTGTAATTTCTCTGAGATCTCTGTAGCATAAGGCTTAAATATGCACTTTAAATATGGCAGCTGACCATTTAGAGTTTGCTTGTTCTGCACTGAAGGATCCCGGGGGATGTTAGTCACAGGGGTGGGTCTTGAGCTTGAGATGATGTGGCAGGGAGGCGGAAAACTCAGAAGAGAACAGGTCTTACCCCGTCCTCATCTTCAGCTTCCTTATGTCAGTGGTTCAAGGTGTGTGTGTGTACATTTAATATAGCCATAACTACAGGGAATGTAACATCTTATTGATTCATAGACTTTTGTGGATGTGTGCATGCGGTTTCTACTAACTGCCAGTTGTTCAGATGAAAGTAATTTGATAAAACGTTCTGGCCTGTAATGGGTGTCATTTACACTAGTAATGGTAGCCACTAACTAAACATAGTTAGTTCGGCCTACTGTATGGAAATAGAGTTGATCCAGTCTTGTGCTTTGGTCATTCCCTGGTTTATTTGGAATCTTTCACATATTCCTGCATCACCTTGTTGCTTATGAGTGGAATTAATCTAAGTACCAGTAGTTGTGTTTATGCAATGCAATATTCTCTTTGTGTATGAGTGATAACTAGGAAACACACGTGGAGTTTATTTTATCTAATTTTAGCAGCCTGCAAGGTGGCTTGTAGGTAGACTGCCTCTTCAGCCAGCAGAGAGACAGGCACAGTCAGAGGGTGCCATACCCTGTTTGCAGCACCCATCTCGTGGCCACAACCAGGATCCGGCCACCTGATCTGAGCTGTCTAAGGTGAGATGATCAATCCCATGCACTGGGAACAGTTGTGTTTAACAGTATAGCTGCACCGATCCAAAAAACCTATAGTAAAGAGGCTGCATCGGTGGAAGAATGTAAAATGCCTAAGTGCAACTTGACTGTAATTTCTAAAACCAGGTGCCTGCTGGTATATGATTTAATTTTCAGTGCAGTTGCAAGGTTTTTCTTAATCTTAAGACACATCTGTATTTTTAATACATTTAAAATAATGCAATAACCACGTTGCATGCCACTTCTCCTAACTTCACTTCCATTTCCCCAAAGTGTTCAGGTGTCGTTTTTGCAAGGCAGGAGGCAGAGCATCTCGGCTGCTGGCACTGTTGGGCTTTGGCAGGCAGCACGTGTTGTCTGGGTAGAAAGAAGACTGAGGGAATTTAATATTGTAGCATCCGTAAAAAATGGGAGCACTTAAGTGAGACTGTGTAAAGGTTTCTTATGGATGGAATGTACATGAATGCATTTTATTGTTCCATCTAAGCAGATCAAATGATAAGCATAGGGTCACATACACGTTTGTGACTGTTCTGTGAAATAGGGTTTAATACTTAATGTTTTTATTCTCATGCATTTCAAAGCAGCAATTATTTCCAAGAATAAAGATAATTAAATTTGTCTCGATGCTCTCGGGATTAAAGGGGAAAAAGCTGTATTTTAAGGTGTATCACAATAGATGAGGAGTTCTGCTCCGATGTGCCATTCGAAGTCCGGCAGCGCAGAAGCCAGTCCCGTACCACTTCTGCACGCACTGTCAATGAGCCTGGTAAGAGTTTTAGCAGCGGTAAAAAGTGTTGCCTGTTGCTGGCATTTCAGAGGCATGCTCAGAAATGATGCCAAGAACGAGTCTGGTGGCTGGTTTGGCATCGGGGGTAAGTGGGGAGGGGGAGAAAGCCGTAATCCATCTCAGCTGTGTGTGCACAGGGTTTTTCTCCTGGTTCTGGCGCTCACACGCACGCTCGCTCGCGGCGACATGTGACTTTTGGCCATATTAGCAGGTTTATCCAAGCCTAGCCCCTCTGACTAACAGATGTAGGGAAAAGGGCATTCTGGGATTGCAGCAGTTGCTTTTGAACAACAATGTCCTTTTTGTAAGAATCTGATGCTTCTTAGAAGATGGAACATGACATCATTACCGTCGATCCAAGAAACATTCCTTCAATAATACTGAGTGTGCTCTGGTTATCAGCTCCCTTCCCCCAGCTCCTTTCTCTCGCTTTTCTGACTGACGCTTTTTGTCTATTGTTTCGTCGGGGGCTGTAAATGTGAAACAGTTGTCTTTCAGTGTTATGTGCTTGTTAGAGCTGGAATCAAGTGGAATATTGTTGGCTTGTTTGAAAGAAAGAAAGAAAAATAACAAAAAACCCAACTTTTCTTCCAGTCTTCATAAATGTAGCATGCTTCAGGTACGGGCTGAATTGAAGCTAATTATTTCCCTTCCCACACGGTATTAGTTACTGCGTTATGCAACGGAAGGTGGAGATATTGCAGTTCCGTTCCTGTGCATCTCACTCGGCTTCACTGGCAGCTGGGTATGTTGTGTGCTGATGCTGTCTGCTTCAAAGGTTCCTGTAATTGAAGGCTTATGCATCGATACGGTGTGTGCATGCTCACAAGTGCAGTATAGCAGAGTTGTGAACAGCTGCGTATTTTCTGTGTGTGTGTGTGTGTGTGTGTATATATGTGTGTGTGTGTGTTTTTATACTTGGTCCACCACTGGGATTTGAATGTCGGTTTTCCCTGAGCCCCTGAGAGCGGGCTATCATGGAAACACGTTTTGGCTTGCATTATAAATCTTTTTGAATGCTGACTGCTTGGAGGAGAGCTATGAAAATGCTGGATTTCACTTCCCTTCTCTGCATTCTCTCTCCCACGCATGCCTTCATCAGAAAAACTGGAGACTCTTGCAGACTTTACAACTAGGTATGTCTTGGCTGTCTCTCGCACAATCGTGCTCTCCTTGTAGTGATGCTGGCAGTTATTTGAACTAACAAGGAGCCGGCAGTCTTTGGCACTTTCATATGCTGCAGCTGTCTAGAGAAGAGTACCACTGCACATAGACATGCAGGGGTATGTCTTTTTCCATCCTTGTAGGAATTGCTCCACAAGGAGGGGAAGACAAATGATTCATTGATGCTCTAGAGGCTTGGAGGAAGGTGGAGTTACAGTGTCCAGAAAAGGAGGAAAAATGGACAGGGGTAAGGCCTTCTGATACGTTGGCTAAACTCAGGTTTATTGTCCTTTTTTCCATTATGAAGATCTAAAACTTTTCTTAAAAAGCAAATTTGAGATACGAAATATGAATAAAAAAGCACAAGTCTTGACCAGACAGGGATTTTTGGAAAGACAGGGATTTTTGGAAAGAAGTGAGCTGTGTGATTAGCTGTTTGCCAGTGACACAGAATTGGTTTTATTGGTGACAATTTACAGGGAATTGAGAGGAAATCTCAATACCCAGGCCCTTCCTTGAGGAGGGGGAAAAAAACCCATGTGCATTTTACTTGTAGTGGTCGTTTGGCTTCACCTGTTGTAACGATACAGTAAGATTTTAGCACAACTTGAAAGCGTACTTTTAGTCTGGATAGATTCCAAGGCACACTTCGAGTAAATGAAAGCAAATGCATGGTGCAAACAGAAAGGATTTCATACATTCCTGACGGTGTCTGAAGTTGCAAGTTCCTCTGAAGAAAGTGTTTGCCAGTGGGCTATTGTAGAAGGCTGTATCATGTGGAAGCAGAGCAGAAAGACACATCGTGTGTGGAACTGGGTATCTCCTGTTCTGGATGCTATTCCTCTAGAGAAGGGGTTTGCAAATAAGACTCTGAAGAGCAGGCACTTTTAAGATGGAGATCTTGAATTTAGATAAGAGAAAAAACCAAAAAGGACCATGACTGACTTAGTTGTGGAAGGAGAAGCTTTAGAGAGCTTTCCACGTGCATGCTGAAATGAGTAAAAATTGATCACTGGCTGCTTCTTAACTGGAGTACAATTGCAGAAGAAAAAAATGCTGAACTGAATTTTTAAAATGTAAATACAGATTAGTAAATAGCAGTGGTGGTTCGTACACGTCATACTTGTACCACGTATCTTGTCTTGCAAAGACCATGAGATATATATATGCAATTGTGTTGTCCACTTCAGAAAGTCTGGAAAATACTTTAAGACATAGTGGGTGTAACTCTTCAGAGGGAGGGTGTGGAGGTAACATGGGCTCACTAGTGATGAACTGGTTGTTGCCGCAGGTCAGAGAGATTCTGTTGACTGCTCTGCAGGTGACTGAGCAGATGCTGGAGCAAGGTATCTGTCTCATTTTGTGTTTTGGTTTGTGTTCTGTAGAAATGCTTGACTGCTGTCACAGTGGGGCTGTGACATTATCCCAGCAGATAGGTTGCGTTGCTTCACGCAACAGGGATGCTTGCTCTGGAAGAAGTGGAAGCTGCTCCGCTGTAGCTTTGTTTCTGGCTCTTTGAGAAGAGGATAATCAGTGAAGGATTGCAATCTTTTTCTTGCAGTAATCCATGCTGAAGAGGCTCCATTCATACAGATGAACCAAGGGTTGAGGCAGCACTTTAAACCCAGATAGTCGGTCGGCTAACTGCCCAGCAGGATGCCATCAACCAGCCGAGCGGGCAGCCTGAAGGACCCAGAAATTGCAGAGCTCTTCTTCAAAGAAGATCCAGAAAAGCTCTTCACGGATCTCCGAGAGATTGGCCATGGAAGCTTCGGAGCAGTTTATTTTGTAAGTAGCTCCATGACTTGTGAATTTTAGCTGTGTCTCTTTTTGTCTTTAAACTGTGGACGTAGACTTTTTTGAACGTGTTGAGGAAAAGAAACTACTGTGAATCTTTTTGTATGGTGGTTGGGGCAGAGATGTTTTCTTGTGTGTCTGTACAGTCTCAGTCCATTCACAGACTCACAGTATCTGTAAGCTGTTTGCATACGAACTGAAAAGAAAAACTGGAAACATGGCCCTTGCCCGGTGCTTTTAGGTGCATCGTTATGCTGCAAGAAGGGATTTACCTGCAAATTAAAACATGGACTTCTTTCTGCTCCATCAATTCTGACTGGCAATGCAGTTCTCTTGGTCTGATCATCTCCTTATCATCATCTCTTGTCCCTTGAGAGAAATTGAGTTCTCTATCCCTTTGTGCCTACCCCCAGGCTCCCTTAAAGCCATTCTTTGTGTTTGACACCTGAATGCTGGTGCTTTTGTTGTCATTTGTCCTGTCACATCCTTCCCTACCGCAGGCAAGAATCCCAGTATTCATCTGCATAAAACTTACTTGACGTGAACGTCTGGACAGTAGAATTTTTCCCAGGCTGCTTGTATAGCTCAACCAGAGGTGGGATATGTCTCATGGTAACCTTGTTTGCAGATGGCTGTATGTTAACCAAAGTGCATACTGCGAGACCTTCATTAAAAAACCATTTTCCTCAGAAAACCTTTTCACATTTATAATTATAGGAGGTGTGGCCAAACCTGCCAATTTTCCTTCAGAAAACCATTTGTGTCAGTATTTTATGAGATGCCTATTCATTGTTAATAATTGCAGCAGACCATGTTGGGAACCTTCCAGCACAAATTTAATGCAGCACAGATGAACTAATTAGGAAAAGCTTCTTAATTTTGTTCCCTGCTTAAAACTGTGAGCCACCACTGTCTGGGAACAGATCTGGGGGAGGAAGTGTTTTCTAACGAAACAGTGCTCACCTGCGGCCTTTACTTCATCTCATTTACTCAGTTTGGTTAAAGAGCGGATATAAAAGGAGGGAACTGACAAATCTGTCTTCCTGCTATGTGGAAATATTATTGAAGTTTTTCAGGAACGCTATATCTTCTAGAGGCGTGCATGAGCCACACAGGTATGGAAAACCAGCATACAGCTAGAGGTAACCTGCGAGCTGTATGCTAACAGCGTTCCCAAACATCAGCAAGAAGCTGCCGTCGTGGCTTTTGTAGACTGCCTGAACTTTGTAGTTGTGGTAAGGGCTGACTGCCCATTACCAGCTCCTTCTGCAAGGAGATCAAAAGTAGGAGGTCATTAATTTCTAGGCCCTTCTTTCTCTTTTTTTCCCCCACCATCTTAGACTACCAATTCATTACAGGTCGGTATTTATTCGCTAAAGGGTGTGATTACTTGACGGTGTTTGGATTGTGCTTCTTTGACAGAAAGTACGTCTAACTTGGCACTTGCAAAAATACAAGGGTAAGCAGTGCATCGCACTACTCCAGCCCATTTGGGACTTTATTTTTGTCAAGTAAGAGAGAGCTTCCAACGAAGAAGATATGCTGTTGCTATTTCTGTGTTACGAAGTTTTAACCTACAAGTTTTGTGTTGTGTTATGGTATCTTTTTACTAGTAGCAGGTCTAAGATCTTGGATCTGAAACTGTTTTGTGTAATGTACTTCGATACCTCAAACAGAAGCCCAAAAGGTGAGAAAGACAACATGGAGGGAGAAATTCAGTGTAAATCAAATAAGCATAAAGAACTAAGGTAGAGGAGTGTATGTCTTGGGTCCTTTATTCCTCTGTAAAGCTAGGGGAAAAACTTCTCTTAAGTTTGTTTAACAAGATTTTGATTCTGCTAATGCAAACAATTAAACTTTCTCTAATCAATGTAATATTGGATTGTAGTTAATAACTGCTTAAAAGCATATTACCAAAGCCGATGACATACTCCACCTTTTCTTTGCTCACGCTTTGCTTGTATCACTGCTGAAGTTACTCTGGTCACCAGATGTTGATCCTTGTATGGAGTTTTCAGAGGAAAGCAGGATATATGCGCATAAATGTCTGCCATAAAACAAGCCTGGTTCATTCGGATCGTTTAAGTTAGCTGGCCTTGTAACATCTTCATGGCTTTTGCCTAGGAACTGTCTTTTTTCAATTATTCAAGATCACAAGGAAACTAAAAAAGCAAATGAAACTCCATTAGTGTAACATTCATGGGGTGTCAGCTGTGATGGTTCTCTCTCAGCCCTGCCGTAGCAGTGGAGGACTGTAGGTGTTAGGCAAACGCAGTCAGGACTTGCTTGCTTGGGTTTTCTAATACGTAGCACCCCCACCAGCAGTCTGCTTTCATTGCATACAGCCTGGACCAAAAATGTTGATGATAAATAGATGTGGGAGTAATTAACAAGTAGAAAAATCCATATAATCCTGAAATCTCTCCCTGCCTTTTTTAAATGCGTTTAGTCTTTCGTTGCTAGTTGTACCTACCTTTCTTTCCTTTTAGCAGCGATCCCGAGAAGGGGTGATACATTTATCTTAGGTGATACCTGGCTAAGAGTGTTCACTCTTGTCTCTTTCTTTGTTTCTGTTACATCCTGCAGTGGGAAAGTTTATTCTTTTTTCTTTCATAATTGACATGAATTTTGCTGGTTCACCTCATGGTTTTAGTTTCTTAGAAACTGCAAGTCTGGCACCTCTGAATCATTTTGGTATTATCCTTACCCTACTCCCTGCTCTGCAGTGTAATAATAGCTTTCATTTGACACAGGAAACCTACTATACTGGAACACTGCAGATGGAGCAGAAGAATAACCCACTCTCTTTTGTTAGAGCTGTGCTCCTTCTGCTCTACTCTAGTATTTTGCTTGCCTGTTTTATTGCGATTCTTCACCGATTTTGAATGTTTCAGAGATTGTCTCTAATTAGTAAAGAGCTAGGAGGTAGAATTTTGTCCTTCCTTTTTTGTCTCAAAAACCGAAACCAGTCATGTCCCCCCCCAACATTAGAGGTGCTGTAATATCAGCAAAACAGTAGGAAGGATCTTCTCAAACAGAAAGAAAACTAAAAATAGTATTGGTTCAAGCTTATCATAACTGGTTGAAATAAAGACTGACAGGGAATTCTGGGAATCTAATGAACAGCAGGATTAAAACATTGACTGAAAAACCTTTTTACAAAAGGCAGAGTCCCGGTACTTCATTAATCCGCATTCTGGTAGGCTGTGCTTGATAGTACAAATATATTAAAAATCAGCATTTTCATCAGTCATCAGTGAATGCCATGGTGCACGTTATTTTGATTTATATCATTTGGCTTCGTATCCAAGTTGATTATTCTTATCGGAGAGACTCAGAGAGGTCTTTTCCTCCACCACCCTTCCCTGCCACTGAAATCCATAACAGTGGAGAGGCTGGGGTCTTGTCTGGAGCCATCCTTCCTGCAAGGTGGAGCAGCGCTGCCTCTTTTCCTGCCAGGGTGAATGAGCCATTGCTTTGGTGCTGAATTAAACAAAACTTCTTGTCTTGTCTTATCTCGGATTGTTGCTGTCTGAAGTCAGGAAGTCTGCCTCTGAAGTGTGAAAAACCACATACATTTATTGTGCAGTATAAATAATAATATTATTGGACTGAGAAAGTGAAAGTCTGAATGGGAATCTGAGGACGGGTGGCTTAGATCACTGCCATCTCTCTCTATATCACCTGCCTTCCTTTAAGACACAATAGCTAATTTGTGGGAACACTGGGGAGAAAGCTGCCAGTGTCCGGAGCAGGTATCTCCTGCGCATCCCGTGACGTCTTTGCTTATGTTTGGAATGGAACAAGGGGGCTGAGCCTTGCTTCTGGTTGGTCTGGAATGGACCTGGGCAGGGAGAGAAGTTGATTTAGAGAAAATCCATTCTGCTTACATCAAAGCTGCTTTTACAAGCTATGATTTTTAGTTTAGAAGTGACAGTACTTGACTCCTGCAGAGAGTTGCTGGATGCTGAGCATGGAAAATTGTCGTACCTTGTCTCACAAACTGGAGGTGATCTTTAACTTTGGAAGGAAATTTCTAATAGATGCAGCAGTCACACCCCTTGGAAGATACTTCAGTTTAACTCTCTGCAAAAGTTAACTAATGGATAAAGATTTTTCACTGCTTCATTCTGGGTATGTTTGGTTTACATCTTATGGGAAATCATGATCTGAAGAAACTGATGCATCGTGTTTTCATGTTACAGGCACGTGATGTGCGCACCAATGAAGTGGTGGCCATCAAGAAAATGTCATATAGTGGGAAGCAGTCCAATGAGGTATGTAGAACATGTTGCTTGTTAAATCTTGACCATTGCAAATACTTATTATATGGGATGACTTTAATTAGCTTGGGTTACAACAAGAGAGATCTTTCCTATAACTGTAAAGGTGAATGAGGGTACTGTGTAAACAAAACAAATCAGTTAACTGTTCACAGTCTATTGCTGCCTAATCTGCTCCTGAGAAGATGGGTAGGACTCATTGCTTCCAGACACAAAGGGCTTTTTTATGGGACTACATAAATGTGTAGAAAGCAAAAAAGAAAGTTAAAAATGGTAGTTTTGTATGTTAGTATGTCTTGTTGTCCTTAAACATTCCATTTTGAATACCTTTTAAAATAAGCATGTTGCTTACTGGACAAAAGAATAATAGCAATGGATGCAGTAGTGGAAGATTCAGAGGGAATTTTGCTTGTACAAGGTAGTAAGGCAGAATGCATCCTTGCGTGGAATGACTCTGCTGATGAGGAGCTAAACCAAAAGCAAAACACCAGTGAATGAATGAGTGTGAAAATCTGAACAGCAGCATAATTATGGAAGAACTGCCAGAGCTAGGGATTAAGGCACTCTTTGCAGTGAGGTCTGTAAAAGTAGGCCTCTGAGATTTCAACGTTAAGTGTTTTTGTGGCCACCCCAGATGTGTGTGTTTTCCCTAGGACGCTTAACAGAGATAATTGATTTTATACTTGAAATGTTTAAGTGCCAATACAGGTTCTTGAAAAGCCCAACATGACATGAACAGCTGATTTGGTATTATTTCTGGTAAACGACATCTATCAAATCGTGGCATGATTTTTCAACAGAAGTATTTATTGTAACCATGTTGTTCAAGGCATTTATGGTTCCCTCCCTCCATTCTCTATATTCCAGTCTGAGAAGCAGTCTTGATCCGATGAGTTTGACTAACAACTCATTGCTTTCTGTGCCTGCCTTTTGTGTATTGATCATCTGCACTACAAGGAGCTGAACTATTCTTTCCTTTCTGTGTGTGTGTATCTGTGTAGGAGGTAGAGGTGGCAGTGTCTCTCCAGCAGTACTAAATTCTAGCTTCATAGTTAAATTTGCTATGCGTGTCTCTATTTTGTCACTGTGGTGACTTGTTTAACTGTGTACTGATGAAAGAATAATTTGTACTTACTACTTGTCCTACTGTTTTAATTGCTGTGAGCTATAAATACTCTGTTCATATGAATGAAACAAACTGTGCATGCTTCAGAAATAGCTTTTGTTTGTCTTCAATGCGTATGTTTCTTTATTTTGAAGAAAGTAATAAGACCAGGATTAAAACAGTTCCTATTTTACTTCTATATTTATTTGTCTTGTTCAGAAGTTTGTTAGAGTTATGATCTAGCCTATGTAAAGAAAATTGATTAAGGGCATTCTGGTATAGTTTATATTTACTTTGGTTTCATAATAAGATTTTGTCATTGGTGGGAACAATTATTCTCTAAAATGAGGGCACATTTTACTCTAAAAAATAAGTTAAAAACCTTTGAAGTATTTAGTACTGTGCTCTTAATGTGATCTCAGAGCTTTTTTTTTTTTACATAGGAAATCGTGAATACATCTTGACTAATATATTACCTCTCTCTTCCCAATGTAGAGGTTTAGCGTGGCGCTTTCTTGGTTTGGCTTTTATTGCTTAGTACCTCAAAGCCTTTGAGGCTAAAGGTAAAAGGCAGCTAAGTCATTCTTGTGCTGGAATGAGGATGTCAGCGAGAGATTTTATGTTAGTAGGGCTGCACTAATGTCATTCTCATGAAGTCTCTGGTGTTGAGAAATGCTTAGTCGATAAGCCGCCTCGGTTGTGGCTGCCCTGTTCCCTGGTTTCATTTGTTTCTCTAACCGTAAAATTTTTTGGGGGGAGGATTTGGGTTTTGTACATGTTTTCCAAAGCGTTTGGGTATTTGGGACCTCTGTCCATCTATGAATCCTAGCCACATACATACACCTGAAGGAGCGTGTGCTGAGAGATTAACAGGACCTGGAAAACAGCTTTTGAACCTTTTGGTGTTGGGTGAGGTTTCTCTACTTCTGATTAACTTCAGAACTGATACTCTTTCTCGAAAACATTTTCAGTGTCAACACTGCCATGCTGACGTCTGCATACTTAAATGGTTTCAGCTACTGCATTTGTTTTTGAAAAATCTTTTCCGGTAGTTGTAGTTTTGCTGTTGCACTTACAAGCTTTTGCCTTTCTTGCCGGAGGAGGTGTGGATGTGCAGCAAATGGGAGGACTTGGTGATTTCCTCCGAGGGGAGTAATGGCAGCGTCTAGGCACACACTGGAAAAAGACGCTTTGGCCTCTTCCGTACTTTAAAGTTGCACTGGCAGAGCTCCCCTCATTATAAACCCAGATTTTGTTTTATCTGTTTATTCTTTTACTCCTGCAGAACCATTCCCTTATCTAGTAGGTAACTCATTTTAAATCGGTCCTTGTAAAGACTAAACTGGTAATGGAGAAACATTATCAAGAATGTAGTCAGATATTTGGCGGCTGATAAATGGAGCCTCAGCCAGTGTCATATAGTTACTAGTAGAGACAGGTCTTTACAAGAGTTAAGTGAGAGACAGCTGATCCTGCCAAAGGACGCTTATCGTCCACATCTCTTTCAGGTTGGGATGCATGTTTGATTTGACAACAGAAATGGTATCCCTTAAGAAAAGGCTTGCTTATTTTTTGAGGACTTTCTCAGTTATTAAGTGTTTACCAGTATATCCTATGCATACATATAAATACAAAGTATTACGTGGATGAGAGATCCTTAGACCCTTTCCATACAGGCTGATCGATCAACCTCTTATTTTGTAGATCTGTTGAGGGATTAAGCAGTGAACATCGTGGTGTTGATGTAAATTTATTTTGATTTGGAACCTTAAGATGGTTTTGCCTGTTAAAATAATTAAATGACATACTAACTTAACAACAACCAAAAAAAAAGGTAACGGTTTTATAAAGTTTTTCTATTCCTTTTATTTTCTACAGAAATGGCAGGATATTATTAAGGAAGTCAAGTTCCTCCAAAGAATAAAACACCCTAACAGTATAGAATACAAAGGCTGCTATTTGCGGGAGCATACAGCATGGGTAAGCATCTGCTGCACTCTGCACTCCTCTTGCCTTGGTTAAGGGCGCTTTAAAATATCTCCAGCTGGCTTTCGAGAGGCACCTGAACATTCGCATGGCACGGACTCAGATGAGGGTAGCCAAGGACCTTACAGATGCTCAGCAAAACTGACTGTAGTTTTTGGAAACAAGATTTAAGGAAGTTTTCCCTCTGACTTGCAGAGTAAGGTGATTGTGCTCTTGTTCTAGTGTATTTAGCTTGATGGATGGTTATTTGAAATAAGGAATAATGAGGGGGGACACACACCCACCAAATCTATCCATCACTTTTCTTGCTGTAAGGAGAGGTGAGAATTTCACTTGTTCTGACTGGAAGGCAAGTATGGCAACTTTACTAGGTACTTGCAGGTCATTTAACAACGCGTTTGGTATGCCACTGAGTATTAATGGTTCAGTACTTTACAGGTTGACTGAATATGTTCCAGAAGTAAGTGTTCAGTTGTACTTTAATGAAATAGGTTAGAGTCTCTGCTGATAATTGTAATTAAAGTATATTTTGAGCAGCTAATATTTCTACTATTTAACTAAATTATTCTGTTTGTATATTGTTTACTTTTGTTGTCATTTGTGTGTGTGTGTGTGTTTAGGTGACAAAACCAAGTAGCTGGTTTTGTCTGGCTGTTATCTCCTGCCCAGTTTCATACATTTGATTTAAACAAACAAAAAACTCCAACCCTCCCCCCCCACCTAAATTTGGTTTATTTGAGTTTGTTTGCATAAAAATATGCATGTAGGAATAGATGCAGTGGGCTCTGCAGAGGAAGCATTTTGTCAAGCGAAAAGTGCTATATAGCACCTCTCATTGACAAAATTTTTGTAGTACAATATACTAAAGAAATCATATTGTTGAACTAATAGTTTAAATTGTAAGTACTGTTCATGTATTAGCTTCAGGAAATCTGTAGGACAAAGTTTTAGTTTCTTTTTTTGAAATCTGACTGGGACAAAATCTTAGGTAAATCCCTAAATAGTCCTTTAATATTCCGTTAAGCTTGTTAAGTGCAATTTAACATTCCTGTTAAGTACGTGCATATAAAATAAGATATGTAATACAATACATAACTGGTTATGAATATGCTTTCTCTTCCTTCCAAGTTTGTTGCTTGGTATCTTACACAGGAAGGCTGTGCTAATTCCAGTTAGAGCTGCCCTTGTGGGAGGGGTCAGTGTGCAGTGCTGGGATGGGGCTTATGTTACAAGCAATACTTGTTTTGTTATAGCAGTCTGCATTGTATGCACCAGTGATTATTTCTAGATTTCTCCATAGAAATCTAGAAAACATGCATTTACTATTAGAGATTTTCTAACAACTATTTTGATTTCTTCCCATACAGCTTGTTATGGAATATTGTTTAGGATCAGCATCAGACTTACTAGAAGGTATGTCACGCACGTTTATTTGATTGAAAGTCAGAAGTATAGTACTGAAGTAGGAGGTTACAGCATCACAGAATTGTCCTTGAGTATATAATTTTATCTGGGGACAGAGTGTGTGTGAACAGTTGCGGTTTTTCAAACTCTTGCATGGCTGTAATGGTTTTCCTTTTAGAATGTTGGCTTTCTTAGGTGCCTCGTTTCTCCTTGGTTCATATTATTTCAAAGTTGTCAGTCAGCTCTTTATTTTCTTCTGAGTTTCAGGTCCTCCTGTCATGACAGTTCGAGATTTATTTCTGAAAACCCTTGCTGTTGGTCCTAATGCTTACTAACAACTGTAGGCCTGTTGACTAAAATAGCACTGCAGCAGTATTAGGGTTTTGCTTGATGAGGTCTTTTGTTAAATGGTCATTTTTCTGTCAGGCTTCTTGAAGTGAACTTTCTTTGAAGATATATGTGTGGCCAGTAAGTTGTTCATCTCCTTTCCTTGCCAGAAGTGTTTCAGGACAAAAGGCTGGGCTGTCAGAGAGTCATCTGTATTGCTACAGTTTATTTATTCATGTGTGGATTGTCGTAAAGTTGTAGGGTTTGGGATTTAGCTTCATTAATGGAAAATTGAATGTTAAGTCTCAAATACGTATTTGGGAGAATGGTCACAGTACTGACAGGAATGTAGTTTATGGTTGCAAAGTAGTCTCGTTTTGATAGTAAATAGCTGCTGTTTTACAGTTAGAAGGTTACATCTGATTATAGAATGTACTCTGTGCTGTGAACTCTTTTTACATTTGCTTCTCATACTGGACCTAGTAAAAATGAAATTTTAGTATTTTCTCTCTGTTTACATTGTTAACAGTACTGACTTGCATGCTGCAAACTGCGTTGTTTTCTTTAATACTGAATTTCAAATAAGAATTTCTTTCCTTAAGTTCATAAAAAGCCATTGCAAGAAGTGGAAATAGCAGCAATTACCCATGGTGCTCTCCAGGGATTAGCATACTTGCATTCTCACAATATGATCCATAGGTAAGTGGTTATACTTCTGTTGTCTCACTTACAGGTAGTTTACCTTGTTGATTTTATTCCCTTCATCCCAAATTTAATATTTGTAAGCAGATAATTTCTTTCTGCAGTGTCCGTATGCTCCCAAGCTAGTGATTTATAGTAGTCAGATACTACCAAGCTACGTATCTCCGTATGCACTGTCTCTTACAGCTGGTGTTCATAGTTTTGTAGAATTGCTTTGAATCTGCTAAGCTTTTCAATACTCGAGACAATGCTGGTTGTCCCCTGAAGCAGTGAATAGCAAGGCAGGCTGAGTTCACCTAAATAGCTTGTCACAACTGCAAGGCAGAGATCACTGGGGCAGGGGGAGCGCTAATACTTAAAAAATTAGTTTTACATGAACACACATGTTGAGAAGCACACAGTAAGTATGGGATGCAAATATTCTTTGTGTTTGAAGTACCTGCTGCATTTTAGTAGGATGGTGGATTTGAATAGTTACATTATTAGGACTTACAAAGGACCTAGTTGGTTGAGAAGGTTTTTCTGAACTGTATATGAAGCTTATCCAGGTGTGCCATTTTAAGATGCTTTTTAAGACAAGCTAGATTCCAAAATCAAGGGCCATGTTAATCAATTAACCTAAAGATTAAAGATTTTGTATTTGGAGGAAATGTGGGTATTCTGCAGCTTGGGCACGTGAATACTGGCGTGTTTTGTAGTCTGTCCTATAGAAGGTTTTCTTTTTTGGAGAGGAATGATACTGACATTTGTATTCTATAACCAGAGATATCAAGGCAGGAAACATCCTGCTGACAGAGCCAGGACAGGTGAAACTTGCTGACTTTGGGTCCGCTTCTATAGCATCTCCTGCCAACTCATTTGTGGGGACGCCATATTGGTAAGCCAAGAGTTTTATGCATTTCTGGCTTTGTGAAGTAAAAGGTTCATTTACTGGGTATTTAATATACTTGGACTTTATTAGAGCTAGCTTTGTAATCTTCCGGTTGTGGTAGTGATAAAATGTACTTTGCAAAAAAAAGATTAAATAGTAATTAGGCTCTGACTTCAAGAAAATGTGAATCCTTGTATTTGTAGTACACAAACAGTAATGAAAACATTTTGTTGTTCTACTTACTCTGACTTTAAGTGGTAGAGGTGGGATTGAATCATCTGTAATATATTTTAATCACTCCCCCCAGTGGTTTTAACAATTCGTATGTTCTCACCGCGTCTGGTTGTTGAAATAACTGAAGTGTTTTTTCTTTCATAGGAAAGGCCAGGTTCATTGAACAAAACCCTTTGCAGATCCCTTGTATGCTTTTGATCTCTTACACCTAATCTGTGGTGTTTACACAACTGCATGCTATAACTATTTCACCAGAGTTGGCCAGCCAGCTAAACTGTTGGAAATGTGGGAGGGCGAGAAGGTGGTGATACTCATAAATGGAGAGCTGGGCAAAGCACAGGAGAACATCGCACAGCCTCTGTATAGGCTCGTGCTAGTGTGGGTGCCTGGTCTTTGTTCCCAGTATCCCATGTTCATGCCCGATACCTTGGGGAATGGTTTGTCTACGGTAGCTGAAATCAGTGAAACAGCCTGTTTCATTGAAATGCTGCTGATGATAATGTGTTCCACTGCACACAATTTTATGAGCACCAATTTCCTATTTTAGGATGGCCCCAGAAGTGATTTTAGCCATGGATGAAGGGCAGTATGATGGCAAAGTAGATGTTTGGTCTCTTGGAATTACCTGTATTGAGTTAGGTAAGTTATTTTCTTTGAAAAATTATAAAATGTAGTTATTTAATACCTAGAACTTATTCAGCTGAATCACAGTGCAGAAGATCTATGCTTCCTTCCTCGTCCTGGTTTCTCTGGGACTTGAGTTTTAGAAAAGAGAGCTAAATGTGCTCTCTAGAATTCAAGACCAGGTCTCCAATTTGACATTTATTGAACTGATGTTTTCATTACCTGAAGAAAAAGTGTTACATAGACAAAGAAAATAGCCAAACTGTATCGCTAAAGGTGTTCACGTTCAGTGGGAGAGGCAGTTAACTTGTGAACTGAAAAACAGTCTGTTTGCTGAACAGCTTTAGAAATGAACCATTAAAAATACCAGTGTGGAAATACATTTAATGATATAAGTTGATATTGTTTGCATGAAAGTTTAAGATACGTTAACAAGTCCTGCCCTAATGAAGTTTTGGATAAGCAGACAGCTTCAAAGCTGTATTCAGTGTATGTTGTCACTTGTGAATAGATTTGGCTGGAAAATAACACTTTTTTTTTTTAATTTAAAAAAGAAAAAGATGCAGAATAATCCAGTTTTAAAGTGGTAACCTATAAATCAAACCCCAAAGAAATGCTGCCATTACAACAGACTCCTTAAAGCAGAACATCAATTTAAAATTACTATGTTTGTATGGCATTCTATTTAAATTTAACGTGTACTGTTTTCTTGGGACAAAAATACGCTCGCTGAAGCACAACACCATGCACAGCTCTACTCAGACTTTAGTCAGGATCCAGGTCTCTGGAAGCACTTAGCTGTAAGTTTTTCTTGGGATGGTGAGGTTCAGTGCTGGCTGTTGCACCTGAGGCTGTCCTACCATCCTTGTCAGATCTCATTGCTCGTACTCCAAACCGACCTCGGTGGAGGAGCAGCTCGGCCGGGCAGCGAGAGCTCTCAGGAACACACTAATCCGTGTGAACTGCACAGTTTAGCTAAAAATGCTGTCTGGCATTCCAAACTGTCAACTTCATTTTATTCCAGGACGTGAGATAGATTCTTTCTTCAGAGCAGAGATTTTTTTTGGTTGCCAATATAAAGCCAGTTGAAGGGGTGTGACTGTCATGACAGAATCCTGCTCCGAGTGGAGTAAGGAGACTTGGCTGGCTGCAGTGCTCCAGGAATGCAGTGAGCTCATGGCCACCACACCCCCCGGTGCCTTCCTGCACGCTGCCTTTTTGCAATATGAGGCGTTAGGCTTCGTCTACAGCTTCTAGTGTGGTGGGAGGTGAGACTAGGTCAGGACAGGAGAGCGTTGTGGGCTGGGTCGGCATGGTTATCTCATTTGTGTTGGTTTGAATAAGCATGGGAAGAAGGCAGAAAAATGAGACATCTAGTAGTCTTCTCAAACTATTACTTAGTCTTAGAAATGGCCTCATTGAGGGCTCAGTTTCAGTGTTTCGTAAGGATTTTTATTTTATTTGGGTGAGTTAAGAGAAAAAAGAGCGAACAGTCAGTTAAAATAGTTTAAGGGGTCAGGTAAAATAGTTTAATGGATAATCAGTCTGATCCTCGATAGCGACAACTGTTATCTGACAGATTAGAGAAGGTAAAGTGCTACATTTGAGGAAAGGCTTAACTCCTTGGTTTACCTGTTCTGAGGAATTTGTAGGGCTTAGTCTGTCCTCTGATAGCAATGAGTGAACAGTGATCTCTGATACATAGCTTACTGCTACTATTCGACTCAAAGAGAAGAATAAGAAAACTAGCATTATTTTTTCCTTGTTTGTTTTTTTTTCAGGAAGGAAAGTTTTCTGTTACATTTTCAGTAGCGTAGGAACGTCCTCGTGGCCTGAGCAGCCTCTCTGGAATGTTTATGGCAAGGCTGAGCTTTATAGGTTTACCCCATAAACATTCGGATGAAGCTTCAATTTTGTTGTTACAGTGAGATCATCTCCTTCCTCATTAAGCTTTCATGCTGTGTCAGTCTATAAGAGTAACACAAGCTTGAAAGAGAGAGAAGAGCCAAAGAGAATGCAACTCTCAAAATAGTATGAAGAGTTGGCCTGTTACTGACTTCCTGCCCATGTGCTTAGTCAGTTAAGTGTGATTTGATGGTTCTTGTAAACAGCTTTTTCTTCATCACTGCTGTCCTGCTAGCATTAAATATTTGTTAGCTTTTTAGCAACTGTAGCTTAAAACAAAGAAGGGGGGTGTGGGGGGTGAAACCAAGAATGCTTAGTGGCTAAACACTGCCTATAGAGCTTACTGTTAACTTACTCCTATTTTAGTACATTAAAATGAGTCAGAGAACTCAACTATGATAAACCACGTAATTTAAAAGCTTGAGAGGACAAGGCATTTGATCTTCAAAGTGCTTTCATCTTCTGCAATGGTATAGGACATATGCCAACATATCTGATTGCAGGGTAGGGTTGGTTTGGGGTTCCGTGTTCAGGCAATAGTGATTCTGCTGATGTGGTTTTCTTTTTAAAGGGATGTAAACTAAAAAAGAGCAAAAACATGAGACTATCTCCCTATATAAAAATTCTCTTCTTTTGTGTGTAGCGGAAAGGAAGCCTCCTTTGTTTAATATGAACGCAATGAGTGCCTTATATCACATAGCGCAGAATGAATCCCCTACACTACAGTCTAATGAATGGTGAGTATTACTGAGGGAGGAATGTTGTAGGGAATTGCTGTAAATGGAGTGCTTTGTCATGCTGAGTTCTTGAAATGGCTGGATTCCTGTTGGGAGGATGTGAGCTGGAAGGTTCTTACTAGGTTCACTATACATTTTATATACAAAATTGACTAATTATTAAATATGCATTTTAGACTCTAGAATGTAGTAGAAACAGGACATGCTGCTGGAAGAACATACGATCCTGTAAAAAATTCGATTCATGGGTCAGTAAACTTCTGAAGCTCCCAGGCTAGCCAAAAATGTGGGGTTTAGTGTTTTTTAGTCACAAACCACACTGTCAGTTCCTAAATCTTGTTTTGCTGAAGTATTGCTTTGCAAGATGCAGACACTGCTTGTGTACGGCAAGTGTCTGCAGCATAAACTTCAGAAGAATAAAGCACAGTAGTAACATTTTGTGCCTCCCAGCCTCAGCAACTGTCTTTTGAAACAGCAAACACAGTAAACTAATTTCAAAAGTTAAAAACTTCCTAATTGTGTTTTTCTGAGCCATAGTCCTAGGCCTCTACCAAAATACATTGTGCCATATTTTTATAAATTTTCTTCTACTTTTGAGATTTTCTGGTTAGACTATTTCACACCCTGGTGCTTGAGAAAACATTCAACTCATTTTGTGCATTTTTCTGACCCAAAAATGCAGTAATTTAATTTACTGAAAAACTGCAGTAGTGAAAACCCCCATTACATGCTGTTGGGGGGGGCAGCGCAGGAGGAAAGAAAGAAAACCTGTACAACTGGTGTGCTGCTGTTTTCAGGGTATAATCCTGCCCATCTGAAAACCCGTCTTCAGAGAAAGAAAGGGCAAAATACAGAACTCTAGCTTATGGAGGGAGAGATGTTACTAAACCAATCACGACTTTAAGTGTTACTTGTGACAGATTGCACAACAGTGTAGAAGTTGTGTCTGAGGAGCCAAAGGCATTTCAGGAATTGTGTGTTAATACAGTTTGCGGATGAAACACCTGCACACAGAGGTGAAACAGGGCAGGAGCTCTGATTAGACCTTGAAGACTTTGTGCAGCATAGAATGTGACAGGATTGGTGTTCACACTGAGATGTGTGGGTGTCCGCCTTTATATGGAACTTCCCTTCCTCTTGAATTTCCCCATATTTTTGCATTCTTAAGCTGAAACATTTTGCCTGGAAGCTGAGGTTGAAGGGATCTACCTACTAATAGTGGTGGGCTTTGGCTTGACTAGAGATGTCAGAGGCTATAGTACGAAGTACTGGGTCTGTGTGGCTTCTCCCTCTTTTTACTAGCAGTGCCCAGATGTGAATGTCTTGATTCCTTAATGAGCTTTGAAAATTAAACTGGATAGTTAACTCAGATGTTTGTTCGGTTTTTTCTGTTTCCTTGCCACAGGTCTGATTATTTTCGAAACTTCGTAGACTCTTGCCTCCAGAAGATTCCTCAAGACAGGCCTACATCAGAGGAGCTTCTGAAGGTTGGCTTGCTTGTCCTTTTTGTTTTCCACATGGTATTAAAAAGGGGCCATGCCCTGTGACACTCTTTTGTCTCACCTACCATACTACATTACGGTTAACGATGCTGCCTCTGCCTGTTATCCCCAACACCTTTGAGCTGAGGGGGCTGTGGAGGGTACCGAGCTGGCAGTCCTCGCTTTACTGCCCCTTTGCAGTGTCTTGGGCAGTTCCCCAGGTGACTCTCCAAGCCAGCCTTGTTCTCATCATAAAAGGATGCCCCAGCAAGTGACACTGGATGACCATCAGCTTGTCGAGACTTTCAGTTTCTTAAGCTCAGTCTATCCTTCAAGTGATTATAATTAATCCTGACAGAGCTGCCATGCATTAGTTAACAAGTACCTTTCGTTACTTCCTTCTTTATTCTATGCTATATATACCCCTAAAGGCTTTTTATCCTCTCCCATCACCCATGTGCTTTACACATAGAACTGAAATTCGCTGTTCTAATAGTACCCCTGGGGGAAAGGGGACAGAGGAAAACAGTTTTTCTTCCCCATGCTTTTCCTTGACATGAATAAGCCTCGGCCATCTGCAGGTTTTCTCCTGCTTTATTTCTTAGCCTTTTTTTTCTTCATTTGTGCCCCTGTATGCTGCAGATACTTGATTTTCCTTGCTCTAGTCTGGAAACAAAGCCAATGTGGTAGATTGTTGCAAAAAGCTGACGTGTTCCTAAGTGAATGCAACTCGCATAGAAGTTAGGTGCTAGAGCTGCTTTATTTTAAGTGTGACTTTGATGGATTTCCTTTGTGACATCAGTTGGCATTCAGAATTTTGCTAACTTGTCATTCTCTTTACAGTGCTCATGACATTATTTTGGGGGATTTTTATCCCAGCCATGTTTGTGCTGAACAGCGATTTGTCCAAAATTTTGCATTACTGGGAAATGGATGCTATTTTTGAAGGTTCTATCATCACCTTTTTGCGTGTTTTTACTTAAATGGTTCTGAGGACTTTTGCCTCTTTAAAAACTGTGTATTCAGAAAGTAAATGCAATTATCCAGTAAAGGTTTTGGTGTGGGTGTGTAGTCCTGCCATTTCAGAATTCTGCAGATTGGTTTTATTTTGAGCAATGCACTGCAATTAAAGAGAACGTTGATGGAAATTAAACGTTTGTGAATGTATTTGTTCCACATCTATAGTCTGAAACAGCTGCGTGCCACTTTACAGGGACAGGTAGGGAATGTGACATGTTGGAAATGGCAGTGCAGTTCTCCTAAGGAACGAAATGAAACTAGCGGTGGTGTTAATAATGACTCATGCTTGCACAGCACATTTCATCTGAAGACTGCAAAAGCTGCTTCTGACATATGTAGACAGGACTTGTTTTACCTATTGGCAAAATGTAGCCACCTTTGCAGTGAAAAGCAGTGAATATTTAAAAGAAAAAAAGCATAGCATGGCTAGCTGTTCTAGGGCCGGGCTTGAAGGTTCACAGCCTATTTTATGACTCGGAGCTGTAGGCCAAATATTTGATTCTCAAGCTTTTCTAAACAAGGAAAAGGCTTTTATAGTGAGAGTTAGCTGATGAGTTAATTAACATTTGGTTAGAGATACTTAACCAGTCTAACACCTTTAGCATTTATATGTTATTTGTTGCTCCTCCCCCTCTAAACCACAAGTAGATAACGTCTCTAAATACCCCAACATCCAAGGAAGTCTAGGTTTAAACTGAGCCCGTTTTCACAGTATGTGAAATACCATTTCTGGTTTGGTTTTTTGGGTTTGGTTTTTTTGGGGTGTGTTTGGGTCCCCCCCGCCCC
>WAAD01013669.1:199585-225369 GCA_013389945.1 Fregata magnificens
CCCCCCCCCCAACATCTTTACTTTTTGGTGGATGTCTCCCATCAGAAAGCAATCATTCTGAAATCTATCTGGATCATGACGTCTAAAAATAGTGCCGATGTAAGCTGTGAAGGTATTCTCCTCCTGTGCAGGGAGAGGGCTAACAAACCCAACTAGAGCTCATAATTTTATCCCCAAAGCATGTGCGCTGGAGGCATTAGAGGTCACTCACCTATTTGTGTGTTCTACAGCACATGTTTGTTCTTCGGGAGCGGCCCGAAACAGTGTTAATAGACTTGATTCAGAGAACAAAGGATGCAGTGAGAGAACTGGACAACCTGCAGTATCGTAAAATGAAGAAGCTCCTCTTCCAGGAGGCGCACAATGGCCCTGCAGTCGAAACACAGGAGGAGGAGGAGGTGAGAGAAACTTTGGATTTCATCATTGAACCAGAGAATGATGCTGTCATTTAAATAACCACAACTCAGATATTGCTAAAATGAATGGAGGCTGTTCACACACCTGGCTGTAAACTCTTGTCTTCCTCTCTGTGCTTGGAATAAAGCTACCTCAAGGGACAAACAAGGACAAACAGGGTAGATACCTAGTGCTGGCAAGAAGCTGTGCCATGTGTTCATGCTTGAACAGTTAGCTTCCAGTTCTGTAAATCCTAGCTTTCTTTGCCTATTTATCAGGCTTCATGAGGACTCTTTCAGCAACTGCAGTTAACCTCTATTTTGACCATATGTACAAGGCCTTTGATATTCTTCTGATTTTGTCTGGAGAATGTTGTTCTGAGTCTAAGACATAGAAATTTGTACTTGATTTTAAAAAAAAAAAAAAAAAAAAAAAAGGAAAAAAGTCATCAGGGAAATTAATTTGTCTTTTTTGGGTTGCATGCTGCAATCACTGTGCAGAAATTGAGCCTCTCTGAACTGCAGTTCTCTCCTGTACGAAAGGGAACTGTGCGAGGTGCAGGGTCCCAGCTGAGCACTTAGATGATGCTGGTGTCAGAACAGTTTCTGGTGACACGCTGTTGCTGATACGTGATAGAATTCGGCTTGTTAACAGGCTCGCTGTTGAAAAGAATCTGACATCAGCCAGTTAATCTTGACAAGGTTGATTCTTTCTCTCCCCAGCATCCCACAAGAGAAATGTTTCATGGCAATGCCTGGAGGGTGGGAACTGCCATGACGTGGCAGGTAGATGCCTTTAGAAAGGAGTGGAATGAACATTTCATTTGGTAATGTTCAATGATACCACTGTGATGGATTTGGATTTTCTTAATAATTCCTTTCTCCTAGGAACAAGATCACGGTGTCGGCAGGACAGGAACAGTGAACAGTGTCGGAAGTAATCAGTCCATTCCTAGTATGTCTATCAGTGCCAGTAGCCAAAGCAGTAGTGTTAACAGTCTTCCAGATGCCTCGGATGATAAGAGCGAGCTGGATATGATGGAGGGGGACCACACCGTGATGTCAAATAGCTCTGTCATTCATTTAAAACCGGTAAGCATTGGATTTTTGCCTGGATAACTTTGAAGGTGTGAAGTGGGAGAGGATTTGGTTGGTATGATGACAAAAAGTCAAGGGCTTCCTATCCTAAATCATTATCTGTAGGTTCTAATATTGTGTCCCAATATATTAATGTGCACTGGAAACTTCGGAAGGTTGCTGTGAAGATAATTTATTTCTGTTGATTCACTAAAAATTATTTTACTAACTGAATTGTTTCAAAACCAGTTTGCTTTACTGTGAGGACTTGGAATGGTAGGTTGTGAATAGGTTTAGTGCCCTTAACTTGCAGGGCACTGCTTCATGGGACAAAAGGATGTGAGAGTTTCCCTTTTTTACCGCCTAGTTAGCAAATTCTTAAATACAAGACCCACAGCAGTGATTGAAATCTGTTCCTGAAGCACACAGCTTCCCAGCACTTGACTTGAATATTTGGTTAATGAACAGAAGGCACAGAAAAAGAAGTGCAGCACTCTGGCTATGGCAAGCTGTGAAACCACTTCCCCTGCTTTACCTCTGCACGATGAAGGATAAACTGGGGAGCGTCCCTCTGAACCATGCTGCTCTTGCTGTGGAGGGGTTATCACACCTTTCCTCGAACCAGTAACGTTTCCCTAGCTAATGATAGGTGTGGTTAGAATGTTTTGTTCTTTGCCCAGGTACGCAACAAAGATGCAGGTATTTCCTCAGGGAGTTAATTAGTATATCATATCTGACTACTAATCGCTCTGTGATGAATGACAAACACAAAATAAGAATGTGGAATACACCATGACAAATCTTAAAATTTGCTTTGAGATATTTCTGTAGTGGGTGTAATGAAAATCTTCCTCTGTCTTTCAGGGTTACAAAGACGTTGTTTTCTTTCGGACTCAATCTACTTTATAGCTTTTATGTTTTGTTGAAGTAAACTGTTTAACTCAGTTTTCAGTTTTCCATTTATTTTTCTCATTTTCAGCTTTAATTAGTAACTTTCCTCCTAGTAATAAAAATGCACAATGAAATTTCCAAAAGCAAGGATCCTAGATCAGAGCTCTTGTTGCAATATATTCCTTCATCCAACTTACTGGCAGGAGGATCTTTCAAAAAGGGCTGCTGAATGTCGAATGGTTTTTCTTCCTTTTAAATGTCTTTTGAACCAGACCAAAATAAAAATCTTTGGTAACACAGTTTCTCTTTATTCTCTCACATTAATGTTTGCTGATAAGGAGGAAGAAAACTACAGAGAGGAATCAGATCCTCGAACAAGGGCATCAGAACCCCAGTCTCCTCCCCAAGTATCTCGCCACAAGTCTCATTATCGCAACCGAGAGCACTTTGCTACTATACGCACAGCATCGCTGGTATGTTAAAGGTTTTTATTTTGATGAAGTTGTATAGGGAGGGATGCCTTTGAACGTAGCGCTATGAAACTACTTAGAGCTGTTAGGATTTCATCAGAATATGAGCTATCCTCATTGACTGAGATATTATCACTGAAATAGTTTAATGTAAGTTAATAAAAGCTTAAATGCAACACCTGGGCAAATGTAATTTGTGTATATTAGATATTTTCAAAACCAATATGTCTAGCAGAATGCAGGAAACTGTTAATAATAAGCTGGCTTTTATATTCATATGCACATTATGTATATTTGTGTGTGTATGTGTGTATATATGCATACTCCTTGCAGTGGGCTAAAAAGACATTATTTAGTACTACCAGCTGTATAACAATTCTACAGTTTTTCTGCTGGAGCCCGTGTGAGCTTATCTTCTACAGCAGAATTCAGTTTTTAATCTGCTCTGATGCCATTAGGATGTGTCATATTTCTTTACTGAACAGTTTTCTTTTGTGGTTTGAAGACTGCTGAAAAGCAGATTAAGAAGCATTAACTTACTTTTGGCCCGATATGGTTACCTTCCTAGGTGACAAGGCAAATGCAGGAACATGAACAAGACTCTGAACTCCGAGAGCAAATGTCTGGCTATAAACGTATGAGACGGCAACACCAGAAGCAACTGATGGCATTAGAGAATAAACTGAAGGCAGAGATGGACGAGCATCGCCTCAGGTTGGACAAAGATCTTGAAACACAGCGTAACAATTTTGCTGCAGAAATGGAAAAGCTAATTAAAAAGCACCAAGCTGCCATGGAAAAAGAGGTAGGGGATTACGGTTTAGCAGACCAGTCTATATTTGTTAATTACATTGAATTGTCCACTCCCCCTCACTGATGAAGAGATGACATTGTAGTCTCTTACATGTCTGTTTTCAGGAGCCAAGCAAATTGCTAATTAGAAAAAGGCTAATACATCACCTCCTTACACTAAGGGGTTTATGTAACTAGAGGAAAGGTATGTCCTTCATCACAGTGCGTTCTACTAAATGTTAGTATCCTGACCCCAGAAAAAATACTGTAAGGGTTTTCCTTTCTTTTGCTATGTATATGCTGTCAATAACTGACTGCCATCGAGTGTTATGGAGGCAGATTAGCCTGCAGAGAAACGTGCCAGCTACGCTTAAATGTTCACCGTCTAGTTGCTTATGGATGTGAGGGTTTTTATGCTTTTAAATAATTGATAATGAAGTGGTGCCGCCTACAGCGGTTATTATTGATTCTTTGTTCATCTTGGATCTCTCGGTGGAGGGCTAAGGATATAGTTTATCAGAAGGTGTTGACTTTGTTAGGCAAGACTAGCTGAACAATAGGGCTGAGGAAATGAGGCACTGAAAAAGGACTCCTGCTGGGTGCGTTGATGTGGGGGTGGAATGAGAAGAGGGTGAGGGCAAGCTCCTCAGACTCGCACTTAATCAGAGTCACGGTGAGTATCGTGGTGACTGTACCATGAGTTCTTGGTCTTGGGGCTGAAATGGAACGTGAGCTGTAATCCTTCGGGACTCGAACTGATTTGCTGCTGGATTTGCTGTAGGCTAAAGTGATGGCCAATGAAGAAAAGAAGTTTCAACAGCATATTCAGGCCCAACAGAAAAAAGAATTGAACAGTTTCCTGGAGTCCCAGAAGAGAGAATACAAACTCCGTAAAGAGCAGCTGAAAGAGGTAACTCATCTGTAATGAGAAACGTGAATATAGTACAGTGTAAGATACCGCGCGAGAGCGGTGAACGTTCAGAAATAAAAGTCCCACTGCGTGCAAGAGATCTTTCGCTGGATTGCAGCAAGTTCTGCATTTCATGACCAGTCCTGTACATACTGTATTTGTTTCATTTCTTTGGCCTTAGAGTAAGAGGGTTTATTTATCTATTGGCACCTATATGTTGATCTTGTGAAAGACAAACTTCTCCATTGTTTAATATTACTTTTTAGCCAGAAAGATGCAAATCTGGCAATCCTAGGGAATGAAAAATGGTAGTTTAAGAAAGGTCATGAGCATTTTTGTCATACCTTGTTGCTGCAGATACTGACCATGCACTGCAGCAGTTAGTGAAGTTTCTTATCGCTTAGATGATATTTGTGTAGCAGCAGCAAGAAAACAGAGCAGTGAAGATGACCTGCGGATTTTTTTTAATGAAAATATCTGTAAAACACTATTTAATTTTAATGGAGAAAGCTGTGTAATAGTTCAATAATCAGTGTATTGTAGTGAAAATCATGACCTCTGTGAAATGCAGAGAAACTGTAGAATCAAACTTCCTGGTTCTTTTTGTGGAGTGGCTGAAACCGTAAGCACTATGAATAATTTTTTTGAAAGAACCATTTAGTGCTCAGCCATCAACTTGTGTGATGCAACTTTGGAACTTGCTCCAAAGGGGAATATGCCCAAACATAGACATTTCCCAGGAGAAAAAAGGGCTAAAGAGCAGCAGAGCCAAGAAAGATCTAACAAAAAATACAGTAGCATGGGCTCTTTGTAATAACATAGAACCTTCTTCTAAGTGGGCAGTAGATCACAGAGCACCAGGAAACACTGGTGAAATACAGAGGAGTTCTGTCTCATACTTAAGTTGAAAAGTATCACAAGTCTAGTTAGTCTATGGGCATCTCTGGTATGCAATTCAAGCAAGCAGAGTCTTTTGCCAAAGATATTTCAAGCTATATATTGAATTTAATACAAATGTGGAAACTGTGGCCTTATGTTTCACCTGTGAACTTCTTCGTATTGTTTTTGTAAGTTATGGAGTCTCAGTGAGCAGCCCTGCCTTGATGAGTTACTTATAAAACATTTATGTGTTCTGATCAAGCAAGACACAAATTTTCTGATGTGCTTCATGTGGCTGGAGTTTTGTATGAACAGTGTTTGTAAATGAGATAGGATGACAACGCTTTCCTTCTCCTCTCAGTCCTTTGGGAGCCTGTAAAAACATTTGTCAGGCAGTATGGCAGGACCTCCAAGTGTCTTTGTTTTCAGTGGCAAACCATCATTTTTATGTTTTGAGCTAATATATATGTCTGGAAACTGTGGACCTGATCCAGCATTCTGATGGGTTAAAATGGCCCATGCAAAAAAAAAAGTTGTAGTTACATTTGCTCCACTGTGAATTGTCTCCTGGTGTTCCCTTAGATATGCGATATGATGCATTTTTGCAGAGGCTGGGATGGTATTGGACATGAGAAGGTGGAACAGCTTTGTCTGAAACGTAGTTTATTAGGCAGGTTCGTCCAGTTGTTCAGAGCCGGGGAGCTTAATGTGACTATTCCACAATTAATTACCTTGCTGTTATCAGGAGCTGAATGAAAACCAGAGCACTCCAAAGAAGGAGAAGCAGGAGTGGCTCTCCAAGCAGAAGGAGAACATCCAGCATTTCCAGGCAGAGGAAGAAGCCAACTTACTGAGGCGTCAGAGGCAGTACTTGGAGCTGGAGTGTCGCCGCTTTAAGAGACGGATGCTCCTTGGCCGCCATAATCTGGAGCAGGACCTGGTTCGGGAGGTAGGAGAATAAGCAGAGATGAGACCTGGAACCACCTGTGTGAAATGTATCTCACGGGAGTGCCTGCCATCCAGCTCCAATCTCACTGAAGTGTTAATTACCACATCTGAAGTTTTTTGGTAAAATAAGGGTTCGATATATTTTTGCAACGCCATCTGGTAGTCCCTGTGGCATTTAGGGGATCATGCGGAATCAAATGTTCAGATTAGTGCCCTATTGTGGGAGAATTGTTAGATCCAAAAAGTCAGCAGACATAACAGTTACAGTCCTTTCTGGAAAACGCTTACTGTGAATCCTGTTGAGCATCTAGAACAGGAAGAAGAAAAGTGAAATGAGGAAGGAAAAATTACCGGTGGCGGTGCTGTGTGCTTCTGATAAGACGTAGAAACTCTGGGCTCTGTCCTCAAATGCCTTGGAAAGAGAGAAATGCCCTTGTGAACAAAGTGAAATGTCACGCTGTGAACGGAAATCCAAGTAAGTACAAAGAATCTAATAATTCCCTCTGCCGTCCTGTTAGGAGTTAAACAAAAGGCAGACGCAGAAGGACCTGGAGCATGCCATGCTGCTGCGTCAGCACGAGTCCATGCAGGAACTGGAGTTCCGCCATCTCAGTACCATCCAGAAGATGCGCTGTGAGCTGATCCGACTCCAGCACCAGACCGAGCTCACCAACCAGCTGGAATACAACAAGCGCCGGGAGCGGGAGCTGAGGCGTAAGCACGTCATGGAGGTCCGGCAGCAGCCCAAGAGCCTGAAGGTACTAAGTGATGTAGGAGCTCTGGACGCGAGCTGATGGTGGTGGTGGAGAAGCGGTACATTACAGCTCAGTTCTCATTTGCAGTGTATGCAGGTCCAAGGTATTTTGAAGCTTGTTAATTTGAAGAGGTGTCTCATTCTGTAACGAATAGCTTTTTTTAAAAAGTGTCATATTTGTCAAGTTGTGTAACTGCCAGGGTGCAACTGCAGCCCTACAAGCACCATACGTGTGAACCATAGCAATGGTGGTCAGGGTTGCAGTGTATTATAGGCAGGCCATAGCAGCACTATTCCCTCATTTTGTTTGAAAAGCTATTGTTCTCGGCAATCTGCCTTCCTTTTTGTGGTAGTTTAAAATGCATTTAATCTTTGCAGTGCCCTTCCCCCTCCCCCCCCCTTCCTCCTGCGCCATTTTCTGATCCTCTTCTCCCCCCATATACAAGAAGAAAATCTATTTTTCTGTAATGAAGCAGTGTCATTAAAANAAAATGAACTGCACTATCGGTCTTGGCTAGCACACCTTGTTATTGTTTTTATATTAAGGCTGGTATGCTAGCAAGTGTGGGGGGAAGAGAGAGAGATACCAGCCAAGTGCAGTATCCTCAGGAAGCTCCTAGCACTGACCTTTGCTGTGTTGTGCTCTCAAGGGTTTCTCATGCTGCCCTTGTAACTGCGGTGGTTGGCCAGAACTATAGGGCCTCTGTAATTGAGGCTCTTAGTGTTTTCATTGTAAGCCTTCACTTCATCCAAAGAAGTCCAGTGGTTTATTCTGAAGTGTCTGAGAAGGGAGTATAAGGCCTTTCACAAAGCTGCCTGGTACGTTTCCTTTGAGGAGGCAGACTTCTTCTCTCCACCCAGTGTTCAGCTGTGCCAGTAACAAAATGAGTGTATGGCATACTGAGCATGGGGTTTCTTTGTTGTTCTAGGTCTTTCCTCTTTGTGATGTTTTCCCATCTGACTTAGTTTTTACCACCTGCAAGTTATCTTCTTACAGGGAAAATAACCAACCTGAAAAGAGAACTTCAGCCAAAAAAAAAAAAAAAAAAAAAAAAAAAAAAAACCCAACCCTGATTTGTCAATATTAGAATGGTATTAAATAGTGAAAACCTAGCTTGTGAGAACAAGGGACCATCTGATCGCTGTTGAGAATCTCCAAGGATATAGTGTATAAATAGCTGATGACTTCACAGGGAAGCTGTGCTGCACTCTGAGCTGAATAAAACTGAAGCAGCTGTATTAGGTTGATCCTTCTGAGATTAGCATGAATGAGTTCTGCCTCCCCAAGGTGATGTGGTGCAAACACGAGTGGGCAGCATGTCCGTTCTTGTTCCCTTGCTGGCAGTTGGGACAGCAGGATTGGCAGTCTCTGGGCTGCAGAGGCTTGGCTGCCCTCTCACCTCTGCAGACTCTTCAAGCCCTTCCCTTTTCCAGCGAGGACAGGGCTGGAGCATTTTGCGGGGAGCATGGAAAGCTTGCACTTTGCTTTGTGCGGCTGTTCTGCGATTAGTGAAGGATTTCAGGCTTGAGCTGTCAATCCAGCACCTTTGCGTACACACAGTGCTAATAACGCAGGCTGCTGGACAACCGTTCGGTTTGTAGTACAATCCCCTATTTATGGAGACTTGTTCCCTAATATTAACTCTTCTCTTGCTTCTGACTAATGCAGGCAAGTATCCTTGTTTGACTAGATAATTTGACTATTTTTTTCAGCTTCTCTCCTCAGCAACGTTTTCCCTCGAGGGCATGTGTTTCAGGCTTTCCCTTTGTTATTTAGTAAGGTCCTTTGTCCCAAAAGCAGACTTTTAACGGTCAGTGTCTGTTGCTGCTATTACAGCACCAGAAGGACGGATAACTAGAATTCACCCTTCAGTGAAGACTGCTCTGTTATTATTTTGAGTGTGTTAATTGTGATGCAAATACCCTCTTGCTGGTATTTCACAATACTAGGTCAAAATGATCTTGTCAGAAGTCTGACTGGAAATCTTACCCCTCCCTTCTGTTTCCTGTTGTTAAAGCCTTTGGATTGGAAGCCTGTAAGCAGAGTCTGGTGTCCAGGCGAGACTTCACAGAAAGTGAGGACAAAGTAGATTGCTGGTGTTTTGCTGTGGCCAGGTCCCTGATGGGAATGGGTAACCTGCTGACACTTCCCTTAGGGGCAGGGAGAAACAACCTTAAAGGTTTCCTGGAGGGAAATAACTTGCTATGAATTTAGAAGGTGTAAAAGCGATGTATTCCTCTCCATGATGTATGTTTTGGTTTGAATTAAGCCCATCTTTGTCCTGTTTTCTGCATCAGATTAGCAAAGCAGAATTGTTGGTTTAGGCAGCAAAGCATGCTGACATCTAAATTGGGCTGGATATATCGTCTGATCCCACTGCATCTTTCTAGGTAGCTACAAGTGCTGCGCTTATCACCTACCCTGCTGAGCCTTGAGTTAGTGCCAGGAGCAGGCAGTGGAGGAGCTCACGGGTGACATGCACATATTTATATCTGCCTTGCTGGTTCAGATCCCAGAGCTCTTCCAACTTCTTCAAGGGACAGGAATCTGTTCCTATGCTCTGTTCCTGCCTCCAGTGATTCAGGATTTGACCATGGTGGCTGACAGTGGGAACGGCCCAGAGTATATACTGGCTGCCCTGATGTGGGGGTTTAGGGAGGGAGGTTTGTTTGTTGTTTCTTACCGTGGTGGCCTTGACTATCTGTCAATTAAGCACTATCACTCATCACTTCTGGGTTTTGCTTAGTTAGAAGTATCTCTGCCAGCCCTCCTGTAGAAAGATACAAGGAACTCCAGAACACCCTCCTTTTCAGGGTCTTAAAACACTTAGCAGATGTTAACCCTTACAAGCTGCTCTGGAGGCAGGTAAGGCAGGTGAAAGAAAAAAATAATTAATTTCTCAAGGTCATACAGCAAAATCAGATCCAGATACCTTTTCCAGGATTGATGTCTCCCAGCCCTGTGTGCAATCACAAAGTTATGTCTCTAAACAATACAGAGATGCTAGCAAAGTGCAAAGGGAAAACTCGGCCTTCAGTAAGCCTCCATTGGGACTGGGGAATTGTTTTGTTTGCTAGACTAGCACAATGCTAATGTTGCTTGTGGCGTATATCTTCAAGTGTCTAATCTTTCCCAGCCATTTTTTGAGTATCTTTATGAAAACCAGGCTTGTAATATCAAGGGTTAGAATACATCTTATCTTCATCAAACCCTCAATGGAAAAAGGTGTTGCTCTTTTTCCCTGTCCCTTCCTATGCACCAGATCTGCTTCTTTTCATAACGTTAGTGCTGTTCATATACATATGCCATACAAGCACAGTCATGTGTAAGTATGGCTTTTGGTGCTAATAAATATTAGTCCTGTCCCTCAAGAACTTTTCTTGAAAAGCAACACCCAGGACTGGATCCAGTCCAGTGACAAATGTGAGGCTCTTTGTGCAGAGACAGCTGTATTTAGGCTGGAGCTTTGTTATAAAAGTGTCTGTATTGTAATTGTTTCACACAGTAGCGGTGTCAAAGCAGCTGCAGCAATAGTCATTGCCTCTTGTGTATTTTGCTTCCCTCCTTGCACTGTAGATGTTAATATACATTTGTGGATTCTTGAACTCATATCCTTAATGTAATCCTAAATATCCATTTGAATGGATATTTCTCCCATCTGAAATGTGCTGGTTTTTTCTTTGTTTGTCTCCCCTCCATCTTTCCAGTCAAAAGAACTACAGATAAAGAAGCAGTTTCAGGATACATGCAAGATCCAAACCAGACAGTACAAAGCACTGAGAAACCATCTGCTGGAGACCACGCCAAAGAGTGAACATAAAGCTGTCCTCAAACGGCTCAAGGAGGAGCAGACCCGGAAGCTGGCTATCCTGGCTGAGCAGTATGATCACAGCATTAATGAAATGCTCTCTACACAAGCTGTGAGTCGCCTCTGAGGGACCCAGGGTTCCTCAGCCTAATTGGGTAAAACGCAAACATCCCTATCTGGATCCTGGCAGCAGGCTATCTGCTTCCCTGCTACATGCGCCATACCCAGCGCAGTCGTTCCTCTGTATTTACAAAGCAGCATCCAAATGCAGAGGAAGGAGGTATTACCCCCTTCAGGCTGGTTGAAGTTGAAGCTGCTGTTGTAGAGATGCAAACTGGTGCATCTGTGTGGCCAGAGGACTGCTTTTGCATGAAGTTTGACAACATAAACGTCCCTGTTAGAGCATCATTAAATAATGTGCAGCTTGCTGTCTTAAGTCATTTAGGTTTTGCTTTGTCAATGATACGAACCAAAGCATGTCCCACTGGTGGAAGATGCTCATTGAGTCATGGAGGAGTCCGGAGTTTTGACTGTAAATCTGAAATAATGTTAAGTTTTGTGAAAGTTCTGTGATTCGTTCTTTTAAGAGATTCCTTCTTTAAGGAATGACCACATGAGCAATGCTTTGAGTCCTTGCTACAACTGAATGTGCAGTTTTCTTTGCACTTCCTGCATATTGCGTCCTGCTCACATCACTCTCTACAAATTTGACACTGTGAGGCAGGGTAGCTGGCTTAATTTATGTATAGGAAGGTTAAGAGTTCGGTATCGTGTTGCTTTTAGGTTTATGTCATTATATTCTTTTGCCCAAAGTCCTGCATTGGCAGGGGTATGGACTTAAGTCTCCTGCGTACAGGTAATTGGTTAATCCAGTTGAACAGAGCAAGAGATCTTCTCTCTGTCTCTAGCAAAAGGAGAGCTGTGGATGTTAGCACCTCCAGCAGTCTGGTCTCTGCAGTATGGATCGTGGTTCCTGAGGCGCCACTGCTCATCAGCATCACTTGCATCAGCGCTGTGGGCTCACTGTCACCAGTCTTTGTCACTATAGGTCCTCTGTTCAGTGAAACGAAGTACAATAGAGACCAATTGTATTGCTAAGAAAACAAAGTCCCATCCCATTCTCTCCCCCGCCTCGCAGTCCTCCCCCGGAGTGTCATGAGTGGTTACCCCATAGTGAAACGTCTCTATTGTCTGTCTTTCCCAGCTGCGTTTGGATGAAGCACAGGAAGCAGAGTGCCAGGTTTTGAAGATGCAGCTGCAGCAAGAATTGGAGCTGCTGAATGCATATCAGAGTAAAATCAAGATGCAGGCAGAAGCCCAGCATGATCGGGAGCTGCGTGATCTTGAACAGAGGGTATCCCTCCGTCGGGCCCTCCTTGAGCAGAAGGTAAAATGGGCAGGCGAGCATCATTAGCACGCTCCATATTTCAGATCTTAAGTTGCACTGTACTTATCAATAGAGAGGGAAATTGCTTTTACCTTGCTGTATACAGTAACACAGACCATTTGGGTATTTGCCTCTCTGGGATGATAGCTCAGTTGACACATAGGCTAAACTTTTTGCCAGCTCAGCCGTCCTATGTGACCAGCTTCTGGCTGGGATAGAGCTGCTTGAAGCGTGCCAGAGGGAGCCGTGCCTCTCTGGGCAGAAGGGAAAGTGAACTGTTCTTTCTGTCTCTGAGCTGCAGATTAGCTTCCCAGCTCATTAGAGGACAGACAATAACAGCCTAATGCTAGGGGGGGGCTTTTGGAATTTGTGTAGTATCAGTAGTAGGTATCTTGGGGGGGGGCAGGGGAGAAGATAAAATGTATTTGAGACCCTGTGTTTTATGGTAATACTATTTTACTGCAGATCTGCTCCATTTGTCAGTCTGTGGAGACCAGGCTGCAGTTTCCCTATGAAGTTATGCTTGTTACGGAAATGCTGCTGTGTGCAGCATTTCCCTAAGCAAACTGAAGTAGCCAGACCCACAGGCACGGGTGACCTGCTGCTCCCTAGATCTCAGCTTGTAATTGGCTATGTGTATTAAGGTGCTCCTTGTTGAGGAGTGTTATGCAGTGCCAAACATGTGGTGTGTATAGAAGTGTGAGTGGCCTACGCAAACCAAGGGAAGGATAATGCACCAGTCAGTGAAAGGAAATACACAATCAGCCTTCCTCCTGCAAATTTTTTCCCCTTTGATTTGCCCCGTGGGTGCCAGCCATCGCCATTCACGCAACAGTTCCCAGCTTTGCTGATTGGTGGTTATTAAATTAGGGCAATTACTCTGGCCTCGAGGTTCTTCACACTTAACTTCTCCCAGAGGCTAACAGATTGATGCTGGGCTGATAGAGGGCCCTTGTTAGTATGAAACTGCTCCACCTCACGGTCAGCCGAGGAAGCATCTCCGAGAAGACAGTACAGTCCTATTGCGCTTTGGTCTCCTGCAAGTAGACTCGAATCTCTGGAAGTAACTGAATTTGTGAAAACAGAGTTCCCGTGTGGCACTCACATGTGTAATAGCTATCTTTAGACCCCATCGCTAGTTATTTTGCTCCCATCCAGAAGAGGACAGCTCCCGTCACAGCCCTGCGTTTGAGTATATATTTATGCTGGGTGTGCATTGCCCTCTGGTGGCATGATCTCACGGGAGCTCTGGGAAAAGAAGTATGCCACAGCGAGCCTGCTGCTGGTCATTGCTCCTTGTCTGTGGGAGCAGCATATATTGCATTGCACATAGCGTTATGTTAAAAGTTGAAGTGAGGCCAGTGACTTAGGGAAACGCATATGAACCAATAATAACGTTGTATAAGTCTTTCGGTGTGGACCAGGATTGAAGTCTCTCTGCATAGAAAGCCCCTGCGAAGCATTTGGCATCAGTAATGGTGATAGGAAGCTTAGCAATGCTACATCATAGGGAAAAAAAAAAAAAAAAAAGATACAATTAAGACCTAGCATAATTTTTCTGTGTGTGTTTGTGTGCCCTCTGTGTCCCTATGTGGCTACTGCATTAGAATAGCAAAAGAATGGATGGTCCTTCAGTTTCCATAGGTGGGAGCCCTTATTTAGCCATACATGCAGTGCTAGTGCATTGCAACGCACAAAGTCATGGACCAGCGATGAGACTGTTTCTTGCTGGGGTTACAGTCGCTTAGTGGCAGCTCAAGGGAAAACATGTAGGTAGATGCATCCTCCTTTCGCCTGGGTATTCTTTGGGGGGAGAGGGGGTGCTCTGTTTTTGTAAGAATTAAGAGTTGTGAGTATTGTGGTGTGGGTCACTCAGCGATGTCACCTGATGTTTGCTTGCATGTGCTAACTGAAACTGGCAGCCAGAGAAAGGGCAGGTATGCGAGCAAGATGAATGTCTGAATTTATGTTCACAAATATATACATAGCCTGTGGCAAAGTCCGTCCCTGATGTTCAGTAATAAACCAGATTCCAGAAGTTAGGGTGTGCACAGGACTCTGCTTCCTTCTCAGCACAGTGCTCTTTATTTCTGATGGTGCCCATCACCATAGTAACTCACCAGAGCACACGTCTGACTTAGGCGAAGGAGGCCCCATCAATGCACAGCCTTTAAGTGCCAGTGACTGAGGCGCTGTACAAGCTATACCCTGATGCTGTGTTATTTGTGTTGCACCAGTAATGAGCATGTCCCAAGAGTGTCTTTAAAAGACTTCAGATTTACTCATTTCCTTCCCACGTGCCTCAGACACCTCATCTTCAAGAGTCCTGCAACCTGAGGTCGTTTCTAAGTGATGTCATTTTAATGCAGTGTGTTAGGCATGCCTTTCTGTGAAGCTCAGTTGCACTAAGTCCTGTGTGTTGTGCTGTCACAAAGCCTGAAAACTGAGCAGCTGGACATGCTGAAGACACTGTAGTTTGGAAAAAGGAAGAAGAGGGTTCTGCTTAGGTAGCAGGACTGGAAAAAACAAGTGGAGCATTTTAAAGAGCTAACGTTAGAGAAGGCACCTTCTTCCTCTTCTGCCTTTTCCAAAGCAGCTGACCACTGCGTGGCTTTCAGCAGGAGCAAGCAAGGCTGCTCTATGGAGAGAGTCAGTGTCACTCGCCTAGCACAAGAAACAGGCAAGTGGATAAGGCAGTTTCTGAAAGCCCCAAATGGCTCAGGAGATGACTCATGCTGGAGCAGATTGTTTCCTAAATTCCAGATGAAATCACTTTGCATATTCCCTGACTAAGGCAAGAGAGTGCTTACACGTACAAGCTCTGCCCAGTACCTTCAGCACAGACCAAGATAACACCTCTTGGCCACGTTGCCGCTGACAGCAGGGGAGATGCCAGTGAGCTCTGCTAAAAGTCTTGGCTGCTGCTTTTTACCCATTTGGTCTTTTTCACCGAAGCCAAAACTAGCTTTCTCAGTGCTGGCAAGAAGATAATGGAGTGATTCTTTGGTTCTCCACCTGACTGCAAAGATTTCGATAAGAAAGGCTTTTCATCCCTGTCTGATGGGTGTCAGGAGGCCGTAGCCCCATGTTTTCTGTACTTAGAGAGCTGATCCCAGTGGCCCTACCAAAGTACCGTTGGAAACCCATTTGGAACAGTGTTACGGGGAAGAAATTGGAGTTACCAGCTTGCATATCATCTAGCTAATAATCTGCCACACAATTCAAACATCACTGCCTGCTTTCTTCAGCCACAGGCCCTGGAGAAAGTATCAGGGTAATGAAACATGAGAAACCAATTTAGGAAAGGGGTAGATAGGAGGTGATAAACATGAGCTAAGTAAATCTGGCCAGTGAACATTGGAGAGGAAACTGAATGTGAGCTCATACATTGAATCCTGGAGAAAATAGCAGTTGTCATCATCAGATTCAGCTACGAACAGTGAAGGTCACATTAAGCTGTGTTGGCAGGTATTTGACTGTATAGGCATGGTGCTTGGCTGTATCTGAAGGTGCTTTCCCAGTAGGTTTTTATGGAAGCTGTAGGCTTTGCTGCATCTTAAAAAAATTAACCTATGTCAAGCTGTTAGTATCACTGCAAACTTTGGCTTTGCATCCCTAAAACCTCTGTAATCACCAGGGAACAGGAACCAAGACCCTCCAACTGGCCTTCACCATGCTTTGGCATGTGCAGGTCTATGGGACTTACCCTTTTGCATTCAGAGCAGATTGTGTGTCAGTGGACATCCGATCTAGATCCAGTCTCATGTAGAAAGATGGGGAGAAGGTTCCTCGGTAGCTTGCTGTTACAAATCCTTCACAGAGTTGAGGCCGTGCCTGCAAAGGAGTCCTGCTGCTACAGACTGTCTCTTCTTTTTTCCTTCCTAGATTGAGGAGGAGATGCTGGCGTTGCAGAACGAGCGTACCGAACGGATACGAAGCCTGCTGGAGCGTCAAGCTCGCGAGATCGAAGCCTTTGACTCAGAAAGCATGAGGCTAGGTTTTAGTAATATGGTTCTTTCTAATCTCTCCCCCGAGGCGTTCAGCCACAGCTACCCGGGAGCTTCTGGCTGGTCCCACAATCCTACTGGGGGTGCAGGACCTCACTGGGGTCATCCCATGGGTGGCCCACCACAAGCTTGGGGCCATCCAATGCAAGGTGGACCCCAGCCATGGGGTCACCCCTCGGGGCCCATGCAGGGGGTACCTCGAAGTAGTGCTATAGGGGTCCGCAATAGCCCCCAGGCTCTGAGGCGGACAGCTTCTGGGGGACGGACGGAACAGGGCATGAGCAGGAGCACAAGTGTTACTTCACAAATATCCAATGGTTCACACATGTCTTATACATAACTTAAACAATAACTGAGGGTGGCAATTCCACTGGAGCTGTCTGCCAAGAGAAACTGCCTACAGATACCAGCCCAGCAGCCTCCTCAGTGCGGTGCTGACGTGTGGAAGCTGGGTGCACATGGAATATTGTATTCATTTTGTAAAGCATTACGTTTTGTGTTTACTAACTGGGATGTCATAGTATTTGGCTGCAGGGTTTGGGGGGGTGGGGTTTTGGTTTTTTTGTTGTTGTTGTTGTTTTTTACTTTTTGGAGGGGTCTTGGGAGGGCGTCTGAGAAATATATGCAATTAGTCAGAAGAGTTGGCTGGTGGTCGTCACACTGACAGGACAGAAGGGCCTCAGACTGCCCTCGTCATGCCATCCGTAGGAAGTCTGAGGGAGAATGAAGACCTCCTCCCATGTCCATAAATTTCGAACTGCCACCCTGCAAAAACCAGGCCAGCTGCCTTTAAACCAACATCCAGGGGAGGAACAGCTGGATCTTCTGTTCCATTTTTATTTGTCATTAAATTGGATACATTTCTGGGGTATTGCCTCTGCCAAGAGGCATTTTCAAAGACTTGTAGGTGAGGAAGAAAGGTGATAAGAGAGGCCAAGAGACACCAGGGCTCGGCAGGGCCCTTCTACCCAAGTGCCCGCTCCGTGTCGTGTAAGAAGTGACGTTCTCTCAGAAGGCACTGGTCAGCTTCCCGAGAAGTGTGTAGGTAAACCTGTCTGGAGGGAACAGGCTAGAAATGTTAAAAATCGTATTCCTGCTTTGGCACTCCCTGACTGTGCTGCTGGTAGCTCAGACAAGGTTGGGCAGAGGAGCGTAAGTAATGCACTTGTACAGCTAATACTGTGACATCTCATTTTAGCTAAGCATCAGAATAATTATTGGAGCCCAGCATAGTCCTTTTTGCTCCATTCAGAAACGTTTAGACTTTCAGCCAATCAGTCTCAAACGCCAGAGGTATTTTGAAGGATGCCATAGTCACAAAATGCCATTGATTGGGTTTTTCATTATTACACTACATCCACCAATTTATTACCTTTTTGGCTTGTTGCAATTTCCTGTTTACATGTAGAGTGTAGCCAACTGTTTAAATGTTTAGTTGCCACAGTGTACCAGGAGGAGCTGAGCCAATGACTCTTTCCCAGCCGATGACTAACCCACATTGCCACTATAGATCTTGCTGCATGTAAGGCTCCTTTTTATTATTTTCATTGCTGCAATACTTCACAACTTTTACAGTCCCTTGAGATGCTGTGATATTTTGGCAGCATATCACACCATGCGAGAAGGCACTACTTCCAGAGGCTCGTTGGAGCTGCTGTACTACTGAAAGGAAGCAAAGGAGGTTGTGAAATCCTTACGGTGATAAAGGGGTCAGGGAGTCTCATTAACCGAATGACTTTGTGGCATCATGTCATCCTTTAGTGTTGGGAACCGGCGATGCCCCCATGCTCTTGTGCCAGTGCCAGGGCGGTCTGTGTCAGCCAGCACTGTGGGGCTAGGGAAAGAGCAGGTAGATGAAGTTTGGCTTGAGGCAAAGATTTCCGTCTTGGGGACTGACCAGCCAGGGTTCTTTGTAAATGTTTTTCCTTGCACACTAATCATCTTGAAGAAAACACTAGCTGCTAACTCTAGGATTTGCCTTTAATGTTTATAGGGCTCAAAAGCAAGGTTTTCCGAATGTGTTTGTCCATGTGACATATTTATATAGTAAATACTCTAGTGTCTCGCTGCTGTTCAGTACTCTCAACAGGGCGACGTTCTTTCGTTAGCTAAATTAACATCCACTCCCAATCCTTAACTCTCTGCCAGTGTCTGGTGAATCCAGCTGGGTTTTCTAGCATCTTGACGTAGCACATCACTCTAATCGAAGACGTAAACTCTACCAAAACATGTTTGAGCAGCCCCTTAGTAAGGAGCTTTGTAGTACTAACAGTTGACGGAAGTCTGGGATGAGGCGGTGGTCCCATGGAGGTGACTCTGGCTGCCCCCCGGGGCAAGTGGTGACCGTGAATTGTCCTGTCCTTTCCTCTGCTATGTTTTTATGTGGAATTGGATGTTTTGGGGTCATTCTTTTGCATTGCAGTGTTGTTGAAATGCAGCGAAACTGATTTGGGAAAGGTACCTGTATTTTCCTGGGTTTAGAAAGAAAGACAAAAATGAAATGAAAGGCCAAAATTGTATGGGATTTACTGTGTGAGAGTGGAGGGTGTGCCCAGAGCATGGTGCTAACACAGCGTTTTGAAGTTCAGCTCCTCTATCGCAAACAGCAGCAGTGACAGCGGGGACAGGCTATACCTGCAAGTTCAGTGGGTTCATTCTTTTGCTTCTGTTATGGTTTGAATTTGGTCAAAGTCTCTGGCTTAAATTGAGCTACTTCAACAGAATTCTCTCAACCCATCTCTTTGTGTAATGTCAAGCATGACTGAATGCTGAATCCAAATGATGGCTATCCCATATTGGCTTTTTTTTGTATTCAAAAAGAATTGTGTAGTAACCATTTTTACATGTATATCATGTGCAGACCTGGACTATTCCAACAAGTTAATATTTTAATTAAAATAGTTTGCAAAAACTGATTCAGATCAACTGGTCTAAATGTGTGTGTCCCTGTGTGTACGTGGGGGAAGGAAAGCTGTCCCAAACAGGCCTGATCTCGAGAGAAAGCACCCCATTACGCAGCTGTAGCCAGGGGGACTCAGGGTCAGGCTGTGCCTTGGAGGTATATGAGGAGGCCCTTGGTGTTGAGAATTTTAATGTATCTTGGGTGCATTTCTGAGATACATAAACCACTGTAAAATACGCTAGAGAGACGCAAACACTCTCTGAATCAGTTTGCAAACTCTATTTTTAAAAGTAGGACCAATTACTCCATATTGTACTCCTTGCAGTCATGCCCTAACTTTGCTTTTAAAAATACTGTAATCTGTAAATTGTGGAAGCTACTCCGGTACCTCAGCAAAGATGTTCTTTTACATCTTTTATGTTCGTATTTAACACTGGGGAAACTCTTCTGTGTGGACTACTTTGCAAATTTTATTGCAGTATTTTCAAATCACCAGCTTGACCCCTGAAATCTCTTATTCTGTGGTTATTTTTCTCTCCCCTTTGCAACGACCTAAAGTTCTGATGTAGTTTAGCCCAGAGATGAAAGAAACAGAGGAGCCAGCATTTTCACCTCTTTCTGATTTGAATTTCTTTTGATTTTTATTTAATTAAAATCAGTGAAAGGGACCACGTTTTTCTTGTTCTCCATGGTCCCAGGGAGTCAGCAGCCACCTCTTCCTTCCATGTTGAACGTTACCTGCTTTCTTCCTCGGATGCAGCACTGAAATGGAGGCCAGCTCTGTTTCACCTGCATTCGCTCCAAGCCTGTGAGCTTCAAAGGAGTTGAAGAAATAAGTCTGGTACGATACCAAGCTTTCCACAGAAAATTCCCTGCAGCCATTCCTTGCCTGGCTTGGGGCCAGGCTGGCATCGCTCTGTATCCCACCCAGCCCTCCCGCTCCAGAAGAACGTGCATTGCACGCTAGCTGTAACCTGCACGGGGTGCACCCCAGTAGGTCCTGGGATTATGCTGTTTATTAAACACCTCCCCCCGGGAAAAGGGCCCCTTGCGCTTCAGGCTGCCCTGGCCCCTTGACCCTGCTTACGTGCCATTTCCTGAGAGGCAATAAATTGTATTGTACCACTGTCTACCATTACTCCGTTGAATACGCACATCTCTCTGGTTATATATATGGTATTTCATTTGTATATATTTATATACTCTGTGTGTACGTGTGTGTGGGTATATGTGCACACACATCGTGCTGTGCATTTCTGTCAGGGCACTTGAGTTCTGCTGTTCTTGGTGGTCCTGTTCATGAGCAAAAGCAACCCCTGCCGCAGGGCTCTCTAGGGCGAGGGCACGTACGTCTGCACAAGCTGTGCTAGGGCTGAACGCAGTCAAAAGCCCTCGCTTAAGTACTGCCCTGCTAATTGTAGCTTGCTTTTTCTGGGGAGCGGGAGGGTAGGCTAGCTGCTATGGGTGTGCTGTAAAGGAGAGAAGAGAGCTCCCAGAGGGTACCAGAAAGTCAGAAGACAGCAGAGGAGAAAACAAGATGGTATAGCGATAGGAGAGCAGTTGAGGCAATGTACCGATCTGCTGGGGGGGCGGTGAGTGGGCCGGTGAAGTGCTCAGCAGGCTGAGCTCAGAGTCCCCAGCTGCGTCTTGCCATGAAAGATCACAAGCCCGGCACGGTCTTGGCACGCTGCACCGGCACTAACTTCTGGCAGTCCTGAGTTCGAGCCGCCACTATCTCTGAACACTGTCTACCTTTGTGTGCGTGTAATAACTAGAGCAGGTTATGTGGAGGATCAAAAGAGGAGCTAAATTGGAAGATTTAAAAGATATGTGCGTGTATAATGCATACATACGTGCATATATATACCCACACACAGACACTTTTGGTCCATTCTTTATTCTGCTTAGGCACGTGTGTGTTGTTACTCGAGTCCGGTAAGCAGAGGGACAGCCTTGTTCTCCTGGGTGCTTGCTCTGCATTTCTAGTAAACCTTGCCCTGGTCTTATAATAGCAGAGGGCGAGCGCCATGCTGGACACCATGAGCTCCTCAGGCTGTGAAGACCCTTTTAACCTTCTCCTTTGTCCTACAGACCCCATCTTAGCGAGACATCTGGCAGTTTGGGGGAGAAATGGTTTTCGCGTGTGTCAAGTCACAAATGTTCATCCGGCTGCGATATTTACCCCCCCGAGGAAGCCCAGCCAGCTCAGCAGCACGCCGACCACGAGCTCTCTTCTTTGTGCTATCAGAATTTGGAGGCAATTTTCCCCCGTCCCTTTTGGAAGGTCTCTTGTGAGCTTTTTAGGTGAGGCTCGGGTTTGGCCAGGACATCCTTACCCTTTCACGATGAGTAGTGTCATCTTTAGCTGTGCTCCTGCCTGTGGGACTTTCCCACCCCATCCCGCCGCAGCGAGCCCAGAGCCACGTGCCAAGGACGGAGGAGTGGTGGATGCCCAGACAGGGACGCTGGTCAGTGTCCCTCTGCTGTGTTTGTTTCAGTTTGCACTTTTACAAGTCGGTTGAGCTGGAGTCTGTTGAGAAATCCGTGTGAGGCGCTTCGGAGGGTTGCGGGTAGCTGTTTACCGCCCCCAAAAAAAAGCTGGTAGATCTAGCGGTCATAATAAACATCACCCCACCGGGGAACGATGGCAGCAGATAACCCTGGTTCCTGTTGCACAATGAGCGTCAGCCAGCTGGGGCTGTGACGCTGCCCTGCCCCTCGGCCCAGGCTTTGCTCGGGAAGGAAGGGCCTTTGTCAGCTAGAGAGGGACTTAGTAAATCGGATTTGCCGGCAAACAAGCACCTTAACCACCGAGCTGTGGGTCTCGATACTTGCACTTCACCTGAAGGCTCCTCTGGGGGGGGAGGATGGCTGTTTGGTACATGAGCGTTGGCTTTGCACCCATCTGGCGTCCTCAAAACATCCTAAAGCCATGTCCTAGGGAAAAAACCTACCATCGGTTCCCTCTCTCCTTGCTTTGTCTGAGTGCGCACAGTGAGTCCAGGAACCAGTAACGAGGAGGGGCGAGCGTCGCCCCCACGGATGTGAACAAACCCGGGGGGGAGCATCCCCCCCGCCTCGCCCCTCCGGTCCCCTGCCCCGCTCCCCACCCCTGAGTACGGGTACCTCAGAACATGCACAGTTTGAATTTTCACTGACAATTAGTTTAATTATTGTGAGTGAAAAGAATTGTAATTATCTGTAAATATGTAGTTAACAAATCTACCTAGTTTCTGTATTTTTTAAGTTTTTGTACTAAAATTTATAGATACAGTATGTGCCAGCTAGCAAAAAGCTACTGTAATTGCCGGCCGTAGTTCAGCATGCATCTAATCCCTGAGACTTGTCAAAGCAATGCTGTAAGGAATTGTGCCGAAGTCCTGCGAGCTGGGGAGGCGCAGCAGGCGACGGGGCGGGAGGGCTGGGGGGGCCAACAGCCGCTCGTCTGGGGCTTTTGGCTTCCCGCCTTCAGCCGGGTTTTTTCCGTGTTCGCTGCGTGGAATCTTCTGCCCCTCGGCATCATGTGCTGTACGGTGGGCAGCGCGCGGGACGGAGCGGTGGCTTCGAGCTTTCTTTGGGGCTGAACTCGGTGGGAACAGAGTTCAGGTTCTTCGCTGCAGTTTAGTACTGGCTTATGACTATATTTTTCAACCTCTCTAGAAATGATGTTTTCCCCTTCTGACTGCTTTTGTCTTAAAACCGAGATCGTCTAAACCTACTAAAGGAAAAAAAAAAAATTACTTTCATTTAAGATTGTTGCCTGCTTTTAGTGCCAGGATCACGCATTTCTATGGCAACTCTGAGCTCAGCAGAGTTTAGAAATCAGCACAGGGTTGTTAACGAGCAGAAGTACATCGGCGCTGCTATTGCACGGCTCCGGCAGAGCCTGACTGCAGCCGGTGGCAGGCGCGAAGGGCGAGTTTGTGGGTGCGATGCGGTGGCTTGCGGGGGTCTCGGTGTCCCTGCCCCGGCTGCGGCTGGCTTGTGCTGCAAGACCTGCCGCTAAGCGAGGGGTGGGCTGCCCCACGCTTCCTAGGAATGAAGTCGGGACCTGTGCTCCTTGTCTTGTGGCAGCGGCACGTCTGCAAGTCGAGAATAGCTTTGCTGAGCGTCCCGGGAAGCTGCGAGCCGAGGAGTTTGAGCGCTGGTGAGGCCGTGCTCTCCAGGTCTGGTTGTCCTGGAGGTTGTAGGGGACGGGAGCTTGTAAGGATTCAAGGATCAGAGAAGGAGAGGCATACGTGCGCGTACGGGTTTGGCTTCTGGCAAGCAAACCACCCCCTTCCTTTCTTCAGCTTTTCTTCCCTCCTAACCCCCCGCAGCTCTTCCCCCTGCTTGCTTGGAACAGGAACATTTTTTACCTGCTTAGAAACAGCTAAAAAATGGGGGTGGGGGGTGGGGGCCAGCCCTTATGTAAATAATTAACGTTGCAAAGTGAAGTGTGTATAACATAAAAGGCTACAGCCCTTTGGTGACTTGTAAATGCTTGAGAAGGTTGTGGTAAGACGGGGAGGGCCAAGCGACCCGCCGGGGGCCCTGCGGCCATCGCTGCCCCACTGCCACCTCGGGGCCAGCGGGTCGGGGGGGGCCACCCTGCGTACCTGAGCCCTGGGAGCCCCCTGGGTTTAGCGGATGGGAGGGTAGCATAACGTGTGTAATACGGATAGGAGAAGCTGTGTGAGGTGTGTATAGTGTATATTTTTTAAAAATAGCTTGCTTGTATTGTGAAGATTTTAAAGACAAACTTGAGAATTCTAGCCTAACTATTAACACGAGTTTAACATCAGTTACCCCACTGGGTTCAGAGCCTCTTGAATGTATATTCCTTTTTGTAACCTAAATGACCTATTCTTCTACCAGTCAGCCAGACATCCTATTTATATTTTTAATTTTATATATTACTTTCCATTTGTTTTCATTATTTCCAGCATGTTTCGGGTTTTGGTTTTTGTTTGTTTGGGGGTTTTGTTTTGTTTCTTTTTGCACAAGCATTGTGTGAAGTCAAGGAAATGTTAAGTCAAACCTGGTATTTTCCAACCTGTTCCCCCCTCCCCTTCCTCTCCTCCACCCCTGTTTTTTTTCCTTCTTCTGCCAAGAGTTTGGGATTTTCTGGGCTGGGATGCAGCGGGTGGGAGGAGGGGACAGCTATTTTCCATTTGCAGCTTCTGTGCAAATGCCAGGTCTTTTGCCAGTCAACTGAAAACACTTCACTTGCCGATTGCTTTAAAAAAAAAAAAAAAAAAAAAAAAAAAAAAAGAGAAATAACCTTATCAGTTCAACGTAGACCATGGCGGGAGGAGGGGAAGTGCACACCTGTAGCTGCACAACTCTAGCTTTGGCTGCGAAACAAAAGCGAACCTTTTCTGGCCAGCAGGTAACCACAAAGCAGCTCCCAGCCCCGCTGGCTGCCCGACCCTGGGGAGGTTTTGCCGGGCACGAGCTCCCCGTGCAGCCAGGGGCCAAGCCCTGCGGTTCGGCCGAGCCGTGCCGGGGAGCAGCGTGCCTTGGGCTTGCTCTTCCCCCCTCGGCGCCTGCCTTTTCATGTGCACAAACCCGAGAGCTGCCTACTGATGACAGCAAAGCTGTTGCTGCTTTTCCTCTCCTCCTCCTCCTCTTCCTCCTCTCCCGCTCCTTAAGAAGGTCTAGCTCACCAACAAGAGCTCGCCCAGCGCCCGGCCCCAGCGCCGTGGCCCTCTGCTCTGGGGCATCATCCAGGTATAGCAAAGCCCGGCTGCCACGGTGCCGGGGGGGAAGGCGCCTGGCCGCGTGGTTTTGTGCCACAGGGCGTTAGTTAGAAAAAACACACACATATCTGCTGTTTTACTATGAACACTGGTCTGAGGTTTCCAGGCCCAGCACCCCGGTGATGGGCCATGAAGGATTTAACCAGGGGAATTAAACTCCTTCCTGCTTCCGTGTCTGGTAGCACCAGCTGGTATGAGTGAATCTACAGGTGTGCGTTTTCCTTCTTGTAGAAAATGCCACGAGCACTAACTGGTAAGGCTTAATGTACAGTATATTGTCAGTATTCTGGTATTCTTCTGGTTCGACATACATTATAGCTCATATATAACCTGTATTAATTGTATAGATTGTGCATTTAAAGCTGTTACCAAGTTGTCAGAAAATAAGAGAAGAGAAAAAAATAAGGTCATATGTAATATTTTGTTTGTAAGTATCCTTTGTATCATAGCAAAGGAAATGTTAAAAAAAAATCAACTGTAATAAAGTAATTTTAGTACACGGAGTGTCTGCCTGCCTTTCTGAGCCCCCCGGCCTCTGGGACCCTGCCCGGGGGCTACCGGGTGTAGGACCTGTGCCATGTGAAGTTGGGGGGCTCGATGGCAGGACCCCCCCGCCTGCGGGGCCGCGGCAGCCCCTTCCTCCGCTCCTCTGCCCGCAGGAACTCGGCCATGGCCCTGAAGTACTCCAGCACGGCCTCGTGGCCCCAGCAGCGCCCCGGTCCCCGCCGGGGGAAGCCGCAGTGCCCCCCGCGCGGGGTCAGCAGCAGGAAGAAGTAGGGGCTGCTGCGGAAGAGCTCCAGGGGCAGGCTGCGGGCCGGGGGG
>WAAD01013670.1:13202-27803 GCA_013389945.1 Fregata magnificens
GGGGACGGTTGGTCTTGCCTATAGCTGCGCTGAAGGCAGGTGGCGTGGGGAGCGTCTCTGTGAGGGGCTGAGGGGCCGTGGGGCCTCCCCGCCCCTGGGGGGGCGTCAGTGTTGGCTCGTTACCGCCGGCTGCTCTGTGGATGGCCCCGGGGAAAGGCTGTAGCCACTCCTGGGGTCGCTCTGTGGAGGGTTGACGCGCCGGCGGAGCCCGACCGGGAAGGGCATCTGTGGGGACAGGCGGCCCCGCCTCAGCGCTCTGTCAGGCCGTGGAGAGGCAGAGGCTCAGCGCCCGCGGGCGCAGCCTGGGCCCTGGCGGGGTGGGTTTAGGAACAGCGTGAACGTTCAGAATCGTGGCTCAGTTCCTCTCTCGCTGGCCGAAGGAGAGGTTTGAACCAGGAGCTCTGGGGTTTTTTTTTAGGTTTTACTTCTTATTTTAAGGTGGCTTTTATTTTCTGCCCTGCAGGATTTTTGCAGGACTGATTATGAGTGGTTTATGTCATAAATTAAAGCCTGTTCAGGTTGCCAAGTTATGTTCATTACATTTGGTGCCTCAGTCCCAGACAACGTTCAAGCTGAGCTGACACAGGTTCTGGGCTTTCTAGAGCTCCCTTGTTCCTTCTCTAGTTATTGTTCTCCTGGAGGCTTCATCCCAGACCTCTTTGCTATCCCAAACAATCCACGTGACTAGAGAATCAAAAGGCTCCTTCACTTCTCTCTCCACAGTTGAAGAGACCAATGCCTGAGTGGTCAGGAAATTGGAACCAATTCTGCGCTTACATTAATTTCTTCTAAGTGTTACATTCTTCTGCCAGGCTGGACACAGGGAGGAACCCCATTGACATGGAGGAATCCCAGGACAAAGGATAGCTGCACCACAGGAGGAAAAGGGCAAGGAGAGTATGCTAGGGACTAACAGAGAACAGCAAGGGGGTGGCACAGTAGAAGTATGTCAGAGCATTTGGTGCAGCTTCTGGCAACCTAAACTGAACAATGACAGGACAGATGGTAAGAAAGGAAGGTTGCTTGACTCCCCAAGAAGAGGAGTTTCAGGTTGTGAGCCAGGAAAAAAAAGAACTTTTTCCCTTTAGGCTTTTTCCTGCTGTGCATTTTTCCCATTCTGTACAGGACTCCTGGTTGCCCAAAACGTAGCGGTTGAACCCTTCTGGCATCCCTTCTTTGTAAGGCCTGGCATTTTAAGGCAGGGCTCGCTTAGCCTATGTGGAAATCAGTCCCTGCTTGGCACCCTGCTGAGCAGGCAGGGTTGGTGAAGCTGATGGGGGCACCAGATAGATAGCAGACTGTTTGTCTAGCCCCTGGTGCCTCCAGTGATACGTCCCATGGTTTTTGACCTTTTCTGTGGTCTTATTTCATTTACTGCTGTTTGCTCATCCTCTGTCCCTTGACCCCATACTCTCCATGTAAGTAGAGAGAGCATCAAATCTCATTTTACCCTAAGCAATATCTGAAAATTAATCAGTGTTGTTCATGCTTCTGCCTTCTTTGCTTAGACAGAGTAGACAGATTTAAGCAGCCTGCATCCTGGACTGACCTTGATATTTATTACGTAGATGGGCAGGAGCTATGACAGTTCCTACTGCTCAGAAGCAGCAAGACCTCCCTATTTCCATCTTTCCCCAATAAGATAGAGGGTGCTTTGGAGCTAAATTGAAATTCAGACCAAACAGTGCACAGGTAGTGTTGATTTTCTTGAGGCAGCTGTTGATATTTTGTTTTATTACTGTTGGGGGGAGGGAATTAATTATAGCTCTAAACAAAGTTTCACAAGCTTTATGACAAACATGTCTGCGGCTCCATAATCTGCGCAGATTTAATCAGTATTATTAGCATTCTTTCATCATGACTTGGCAATCCTTTGCTAATCAAGATGGATATTTGATGTGCAGCATGCAACAACAAAGACTGAGAGCTCTTGGGATGCTGTAGTCAGATGGTGTGGTGCCAGCTGGAGCGTGTCTCCGAATATCACACAGAATCCAGCCCAGGAGCATTTGGAATAGGAGAAAATTAAACAAGAATACCAGGACAAAAGCATTATAGACTCCTCTCTGCTGTACATAGAGTAAATATAAATGAGAAAATGGCGTATTTCACTGCCAAAGCTTCCAGAGGAGAGCTAAAGGAATAAACTAATGGAGGCTCAGGGACACAGACCCTCACTCCAAATATTCAATACATCAGGCTTGGAGAGGAGACCCTGCACTAAACACGATGAAGGTTTGACCAGGCCTGGCAGGCAAATTCTACCTACTGCCTGTGTCGAGACTTTATCTGCTGTTACAAGGATTTGCGACCTTTTCAGTTTTCCAACTACTAAAGAATAATCCAGTGCAGGTGCAAATCCCACTGGACTGTATGTTTAAGCTTTTCTCAGTCACCTACTGCAGATTTCTTCATTAGCCTGCAGTCCATGTACCACAGGCTGGAAACCACCGTTCTGGTGCTTTGTCATTCTACTTGCCAGTCACATTTGGGAGTGGGGGGAAACCACTTGTGTTAAGAATATCACCCTGTTCCTGGTTCAGAAGTCTGCTCTTCTACTGTGTTACAGACAAAAAATGAAAACCACCTATTCTTCACAGGCTCGGGCTGCAGTATATCTTCCCTCCTCTTGCTAACACTCTCTTCTACTTTCCAGACTACCAACCCTTGCCCCTCAGACTCATTGGACAATTAGTCCAACTGAACTGAAGTTCAGAGCAATTTTTCAATATTTAGTCTGAAGTTTGTATTTTCTTTGTGCCTGTTTTTTCCCCCAGTTACATCACTTGGTCTAATAAAAATACTGCTCTTCTCTGCAAACTGTTCTTACAGCCTTAACCCATGACACCTGCATCAACAGCACTACCTTTCTCCAAAATGTACCTCAGTAGCCTCAGAGAGACAACGTATCCAGTCGTACTCAGACTCTGTAAGGGAGAGGCTCCGCACAAAGAACCAAGCTTGACTTTCAGGTTTGAGTTGAGTTTGCAGGGAATTAGGAATTCTCTCTGGTTATAGTGGAACAATTGAAAATCTTGGATGCAAAGTGGGGTTGTCTCAACCTTGGGTGTACCAGGGATTGCTGCTGCATTTAGACTTGGGGTGAAACTCGTAACGATGCTGTCTAGAAATGGGATCCAATGCATTAGATTGTGTTAATATGCATGCAGAAGCAAGGCTTCAGCAACATTTGTACTTGAAAGGGTTGCCATTTCAGTTGTGGAAGCAAGCCCTTCTGGTATAGATGCCATTCATTGATTCATGGCACTGAAGGCAGGAAGGGTAATGATATCATTGTGTCTAGCCTTCATACAGCCCAGGCCATTAAAATTGCTAATATCCATGGGCTGCATTAGTCTCTCATGTCTCAGCATCATCCTGGGAATTCATGTTGGACTGCTTGATCATCCTTTAGAGTTGGTGCATGCCTGGAGACAGACCCTCTTCTGTAGGTGCCCCCTGCAGCCCTTGGTCCAAGTTTTCTCACCTTGTAATTTGACTGTATGAAAAAAGTGATGCATTTTCATGTGACCAGAATCTGAAATTGCTCTGTACAACCACCGTAACCCCACTGTTATTTTCCATTCCTCCAACCTTTTTCACAAAACATTTTATCTGCGGTGACTTTGTACTTATTTCCAGATTGCTGAGACAGTTCAACACATCCGAGCCTGATATTGATCCTGCAGAACCTTGCTATAAACACCTGTTTTGGGGAGGATGTTGGCAGTTTTTAATCTGTGTAGTGCATGCTCTGCTAATGGTGAGTGCTGAGTTTGTTCTGTCATACTCCCTGATTTAATTATGTGATGTGCCCACTGTTACCTTTATCAGCCAAACAATCTCTAAGAATTAAATAGGCTTTTGTTAAACAGACTTATTTTCCACACAACCCTGGTGCCTGGCATTAACTGTATATCTAACCTTGAATTCTCTATTAATCAAGTTCCTTATTGGTTTTCCATTATTTTGCCTGTGACATCAAGGAAAGTAGTCTGCAGGTATCTGGTCACTCCTCTGTGCCCTGCTCAAACAGTGGCATGCTTCCAGCCTCTTAAAATTTCCAAAGATTAAAATTATTTCCATGAAGCCAGAAGTTTCCCTGGCCAGCTCTTAAAGAACTTGGGGGGGTGGGGGTGGTGTTGGACTAGATGATTGTTAAAGGTCCCTTCCAACCCACAGGTCCCTTCTGACCCAAACCATTCTATGCCTTTATGAACTCGTGGGTGTAGACACCTCAGGGCTGGTGATAGAAAACCATTTCTGACTGTCAAATGTTACTTTGCACTCGTCAGTCCATAAGCTAACAACCAGCTATTTCTTCTGTCCCACTGTGACACTACTAGAGCACCCTGCTTCTTGGTGGAACAAGAAGCAGGTATGTTTGGAACACTTCTACTTTTATAATCATCTGTTAGTGCTTTTAAAACTGTCTACAAGTGGGCCAGTACAATTGCTAGGAATTGCTCTTTAAGAGGTTGAAAGTGCTTAGAAGCAAAAAAATCCTTTTGCTGGTATAGCTTATACCAGAATAAATGTAGAGGAATTTGTTTTATCTGTTCCTTTTCTAATTTAAGTTACAGGCAACTCAAAGTTTATCAACCAGAGACACCAGTTGTTTACATGCAGAGCTAGTTCATTCTGGGATGGCTGATTAGCTCAGCTGCAGTAAATGCAAAGCTAATTCAGTTACTGGGCCCCATCGACATCCTCATGCCCTGCTAGAGACTTTTAAACATCCTTGCACCATGTTGCACAGTGCCTCTTGCAGTGCTTACAGAGCATCTGCCTTTATCAGCTGGATTTAACAGGCCTAGTGGAATCTCAACCCTCCCTTACTCCATATAATGTAAATGTTCCTGTAATTGATTGGTAATAAACTAATAGTGTTGTAAAGTGGAAGCTGGATGTTGCACCATTTTCTATTTTCCCCCAAACTTCATCTTAGGATAAATTACAAGCATTTTTATCCTGTGATATATTTTAGGAGAATGTTTTCAATAGCATGTCCAAGGATCTGGTTAAATGTCAGTCATCTGCTTTAAATTATAAAAGGGTGGTTTGTAGATGCAGCAACTGGCAATGGCAGGAACAAATTACTGAGCTTGAGAGACCTTGGGGAACTACAGGCTGGTCAGCCTCCCCTCAGTCCCTGTGAAGGTGATAGAGCAAATAGTATTGAAAACCATTTCCAAACATATTGAGGACAAGAAGGTGATTGGGAGTAGTCAGCATGGATTTACACTGGGAAAGTCACGTCTGACCAACCTGATCACCTTCTACGATGAAATGACTGCCTTGGTAGAGGAGGGGATGTTGTTCACTTTGACTTTAGCAAAGCTTTCAACAGTGTTTCCTATAACAGCCTCATAGACAAATTGATGAAGTACAGATGTGGTGGGTTGACCTTGGCTGGATGCCAGGTGCCCACCAAAGCCACTCTATCACTTCCCCTCCTCAGCTGGACAGGGGAGAGAAAATATAACAAAAGGCTCATGGGTTGAGATAAGGACAGGGAGAGATCATTCACCAATTACTGTCACAGGCAAAACAGACTCAACTTGAGGAAATTAATTTAATTTATTACCAATCAAATCAGAGTAGGATAATGAGAAATAAGAANATTTACACTGGGAAAGTCACGTCTGACCAACCTGATCACCTTCTACGATGAAATGACTGCCTTGGTAGAGGAGGGGATGTTGTTCACTTTGACTTTAGCAAAGCTTTCAACAGTGTTTCCTATAACAGCCTCATAGACAAATTGATGAAGTACAGATGTGGTGGGTTGACCTTGGCTGGATGCCAGGTGCCCACCAAAGCCACTCTATCACTTCCCCTCCTCAGCTGGACAGGGGAGAGAAAATATAACAAAAGGCTCATGGGTTGAGATAAGGACAGGGAGAGATCATTCACCAATTACTGTCACAGGCAAAACAGACTCAACTTGAGGAAATTAATTTAATTTATTACCAATCAAATCAGAGTAGGATAATGAGAAATAAGAACAAATCTTAAAAACACCTTCCCCCCACCCCTCCCTTCTTCCCAGGCTCAACTTCACTCCCAAATTCTCTACCTCCTCCCCCCGCAGCAGCGCAGGGGAATGGGTAATAGGGGTTGTGGTCAGTTCATCACACATTGTCTCTGCTGCTCCTTCCTCTCACGCTCTTCCCCTGCTCCGGTGTGGGGTCCTCCACAGGCTGCAGGTGGATATCTGCTCCNACTGCCCCCCCCCCCAACTTTGCCACACAAACTCAATACAACAGACTAGGTATATAGACAGGTGGATTTAAAACTTGCTGATCTGCTGGGTTCAAGGGGTTGTGATCAGCGGCACAATGTCTAGCTGGAGACCAGTCACTGGTGGTGTACCCCAGGGTTTGGTCCTGGCGCCAGCGCTGTTGAATATCTTCATTAATGACTTGGACAGTGGGCAGTGCTGCCTCAGAAAGTTCACAGATGACACAAAACTGGGAGGAGTGGCTGATGCACAGATGGTTGTGGTGCCATTCAGAGGGACCTGGTGGACAAGTGGAACACAAGCCAGCTATGTGCCCTTGCAGCAAAGGCCAACAACATCCTGAGCTGCATTAGGAAGAGTGCCGCCTGCAGATTGAGGGAGGTGATCCTTCCCCTCCTCTCACCAGTTCAGCACTGGTGAGACACATCTGGAGTGCTGTGTCCACTTCTGGGCTACACAATACAAGAAAGACATGGGCATACTGGAGGGAGTCCAATGAAGGGTCACAGAGATGATTAAGGGACTGAAGCACCTGACATACAGGTACAGGCTGGGAGAGCTGGGATTGTTTAGCCCAGAGAAGAGAAGGCTCAGGGGGATCTTATCAGTCCCTTACCTCATGGCAGTGACTAAAGATGAAGCCAGACTTCTCAGTGGTGCCCAGTGATGACCCACAAATTGAAAAACAGAAAATTCCATTTAAACATAAAACTTTTTTTACTGTGGGGGTGGTCAAACACTGGCACAGGTTGCCCAGAGAGGTTGTGGAGTCTCTATCCTTGGAGATATTAAAAACCTGACTGGACATGGTCCTGGGCAGCTTGCCCTAGTTGACCCTGCTTTGAGCAGGGGGTTGAACTAGGTGATCTTCAAAGGTCCCTTTCAACCTCAACTATTCTGTCATTCAGAGAGTACAGAAACCCAGCATTCGGGGATATGACTTGACCTCTCTGACCATTTCTTATTCCAAGAGTGTGTTAGTAAATTGAGAAAGAAAGGTGACAGGGAAACCCATGTCATATGAGCCAGACTTTTCCCTGTAGTCACTTTCTATTGCTCTGTGCAGAACGTTGAAGCTCTGGATGTTTCCCTTCCCCTAAGCAAAGTGGAGCAGCCCAGAGCACAGGACTAAAAGCTTTCCCCAAAACCAAATGCACTTAAAGTACAACAGCAGCAGCCTACTGTATATGTACCAAGATAACAGGGAAATTTTTTTTTTTTGCGTCAAATCCTGTTTTTACAGGTACAAAGCTAAAGTTGGCTTTCTGCAATTAACAGGAAAGAGATGCTCCTATAAATGCACATGACAAGTCATCATTATTCCTAGAATTTCTTTCCTGGAAGAGAAGAAAGTCTCTTATGAAGTGGTTTCATCAGAGAGCAAGATCAGAAGTCGTTATAGCTTAATAGCTCTCTACTGGCATCCTTGTTGGCCCAGTTGCTGCATGGTGTCTAGCAGCCCTCAGCAGCAGGAAGCAGGCTGCCACCACAGCAAGCGAGGAAATGGATTGTGCTTTCCTGGGTGTTTTTCTCAGTGCTGACCAACCATTCGTTACCCTCTTGGCTCCGAGACCTCTTTTAGGGCTCATATACATGGAGAAATTAGCCAGCATTGCTCCCTAGGTGAATACTTACCTAGAATACAGCAGCTATATGGAGAGGAGTTTTACAGCAACAATGCCAGTCTGTGTCTCCCCAAAGGCAACCTTAAATCTAGTCACATCCTTTCCAGCTGTCTAGAATCTCTGAAATTTCTATTGTAGATGAGTCCATGTGCCTAATGTTCAACACGCACCAGGCACTGCAGTGGGTCTGTGGAGAGAGGAAATCCCTGGAACAGGGAAACTTTTGACAACACAGAAAAAAAACACAGGCACCAATTACAGGGGATGCAAATCTTTCTGCTGAGACTTCAGCATCCCTGGAACATGACCCACACTCTGTTTATGTCTTTGGCACAAACAGTCCAAGCAACTGTCAAGCTGACCTTCTGACCGCAGTTCTGCACTTAAGGCCTGTGGCTTCTCTCTTACCTCTCCCAGCTCATGGTACACCTTAATGAAGAGGGAAAGGTAAGACCCTCCGTGCAGGGCGGTACTTTGGAGCAGCTGATCAGTAGCTCCCAAATGCCATGTTGGCCACATGGTCCCTTGAGCCTTGCAGGGGGCTGAAGCCATCCTGACATTTGTTCTTCCAGATGAGGAGGCTTGGGGGGGAACTGAGGAAGCTGGGAGACAAAGCACAGAGGTACTTGTTTTCTAATACACTGTGAACTTGCTCACTTTCAATCTCTGACAGAATGGGCTGCCCTTGCCCAAAGAACAGTTCAAGCACTGTTCCTGGCATCTCTTCATTTATTAATCCATTTACTGGACCTTGAAAGCACCTTGCACTGGGAAAGACTATCCCGATCCTCCATTCAGAAGCAGACAGGAGTACAGCTATGGCTAAGAAGAACTAACAGAACCAGTATGAAACTATTCCCACAGTGCTGTCTTGGTTTGGCTTCCTTGCTCTGCAACGGCGGTGCCACCAGCTGGCAAGAGCTGATATCGCAAGTCACAAAGATCAGAAACAAAAATACACCCAAGAAGGGAAGTGATGACAGCCAAGCAAACCTGCAGCAGCTGGGCTGGGAGTTGGAGGCAGGCAGCAGATTGAGTGTTGAAAGGGATAATGTGCACTGTTACTGTGTTTGTAGTGTACAGTAAAAGCACAGTCGATAGCAGCGTAGACCTGCTGCAGGCTCCAGGCCAAGGAGTGCAATGGATCTCGTCTTGGTTCCACAGCCAGAAATGACGATGGCCACACACACACATGCCAAGCACAGCCAGTGAGAAAGCGCTGAGGGAACCTGGACTGTTCAGTATACGGAGTGAAGACTGTGGCCATGAAACAGTTAAAAATCCCTTTCAACAAAAAGAGATGAGCTGCCCTGCAGAAGGGAACAAATTGCTTCATCTGCACAGTGAATGGGAAAGCAAGGGGACCTGCAAGACAGATGATGGGACAAAACAGGTGAATGCTAGAATTAGCTGCTGGGGGAGGATTTGGACTCTATTGCTGAGATTTAAACTGGACACACATCTAGGAGCTTGATGAGTACTGACTGTCTTGGTACTTCCTGAGGTCCTCAGCCATCCCCAATCCTTTTTGGTCCTGCATGTCAGCTGACAGGTCCCACACCATCTGGATGCTGTACTCGATGGAGCATCCAATGCAGCTGGGGAGTTAGTAACCCTCATTGCCAGAGCCCTTCTATAGCTTAAAGTAACTGTCCCTTCACCCTCCTCTCACTTTCTTACAAAGCTTAGGGGTAGAAACAAAAGCATCAGCCTGGCAGGGGACCTGTTCTGTGTTAAGGAGGAGGAGCAGCAAGCATGACCATCTAGGAATGCACAGCTCATGAGCAATTCAGCTCCAGCTTCCATGCTGAGGGGCTGGCACAAGCTCATCCAAATCCATGGCTGTGACAGGAGGCAAGCCAGGAGCCACAGGTTGTACTGCTACCGATGCCTTCTAGCCTCATCCCACCACACATCTAACCCATTATCTCCTGCATGTCTCTAGGGCCAGGGATTTTTTTTTTTTTTTTTTTTTTTTTTTTTTGCATCTCAGCTCTCAAACAGTTTTGGTATAAGGCTCAGTAGGATGACAGTATGGTATTCACATGCCTTTTAGACTCTCCTCTTCCAGCATCCACAAGCATCAGTAATGCCTACTACAGTACTACAGGGAGCAGAGATGGTACAGCTGGAGACATGGTCTCCCATAGCTTGCATACAAAGCTGCAGTTTATCCATGACCATGGAAACCAGCACCTCAGGGTGAGGCCGAGTGTGAAGATTTTAACCTCCAACATAAAGCTTAGATCTCTTAAGGACATTCCTCCTCTCCAAAAAATAACCTTCCCAATTCTAGGCAGGGAAGAAGAGGCAGGAAAATAGGACAGCTGGACAAAGGCCTCACTCTTCTGTGCAATGAAAGTATGGTGGAAGATCTAGCGCTACAGATGCAGTTTTGGTACATACGGTCTTCCTGAAACCCTTAGTCCTATACCTACCTGTCTACCTATAGGTATCTGTGCTGTCCAATGCTTCTAAAAGGTATTTCCTTCTTAGAAAAATAAAGTGGTTGAAAGGAAACTCTTGCCTCAGAACAAATGAGGTACCAGAAGAAAACAGAAGGAGATGCTTTGAAGAGTGTAACAGTCCCAACTCTGCCATTAGATGCATTTCCTATGGAAGCAAGGAGTGTTACTGCAGCTGTACAGAGAACAGGACTGATGTTTAAACTATGGAATAAGCTCAGCTACAGGAATAAGCTGAGAACCTGCCCTTGGGATATCAATCCACTCACTGGTGAAGGAAAAACAACAGTTCACTCTATTTCCTTTGAATCAGTCATGTCACCACAGAGGCTGGACTGTTACAGGGAGGAACCCAAGCCCACTTGCTCTCAAACTGCCCTGATTTACTTGCAGTGGGATGATTAGCAAATAAAGGAAACCATCAGCCAAGCCAACACACTATACAAATACATTTTATATAGAGATACCCATAGTAAGATGCACAAATACTTTTTGTTCACCGATTTTCAGATCACACAACTTCAAGTGGTGGAAAAAACAAACTGCAGTTAATTACAATTATCTATATAACAGGGCAGTAGTAAAAGATCCATTTGTCAGACTACAGCATGGTTAACAATACTCAGGTGAGAATGTACAGATCTAGGTATTTAAAAAGTGCATGGGTCATTGCCACATACACTAACATGCTTTTTCAAAGAGCAACATCTTTGTGGCATGTGAACACAGTAACCCGGTTAATGCAAGATGGAAAATTAGGCTCTTAATTTGATCTGGAAATGTATCTATTAACAGTTTTCCTCCAAACAGCAAATTAAGAGTTATTTGTGACTGACACATGGAAAGCAATCTGTAAAAATCACTGTTACATTGTCCATGTAGTCAAGCAACACACAGATGACCTAAAATGATCAGTTCCAGCCTACACCTTCACAGCTCTTCTACCACAGTCTTCTTTAGAAGAGTCCAGAGTACTTGATTGCATTTAGCAAGCTGGCCAAAGAGCTGTAATCCAAGATCCAAGCTCTTGCACCCACACCGAGTTCTTCCACAAGAAAAATCTCAGTCCTCAAATTTCAAGAACCCCATGTTCCACCTGCAAGCACATCAACTAGATCACATATTGCTGGGTTTACTTTTAAATTTCCATCTAAATGGAGGGAAAGGTAGGAAGTGGTGCTGATTGGAGAGAGTAGCTGCATTGGTTTAAAGTTGTATTTAAAACACATGGAACCTGGACTCTTCTCTCCAGTGTCTCTCTCAAACCAAGGAAGTTCAGCAGATTCCACTGCTCAATGCAATCCCCATTTTGCTTTTAAATAGGGACAGTGCTGTATGGTGCTTGGGAAAGACCAGCAAGGACTGTTGTGTGGATGATTACACTTAAGGGCAAGAAACAAATTAAATCAGTCTTCAGTTAGACTTCTTCCATTGCAAACAGAGAGAGACAGAGACTGACTTTTGCACTATAGTTGAGAGGCACATTTTGCATTGATGAACAGAAAACCCCAGTTTACATTGCAACTTTCTGTGGATTAGAACACAGACAAACCCCCTGTTAAAGCAATTTTTAAAAAAGAAACCAAAAAACTCAGTTACTGTTCTTCTATTTAAAATTCTTAAACTGCTCCCTCACCTATTCTACCCAGAGATACCTTTCCACTTGTGTGTATGCAGCTGCTTTTCCTCCCTAAAACTTGTATAAGAGATCATTGTTTCTGTGTACCTTGGAAGTAGACAAATAATTCCGATGCCTCACAGGGTGGGCCCCTGTACCACATTCAGGAGAGTTGAGAAAGTCAGTAGGATTTCATATATATGCAGTGAACCCCAGAATAAACAAGAAAAATAAAAGCCACCAAATTGAGATAGCCAGCAGTACAGGAAACAACTCCTTTATGGAGCAGGAATGAGTTTGGAGCAAAGTCTTTCAGACTGAAAGGATGATACCAGTCCAGGGATATCCAGGGCTGAGTCTCATGAATAGGGAGACTGTGAGCAAGGCCCCAATTCAGCAAGCTACTGCCTAAGCAAGTAAACTGCAGTAGGGCTTAAAACAGGTGCCCCCGGGCTTTGCAGAACTGGTCCCTGAACTAGTAAGCCGTGAGAGGACAGGGAACTTGGTCAAGTCCTGAGGGGTAGAGGGTGGCAAGATGGGAGTGAGGCCAGGACAAGAGGCTGAGAATCGAGACACAGCATTTTGAATGAGAGTGACAGAGTCCATCAGAAGTTACTTATCCAGACCTTTTCAGAATGGTCCCACAATCACACCTGCACTGTGAGAGAAGCCCAGAGCAGCCAACTGAAGCTGTAAATCCCAGCTGGCCTGTGTGCTGGTTTTGGCTGGGATAGACTTAATTCTCTTTATAGTAGCTAGTATGGGGCTATGTTTTGGATTTGTGCTAAAAACAGTGTTGATAATGCAGAGATGTTTTAGTTGTTGCTAAGTAGTGCTTGCACTAGTCCAGGACTTTTCTAGCCTCCCATGCTCTGCCAGGTGCACAAGAAGCTGGAAGGGGAGGGGACACAGCTAAAATTGTTGATCCAAACTGGCCAAAGGGCTATTCCATACCATATGATGTCATGCTCAGTATATTAACGGTAGGGAGCTGGCCGGGGGCACTTGCTGCTCGGGGACTGGCTGGGCATCGGTTGGCGGGTGGTGAGCGGGTGTATCACCTGTTTTTTTGTGTTTTGTTTTATTTTCTTTCTCTCTCTCTTGTTGTTTTCCTNGAAACCACAACACCTGTTACACCCCTGCATGTACAGCTTGTGCTGATTCAACAACCAACCAGGTGGAGGGAGCTGCAGACAAGGCCCTTTCATTCCACCATCCCAGCAGGAAGCACATGGAGGTGGCTGGTGGCAGCTGTAAAGCACACTAGTCATAGTCAATCANTGTAAAGCACACTGGTCATAGTCAATCACAAGAACAGAGACAAGTGCATCAGTAACCTTGAGTGATGAGGGGGAGAGTGAGTGATCACTGAGGAAACTGGTTCTTCCCCATGCCATCTTCACATCTCATCTGAAGAGGGATGACCAGCAGTTTCACAAGCTCTGAGAGCAACTAATCTGCAGTCACATAAGCATAAGGCATGATGGAGCAAACCCTCAAGACTTCCATTGCTCAAATGCTCCATCACCAGCTCATCTCCGAGCATAGCCAGCCTTTGGCATTACTACTGGCCAAAGCTCATTAGAGTAACTTTTGCCTTTTGAGCACAGGGTTAGAGTTTAGCTCAGAGCACTACTATAGCACAGTTTTTTTTATAATCCACCAAATATGCAAAAGACAAAAAAAACTCTGTGGAGAAAGCCTTTAAATGGGATCAAGTCAGCAGAAAGTCACTGATGCAGCCTCCTGGTTACGCCCTCAATGTAATCTTTAGTTGTAACATCGAGTAGCAGCCAAAGATGCCAGTTCTCTGGTTGACTAAACCACCACTGATCAGTTTAACAAAACACACTGGGTGCAGATGCAGGGCACCTCCACTTCCTGATCTGCTGACATCCACTGTACAATACGGATGTGAGAGATTCTCAGCTTCTGTAGACTGTGCAGGAGTGGAGTCTCCACTTCCAAGGCAGCCAGACAGCCATTGAAGTTTATGGTAAAAGCACAGAGTGATCTTTCTACAGTGGGCTACAGGTTTTCTTTTTATTATGACTCGATATTTTTCGGACTAGGCAAGCAGCTTTGAACTGATTGTTAAAGGTGAACTAGGAAGAAATGGGAGAAGATGAAGGTGCTAAAGATTACAAAACAAAGTTAAACCAATCTGTTCTACTCTGAAAAATGAGTGTGATAAAAACAGGACTTTACTGAATTTGAAGGAACTCCAAAGTTAGCAAGAACTAAAAAGAGAACTCCAGATTAAGTCTGCACTGGGGTACAGAGAGAACAGACACAGTTAGCACAGGAAATACACATACATTAGAGCTCCTTGACCATCTATTAATGTCAATACACTGATGACTAATTGTGCTGATTCTAAAAACAAAGGTAGCCTCATGGATCAACAGAATGCAATACTGCAGTTAATTATGGATATGCATGCCCATTGAAGGCCACAGCAAGTGAAGAAGTGTTCCTATTTCCATGCTCTTATGATCAAATTAACCTTACAGCTGGGAAAGGACATCTTGTATCAATCACACCATCCTCTCCTATCTGCATAAGAGACAGAAACTCAGCCCAAATTCCAGATGTCGATTTGAGTTTAAGAAGATATCCTTTGCCAATTCAGAAAACAAAGCCAAACGT